>JAFBJQ010003135.1:0-106237 GCA_016785345.1 Trinectes maculatus
AGCCTCTACAAAGAATAAAAAGTACACGTAAGGAATAAATGATTACAATCCTCGTGTTATTTTTCTTAACTTATTCTCTCCACCATTACTGAAAAGCACAGAGGAACAACATGCAAATGCTGTATAGTAGGCTGATGGCAGTCAATACTGTTTAAAATGTCTTCACCTCAACAGCTTCATTTAATTGGTCCTTCTCTCGTTTCTCCGGAGCGAGCTGGCCGATGTAATTTCTTAGGCTGTGCAGGGTGGCAGACTGTGTTTCAAAAGCGTGTCCCATTTGGCTGGAAAAAATGAACAATATCTTCAAGTGAACAGAGTCTGACCACAAATGTACATGAGATTAAGTCTTTCGGCAGTTTTGGATTAAATGTGGCACCTCAGATGTTCTTTCAGCCCATCTCTCTCGGTAGAGACCTCCATCAGAGTGCTTCTCAGCTGCAGCACTTCTGAGGTCATTGATTGAAGTCGGTCCTGTAGTTCGCAGTTCATTTTGCTTGCCGCATCCAACTCTGCAGCGTGGGAAGCATTCAACTGCTGCAACTGAGGGTTAGGAGAGGCAAACAATAGACATTTTAAGACACATACATACAAGTGTGAGGCAACAATTTATTAATCCCTGAGGAGAAGTTCTCCTTTCACATCTTTCTGAGTTATGTGTTCAGCGTTTGGCTCAGGAATAGTTCAACAGAGCAGCTCCTTGCTGATATGGGTTCCTGGATGCTAGGTCTACACCTCTGGGAAAGGTCAGCCACGTTTGTATGTACGAGGTTTATGATGGTTTAAATTCCCTTGTGCATACCTCTACTTCTTGCTTCTTCTGCATTTCCTTCAAATGTTGCGACAGACACAGAGTCTGTTGTTTGGTCTCCTCCTCCGCCTGTAACCTGTCCGTTTCAGCCTTCAGAGCGAGTGCCCGGGCCTCCTCTTTCCTCCTGTCTATGTCTCTCCTTAGTCTTGCAATTTCCTCACCAGACTCCTTATTTAGTTTTTCAAGCTGCAAGAATCAGAATTGATAAACACAGATATAAAATACTGCTCTAACAATATCCTCCACTAACCCCCAGGTGAACGTTGATGGTGAAATGAAATGTTTAGATGGCAAACAGCATTACCTGTGAGCTTATTTTCTGCTTCTGTGCACCGCTGTGCACGAGCGTGTCTCTGATGTGGCTTAGTTCAGTCTTAGCCGTACATAGCTCCTCACGCATCGCTTCCAACTCAAGGCTTTGTCTGTGAAAGTTGATGAAAGTTATGCCACATTAAGCTTGATTAAAATGATTAATTATTCATTTCACCACTATAATTCATAAACATATCATATCTCCTACCTGTTCAGGGTGCTGTCTCTGTCTCTCATCTCTTCCCGGTGTCTCCCTGCGCTCTCCCTCAGAGCCTCCACCTGCCCCTTCAACCTTTCTGCTTCAGCTTTGTGCTTCTCTGCCTCCAGACGCCAGTCTGACTCCCACCTGGATCCCTGCTCACTTCTCTCTGCGGATCTGCGTTTGAAAAATATGCCTGTTGCTATATCACCCAACTGTCAGATAATAAGGGTATTTTTGTCCATATAAAAACACATTATGGGATACCTTGCCCTTAGGTCTGAGGGATGATCAGCAGGGATCCTTCCTCTTACGCTGTTTTCATGTAACATCATAATTCTCTGATTTTCTTTCCTCAGCTCTAAGATTTCCTGTTGGGCCAGAGTGATGGCATGCCATGGATTTGCAGGATTGGGATCCCCAGATTGTCCTGATGGTACAGCTGGGTTTATCCAGGAGATCGGTGATGGTGTTGCTGTGATGTGAACCCCTCTGTGTGCTCCAGCAGACTGCATACCGGATGCAAAATGTGATGGGGGCACCAGGTTCTCCTGGACATTCCCTTCAAAACATAAGGTCATATTAATGTGTGTGCATGAGTTAGACTGACGAGATCACTGATGTTTCCTTAGCAGTATTTTCAGGGAAGAGTGTTTCAGGGAAATCAATCATTCGGTGTAACTTGTTATTTGTTACTAATTGGTGCTGACCAAAGATTGTGTGTAAAAAAAGAGCCAACAAATGCTTACTAGCAAAGTCATCATCTAACTATCTATCTTACACTGATACGCTGAAGGAGGAGACACAAAGTGAACACAACCCACTTGAAACAGTTGGTGAGGTGAAATCAGTGGGGACTCTGAGCCTTTCTTTCCCCGCGTTGTGTCGCTCCATACTCCGCAGAGGGGATCCAGAACTCGACCATACAACACTTCGGATCTGTTTATTTCCTCTTCGAACGTTTACTCTCCCGCGAGTCACGTCATTCGTTGTTGCCTGAGTTACCGGTCACAGCCCCCGGAAGTCGCTCGGGCTATTTTTTTGCAACCTAGCATTTAGCTGTTTAAAATTTAAAATTTACGTCAGCGCAATAAATATGCTCGTATCATTGTGTACAACGTATATGTTTATGAACTTGGGATAAGTAAAATTGTGTATTTCACGCCGCCGTTAAACGTTACAGCCACGCAGTGCATCATGGGAAAATAGGAAGCAAAATGGAAGCACATGGTAGTTGTTCTCCCTGATTCATGTCTTGCAGGGTGCAGTGTGCCCAACAAAGATATTTGTTGTCTGCCTACCTGTCTCTGAGTTTTCAATTCTACGGTAAGAAACAACATATTCACGACATATTTTATGGATAATTCTATTTGATCCTTACCGGTGGTTCAAATTACTGAGACATGTCATGAATGGTGGGAAAGAAGCTGTGTGTAAATGCATCAGCTTTGCCTTGGGACTCCCTCAGTAAAGGATCTCTCCGGGGTGGAAAGCCAAGCCAAGCCAAAGGAAAGCCAAGCATGCTCCTGGGCCGAGAACAACCAAATACTGGTTTGATAATAATTTGGTAATGCAAAGAATTATGGGTCATGTGGATCTATAAATCCTTACTGGCACTGTAGCCCAGTTGTAGAATCATTAGTATATTAATCATTCATTTGCATGGTCTTGACAGGTTCCTGTGCACTTACTGCCCTCCATCTGCACAACGCACATTTTGCACATGCTGCATTTCTGCTGTAAATCTATAAACTGATATTCACTGACCTGCTAATGAAGGACTGCATCTGTTGCTGTCACACAACTTGGCAGTTAATTGGATATTCAGTTGAATACATTGACTATTAGCGCCTTATTTCCATATATCCTGTTGTGTTGCTTTCCTATGGTAAATTCAGAAGCTCTCACCGACAGTATACCCTCCTCTCTCCAGCTACATGATCCACTTCCCCCCTGGGCTTCATGAAAGTTTGATTTAATCTAATCTTTCTCTAGTGTGTTCAGTGAACAAAGTTGAAATTTTCATTTGATTGATTTATATGATTGATCACTTATACTGTACAACTTGACAATGCAATAACATAAAGTAAATTAGTTCACTGGTAGAGCATTACAGAAATAACTCAACCAAATGACAAAAATATATGATACTCTGCAAAGGAAGACAGGGAATCACAGTGGAAGCAACAAGGACTATGGACATTGTATCATATTCTTGATGTAGTAAAGTGGGTTTTTTTTTTGAGGAGAATAATTTGAGTGCCCTGTGTTATTAGGAAGTATGAAGCATGGGGAAATGATGTTATAAAGTGTTATACAAAGGTAAAACTGACACTTATTTTAAAAAGTTCAGAACTAAGATCTAAGTCTTTTTTCTTTGAATGAAATGTAAGAGATGATTAAGCTGTATGTTCCCTGTTGTAAACATACATATGACAGAGTCTACTCCAATTTTTTTGACTGAAGCCCTTAGGACACATATTGCGAAAGTGTGCTTATAGCTAGGAGGGCCAGCAGGATATGGTGGGGCCCTGGCAGATTGCTCCCTGGCCCTACTTGCTTTTGGTACATGTAGAGAAAAAAAGATGCAGAAATAGAATATATATTGCCTGACAGATTGACATTAATTTGTCTTTTGAGCCTTGTGGCACCATGGCAACAGTACTGTGAGTATAACTCCTGACATGCTCAACCCCATGTGAATCTTTTCATTATGAAAGAAAATGAAACATTTTCTTTTTGTCTCACAAAAGGACAATTACCATCCTGACATGCCCACAAGCTCTTTTTTCTTTGTCCCTAATCATGCTGATTCAGATCATACGTAGGTTTCATGTGGAGAAATTGTTTCTGCGGCGAATCTTTTATTTTCAAAATCGGAGATGACTTGGAATTTATCAACTAAATTTGGTGATAATGTCCTTTAATAATCACTCATTATTTTTTGTGAGGCAAAACAAAACTCCTGTCTTGCTTGAGCAAAACACAATAAATGTACAACATTTCTCTCTGCAAAAAGATGTTTTTGCCTTGGTAACCCACCTTGAAACAGACGTCACTAGGCAGTATCTCTATGAAGGACTCCAAAGGCAATCCCTCTGCTCTATAGGCCTACATGCACAAAGCTCTGCACTGCAGCCATGGCCACTGGGCATTAAAAAAATAGCATATGTGGGAAAAATGTTTGCACTGTCAGCAACTCACCTCATACTGTGTATATGTTAGTACATTTACAGCGTGTTTAAAGCGGATTCCAGTGCGGCATTGGTATTTAAATTTTTACCTCAGTGGAAAGTTTAATCACTGTTTAAACAGCTGAACAATCTCAAATTCCCAAATGAAGGACGATTAAGACAAACACAACACACCTATCTAATAAATCTCAACAGACCAGAATTTTACTGAAGACAGAGGCAGCTAATCCTGGACTCATTTCCTGCCATCTTGGGTCATTTTTACCACACAGCAGTGCCCATCCAGTCTCTGACATAGGCCTGATGTAAAGGGCTGGCATTGCAGGGATCCTTACACACAATTCCCAGTGTGGTGTCAGCACAGAGATTCGATCAGTAAACTCATATGAAGGACGCTTATTGAGAATTAACTTTAAAACACATTACAAATCACACCAGTGCTCAATAGTTTGCAGTTTTCTGTTCAGATCCAATTTTGCCATTGTTGTGCAATTTTACCAACAGGCTTATCCCAGTGAGATGTGAATGTGCACATCCTGTCTGCATACAGGCCTGCAGGGGGTTTTGTTTGTTTGTTTGTTTGTTTTTATGGCCACCTTATTAATGTGGTCAGAGATGGTTTCGTAGGCGAGTGAGTACATGCGGGCTGTCCGGAGTTAAGGTGGTTAGTTAATGGTTTCTAAATTGGGATTCGGTCGGTTGTCGGAGGGGGGATGTAACACAGTGGCGTATCCCGGTGGTTGCCTAGTAACGCGCTGGCAGTGGGCGCCGTGGAGAGAGCTCTGTGGTGGGCGCTCCATTAAAACCGTTGGCGCTCCTGACCTTGGCGTCGTGAATGCGCAAAGCACACGGACCGTGCGAAGCAGGAGATAAGAGTGAAGATCTGAGTGCCTGATACGGACACCGGGGGGGGAGATATAGTGCTCTCACACCCAGACAGAGCCGCTGTCTCACAGCCGAGCGGAGGTGCATGTATGTGTCATGGAGTAAATCTGGTGATGGAGCGCGTGTCAGATTCTGGAATAGCAGGTGCGTAAACCTAATGATTCTGTTCTGTGTGTGTGTGTGTGTGTGTGCTTCAGGAGGGATGAAATCATTGTGCAGATGGATCACTGATATCCGGACTGTTTATTCCCTTTCATACGATTTTTCCAGGCGACACACACATACACGGTGTGTGGACATTTGTTGATGTCGGGGTTATTTTTTTCCCCCCATTTTTATCCAATGTGCCACTGTGTCCCATGGAGCCAGATCAAACACGCTCCCCGGTCACAACGCGAGGCAGCGCGCGCACCACAGCAGCTGCTCGGTGCTATCTGGGCTGTGTCTTGTCTTTTTTTTGCATGAATGTATAAAGCAGTGATCATGTTGCTGAGCAGCACCTGCGTGTTTCCTATATGCGCTGATCTTCGCGTCAGTCCCACATCCCCTCTTGAGTATCGGGGGGGGGGGGGGGGGGGGGCCCCCGGGGGGGGGGGGGGGGGGGGGGTTCGAACCACTGAAACGGGTTTGATCCGCACCAGTCGAATTACAAGGGCATTGGGATCTCGGTATTCTGTCACACCAGGCTCCCTCTCAGATGCTTGGATGTCGAGAGCCCCCGGGCTACCAGAACCTAATCGATAATGTTGTCCCAGAGATTTTTTATTGCTGCTGAATTGGTGTTGAATTGTGTGCCTGTCAATGATATAGGTGTAAGAGATAGTAATAGTGGGAGTGAAACATGATTGGAGCAATCATTCACATTTGATCTGGGACTGGGATCCAGTCAGTGCGATGGGGATGAGAGCATTTGAGTCCAGTAAAAGCAGAAGACCCACATCTATTGTCCCAGACGCACCATCACTGTGGTGAACATCTGACTGCTGCAGAGTGGTCTGGTCCAGTACAAGCATATATCTTATGGTTGTGAAGCAGCTTGCTAATTGTAAAAATTGCTTTTGTTTTTGTAAAATATTGCACACATTTTAATTTGTAAATATGTATATTTGATTTGTGTGTGTGTGTGTATATACATATACAGTACATTGCCCCCAAAACTTGCAGTGCAGCGAACCTGCCTGAGTGACGGCTCATTTTTATTGCATGGCCCATTTGATGTCAGTCGTAAAGCTTTTATCCACATCTGTCCCATCACAGACCATAAGTTGGAGAAAGAATAGTCTGCAGCCCAGTGGAAGGCAGCTGCTTTGACTCGCTGCAGTAGAGGGAGTAAAAGAAATTGATATCACGTACATATCAGGTCCAGCTTTCAAAAAGCTTAGCTTTGTTTCAGTAAATTGAGCTCAGTGTTTGACGCCATGTCCAATTGCATATGCAGTTGTAAGGTATTGATGCTAATATCACAAATCCATGTGTAATTTAAAAGGAAATGTGGTGTTAAGAATTCATGTTATCACTTTGATCCACAGTAGCTGTGTCTTACTTTTCACTACCAGGGCTGCTTCTTAAACTCAGGACCACCAACCACGTCTGACTGGGGATGCCAGTTTTAACACAAAATGCAGTCTGACTGATTTATTGTCAATGTCATTTGCAAACCAGATGATGTGGCCAATGCTGCAAAGATTAATTTTAAAAAATTGGTTTTCTGTCTTCTCCATTTTATCATCTTGGGTGCTGTACATCATTGTCATATAACAGATGGAGATGGAACAAGTCTTTGCCTTTTTTGGCTACGGGGAAGTTTTAATTAACACAGACAGAGCTGGCCTGGGGCAGAGATTCTCAAATGATCCTCTGTGATATTGTTATGTGAGAATGATAATGTATCTGATCTGCCTCATTGCTTAAATAGTGTTGTACCGTTGTGACGTCCACAGCTGACGATGCGCTGCATTTGTGAATCAGAATGAGCAGCATTTATTTGTGTTTACGTTACTGCTACAGGTAACCTAAATGTGTGTGTGGAAAGAGAAAATCCAGTGCACCAGTGGTTAATTAGTTTCCCATTCTCCAAGGCAGAGATCCTCTCCTCTCTCAGCAGATAGGCTAATTGGTTTGAAGGAGTGAAAGAGCACTCATCAATAAATATAGTGGGTTAACAAGCCTGTTTATGCAATGTTCATTGACGAGCCGGTGAGAAACGTGTTTTGAGTGTATCAAACTTACTACTGTCTTTGACTGTATTGACCAATACACAATACAGTTTGCTCTGTGTCGTCCTTACTGAGTGCTTCACTTGACATAAAATGTGCAAATCCAATCACAAGTGAAAGTATCTTCTCTTGTTTTACCAAAGAGTGCATGCACCCTGCTGTCAGCTGATACAAATGACTTGCAGATCAAAGCTTAAGGATCGCTTCCATTTTGGAATAAGAATCATGTGGATTCACCGGCGGCTTCCGTTAAAGGATCCCTTTTCTCTAATATTGAACTCAAATGCTCTTCTGCTGCCTGCAAGCCTGCCTCAAGTCTCCAGGTGAACCTGCAGTCGCTTTGCTTTATGAGGGAGGTTTGGGCTGCTGTGGCACCATCAGACGTGGTGGGAATGATCAACACTTACATTATCTGGTCAGCTTCTGACATTGCTGCTTGGATTTTAGACCCAACAACATTTCTTATGCTATGATTTGGGGTATTTGGTGGTTTTTGAAAGACATTAAGTTTCCCAGTAAGTGTGTGGATTTAATCTGCCTTCATTTTAAATATTTCTCTCCTCTTTTCACTTTGTTGCTTTTACATGTAAAAAAGGATGCTTTGCACCTTTTTATCTCGAGACGCTTTCACAGCATCACTCCAGCATCACAGCAGATGGGTTTTTCAGATTCGTCGCTTCGCCTCCTCCACTCGTACACAGAGATCACTATTCAGTCATTTGTGGTTGTACAAGCGTACTTTTTTTTTTTTGCCAGCACTTTTTCCCAAAAGTTTATATGCCTTTAAGTATTGCTGAGGACATGCTGATATAAAAATATATATTAAATCCCCCAAGATGAAGGAAGATTATTATTCTTTTAATTGAGTCTTTATTGTTTAACTGATGACCACGCTTTTGTTGTTGTTTTGTTTACAGATTTGTGTTCACTGCAATGAAAAGTGGAGGTGAGGGTGGTCCGTACCTGCCTGAGGTGTGTTTGGATTTGATAACCATCAAGGACAAAGGCGCAGTGAGTGATGTCTGTTTGACAGGGTCAATACAGCAGGACTGAGCGGACACTACAGTGTTGTGTTGTGCAAAGAACACATCTTGCCCAGACCATGTGGTTGGCTACATTTAGAGACCACCTGTTGCCTGCACACCTGCTACATCAGCAAGGGACTGTCACCATCACCCACTGTGCTCTGTTTTGGTGGATATTATGTTCCTGCTGGTCATTAACCAAGGCAACAAGCCAGAAATTCTACCCGACAGTCACCACCCAGTTTGGGAAGCTGCGAGGCCTCAGGGTTCCCGTGCCCAGCGAGGTGCTCAGGCCTGTCGATCAGTATCTCGGGGTCCCCTATGCTGCTCCACCAGTGGGTGAGAAGCGTTTCATGCCCCCAGAGCAGCCGTCCTCATGGTCAGGTGTCAAGAATGCCACCCACTTCATGCCCGTGTGCCCCCAGAACATCCACAACACCGTGCCGGAGATCATGATGCCCATATGGTT
This sequence comes from Trinectes maculatus, assembly GCA_016785345.1. Classification (NCBI taxonomy): domain Eukaryota; kingdom Metazoa; phylum Chordata; class Actinopteri; order Pleuronectiformes; family Achiridae; genus Trinectes; species Trinectes maculatus. The sequence continues at coordinate 9,109 of JAFBJQ010003135.1, forward strand.
CACCTATAACCTGGACACTGTAGCCACATACATTCAGGATCAGAGCGAGGACTGCTTATATCTAAACATCTACGCTCCGACGGAGGACGGTAAGTTGGTGCGGTAAAATGCACAGCAATGACTTTCCGTGTCCATTGATCACCGACATTGTGGCTCCGCATGTTGTCCTGTGATCGTCAAATGGCATGTGTGTGACCACTGCTCATGTCATCGCTGCCGCCAAGGGCTGATTTACCATCCAAATATTGCAGTCACATTCCATCAGAAATAACTGTCATGTTCCCATTGATAAGCAGGAAATAAATTATATTTTGAAAGTCGAAGCTAATGAACATACCGCACTTTTACGAAAGTGATATAAACGGCATGATTTGACTTGAAGGCTTGATTAAATGTAACTAAACGTATCAGGGTATTTACTAATTTTCACCAATAGACCTCTAATAGACATATTATACTGGATTAAACTGGATGTCTATTATGCTGTGGTAAGCTGTTGTGCATTTATTGGTGCACCTAAACAATAATTTCAGCTTTTAAAATGATGAGCCGTGCATTTTTTTTCAGGTGTCACCAAAGGGGCATCAAAGGTAATCATGACAGATACGAGATACGATACAGATATGAGATAGGAGTCAGGAATAACTAACTTCATAAAAAGACTTCTTATTTGAATGACTCACTGCTTTGTTTCCAACAGTGTGACTGCTGAGGGCCAATTAGTGAAGTATAGAAATCAACTGTCTATTCCTCGCTGAATTCTTTCCTAGTTTGTGCATCAACAGAACAGAATTATAATGAACCAGTAAGAATATTTAACATGTCTGCAGTGAATCTGGAGATTAGTGGAACAATATATTGCCACAGTGAAGCTTTATTTTCTCTAAATCTGGTGCTGACAAACAGATTTTCCTAAGTCTAAGTCTGGTCACATCAATACACCAATAGAGCATGGTCCCTAAGTGTATATATACTGTGTATGTATGTATGTATGTATGTGTGTGTGTGTGTGTGTGTGTGTGTATGTATACTGTATATACTGTACACATACACACAAACACACACACACACATATACTTCACAGTCTAACCATATTCATTTTGTATGTATGTAATATGCCACACTGATTGGCTTTTCTGTGGTAGCATAGCAACAACAGATAAACAGCCTGTTTGAGAGGTGTCCAAAATGGGGGCAGCCCATGTTGTAAAGCCCCAAGTCTCAGTGCTGCTTAAAGGCCTCGTCGTCTGGCACAGACACGGGTTAATTAAATTTCACATTTGTATTCACATTTCAAAGGACCTGACATAACCAATTGGTTCCAAACGTTTTTATTTCTTGAGGCTTTGTCAGTGTTTATTTCAAAGACACCTCAGGCATTCTGTGGCTTATTTTTGTTTCAGTGATGTTAAACTTTTGCTATCTTCAGTTGTATTTTTCCCTTTTTAATTTAGGAGCGTGGTTCTGAAATTCCTGCTATTTGAAAGAGTTTATGAATTATTAATTTGCAATCCATACACCACGCATCATCAGTAATTATCCTGCAGTGGTTTACCTGTAGAGTCAACATGGCAGTTTGTGTAAATATGTACTTGTACGCAGAATTAAATTGGAAAGATAAATTACTTGAGTCAAAACTGAGCTGGCTGAGTCAGCATAATTTTTCAAAATTGGCCATTTAGAGGAAACAACACTGTGGTGCTACAGAGATTTCTCTGTCTCCAGACATAAAAGAAAAACTTCCTTGTTTGGTGTAGACGCCAGCAAAAAAATCTAATCATCATATTTATCCTGCATGTGTGTGTAAATGAACTGCAAAAATGACTATTCCAACTGAAGTCATGAATCTATTAATTGCAATATCTGTCCAAATAATTGCAGTATTCTTTTTTCTTGCATATTGTTTAGCCCTAGTGCACATACAATGTGCAACTACAAATATAACAGGAAGCAGTTTTGTAAACAAACTGATAATATATATATATATATAATAAAATGTGTAATTGTGTCATACAGTACTAAAGATTTTACATAATGTCATCTACATTTTGTCAATTGCAAGGAAACATGCATGCTGCATGTAGATGAGCTTCTTTTTGCTTATGATTTATGGATCCCTCTCTCTCTGGATTTTGTCACTTTGATTGGTCAGTACATTTAATAAGGACAGTCAAGCATGTTATTTTGAATTCTGTATCTTTTTTTCTTATGTGAATCCCAGGGAGCCAACACAAGAAAAAGGGGGCGGCTTTCTCACACGCTGAGACTCACATATCTGAAGGTATTGCTAAGAGTGGTCTTGCTGCATAGATTGTTTTGGCTTGAATGTGGTAGATGCAGCTTTTATGATTTTACATTTTTACTCTCAGGGTGGGTAGGTCTCTTATTTTGAGCTGAGTAAAAGAAATAATGTCTTGTTTCTAATTATACGCATTTGCTGTTGCTGCACCTCCACCATTTTTTGAATTCAGCTTTGTTGCAATCCTTTCAGTGAGAGCAACTTCTCTGCTGCCACACACACATTGATCCAGAGATTGCATTATCCATTTATCTGTCTCAGGGCCCCTTTTAAAGCCAGTCATTAGTCTGTATAGCAAATTGTGTCTGAAAACATGAAACATAGATTTTCATTTTCATAGATAAAAAAAAATAATGCTGGTGTAGCATCTTATACTAACTGTTTACATGTAGTATATGACCATTAAATAATTTTCTATTCAGCAAATAGAAATCAACACATCGACACGATTCATATAGTACAAAGCACAAGTACAGTATGCTGGGTTGAGTGCATACACGCTCTCTAAAGCTAATTATATTTGACCATTTTAGTCATACACCCTTTGTCAGTGTGTGTATCTAGCAGGCATTTTCTGAACGTCATTACAGCTTCTGCACCACAGGCCTATGCTTGCTTCTGAGCAGTCTTTACCCATATACCTCATGGCGAACAGTTGGGATATAAAGTTTTAGTCATAGTGCTTCATTAATTCTCAGTTCCATTACTGTTGCCTCTCCGGTTGTTTGCTCCGCGCGCGCGTGTGTGTGTGTGTGTGTGTGTGTGTGCGTGTGTGTGTGTGTGTGTGTTGACATTGCAGATATAAGGGACTCTGAAGCCCGACCTGTGATGGTCTATATCCACGGAGGCTCCTATATGGAGGGCACTGGGAACATGATGGACGGCAGCGTGCTGGCCAGTTATGGAAATGTTGTTGTCGTCACGCTCAACTACCGCATTGGAATATTAGGTGATTACAACGTCTCTGTGTGGTAACTTTTAATGCCGTTTGAAATGGGGTATTTAACACTGTTTAATGTGGGAGAATAAAGTCTAATAATGGTCATTAATTTCTACTTAACCCATAAGAAAAAGTAGCAAAATGACAGAGAAACATGAAACAGATTGAGAAAATTTACTGAGGCTTACTGAACTGTAACTGATGCCTGGTATAATGGCATAGCTTGATTTGCATACAATGATGTTCTCAGGGAAATAGATGTACTCATCATGTCTTGTCCTTGTTGCACACAAGCTGTTTTGTACCTATTCGGAAACCCCAGTCTATCATCCTGTAGCTGGATTTATCTACTCTGTACAAGATGATCAGCCTTTGCTGTTCTTGAGAGAAAACTGATTTGAATACACTACGGATAGGGGTGGCTTTTTGCAAGCATACACAAGGTCAGGTTTTGTTTTGCTGTGTTTAACATTCAAAACAGTGTTGTGCAGATGAGACTAGACATTGCAATAAGTAATAACGTCAACCCATAAGAGCATCTTTGACCTTTGTGTGCTTTTATGTAATGAATCAAGTGAAAGATTTATTCGTTAATGCATGCTGAATGCTATAAAGCCATTTCTGATTTGACGAGCAGAGCCCTAATATCTTCCTGAGGGGCCCTGCAGCTTATTAGAAGAAGTTGGATAAGGTAGTCGAGACACTGTGGGGGAAAGGAAAGGCATATTTGCACCTGAGGGGAAACGGTGTCAGTTCCTTCTCACGTCCTGCTGGGGTTCAACTGGAGATCAAAGCTGTAAACCTTTATGTCAGCACTGGCTCTGTCGCATTTCTCTGTACTTCAGGCTTCCTGAGTACTGGTGACCAGGCAGCGAAAGGAAACTATGGCCTTCTGGACCAGATTCAAGCTCTGCGCTGGATCAGTAAGAACATTGGTTACTTTGGAGGAGACCCAGGCCGGATCACAGTCTTTGGATCTGGGATCGGCGCATCCTGCGTCAGTCTGCTAACATTGTCCCACCACTCAGAGGGTAAAAAAAACCTGCTATTAACCATTTGACTTCTAAGTAATGCAAATAGCACAGTCACAGCAATGTAAAAGCAGTGTCAACATCCATTAATTTGAAATGCAATCTAAATCAGTATAATATTTTTTCATCTTGAAGATGTCCATGTTTTGAACATTGATTTTTAATCATTTTGGAATTGAGCTATTTTTTTTCAAGTGCGGCTCTTTATGATCTTACCGTGAGATGAAGTGATATGATATGGGAATAAGGTAAAGGGAATATTCATATAGCAAGTGACTGCTTTTGTTCCTGTGTTCACAATCTAATCAGCCTAAAAGCTTTGCCTCTTAAAATGGGAAGCTCTTAAAGAAGCCTACTGGCATTATAAGGTTGTCATCACGTCCACCTGTGTTCATCACTTTTAACTTTTCCAGCTGATTCGTATTTCAGTTTCTCAGGGTCACCTTTTTTAACCCACTTTAATTCACTGCATCTTTTGGTATTTTGGTGTATTGGTCTTCTTCTTTTCTAAAAGTGAAGTATTTTATTCACTATCAAACAAGAGAAATCAGTGTGAATTTCATTATATACAGCGTCCGCTGAGATATGACAAACATTCAAATGCCTTTTTAGTGAACACTCAGTGAAAGCACATTGCAAGAATCAAAGGTGTGCATTTTAATAGCGGTGGCTCACAAGGAGCTGAACCTCTTATCTCTGTGGTATTATTGCACTGGTCCTCTTATTGATGCTGAATAGAGGTGGTGTGTTTTTATCAATGCCAGCAAGGCTGCAACAACTGTCCTTTGTGAGGTTTGTATTTGATGCTGTAGCATGGATGCAACATATGCACAAAGATCTCCAGCTGTCTTTGTAGTAGATTCGCTAGTTGCTGCCCTAAAAAAATAGAAATAAATGACAGCAAAGGAGGGAGAAAGTGACCTTGTCCTTGCACTTTTCTTTCCCCCAGCATCTGCAGTGCCTTAACTTCAGCAGAGTATTTTTGAGTTGATACATATCACATGTCATTTTTTAGGTTTAGATACAAAATCCCCCGAGCCAGAGGTGACACACTGCGTATAAACAGAGCAGCGTGTTGACTGTATCGACACTGAAGGATCGAGGTTACTGCAGATCCTGCATAGACCTTCCACTGCACCGTTTGCATCAGCAGTCCATGTGTGAGCTATGGATTCTTCAGTTACTGTGCAGCTGACAGTAACTGGTGTTGGGAAACCCTCCTCTGCGCCTCTGCACAGACACAATGTCATCACATGAAACCAATAAGAGGATCAATAGAGAAAAGCGAATACTTGCTTTTTTTCCCATCCTGATAATGACCAGCGAAGGGCTCGACATCCCATTACCAGTTCATTTATTTTACGTGGCTCATCTCTGCATCATCGGGTCCCTGGCTTGTATGTAAAGAGCTTCACATGTGACCTTGTTTGCGTTTCTCTAACTAAATTAGATGTGGAAACACACCTTTTTATTTAATAGAAGTTAGGGAAGGTGAACCATGTGTTTGCTGTGACTGATTTGGTGAACTGAAGGAGTAACCACTGTCCTCTGGGCCTGGGTCCTCTTTGTCCTGTTTGTTTTTGTTTTGAATTTTTGCGTTTCAAGGTTTGTTCCATAGAGCCATCATCCAGAGTGGCTCGGCACTGTCCAGCTGGGCTGTCAATTACCAGCCAGTCAAGTACACTCGCATGCTGGCAGAGAGGGTTGGCTGCAATGTACTCGATACAGTGGACATGGTCTCTTGTCTGCAGAAGAAGAGTGCGAAGGAGCTGGTGGAGCAAGACATCCAACCTGCCCGGTACCGTGTGGCATTTGGCCCTGTGATTGATGGAGACGTCATCCCGGATGACCCTGAGATCCTAATGGAGCAAGGCGAGTTCCTGAACTATGATATAATGCTGGGGGTTAATCAGGGGGAAGGACTGCGCTTTGTGGAGAACGTGATGGACATGGAGGACGGCGTGTCTGGCAGCGACTTTGACTTTGCCGTTTCAGATTTTGTGGACAGTTTGTACGGCTACCCAGAAGGCAAGGACACTCTGAGGGAGACGATTAAATTCATGTACACGGACTGGGCCGACAAGGACAACCCAGAGACCAGGAGGAAGACTCTGGTGGCGCTGTTCACCGACCACCAGTGGGTGGAGCCCTCGGTGGTGACGGCTGATCTACACGCCCGCTACGGCTCGCCAACATACTTCTACGCCTTCTACCATCACTGCCAGAGCCTCATGAAGCCGGTGTGGTCAGATTCAGCACACGGAGATGAGGTGCCATACGTGTTCGGCATCCCCATGGTGGGCCCAACTGACCTGTTCCCCTGTAACTTCTCCAAGAATGACATCATGCTCAGCGCTGTGGTTATGACTTATTGGACCAACTTTGCCAAGAGTGGGTGAGTAACTGCAAATCTTAAGTGCCTTATTTACACATAGATACCTCTCAGTCGAGTCTCATTCAGCTGCTTGGAAATAATCAGTGCGTAACATAGTGGCCTTAATTGTGCAGAGCTTATTCTGTGTGGAGATGTTAAATCTTCTGTCTCCATTTCCCCTTCCCTTATCATCCTGGTTGAAGATCTCCAGGCTTCAGCCTTAAGCAGTGACCACTAATTCTACATTTCTACATTGATGATTCACAAGAGCGAACACAGAAAAAGTGCTGCTTTTGCAAATTAATATGAATTTCTTAACAAACATCCAAAGTCTATAATTTATCTAACTGCCCATCAAATGGATTTGATGACGCCATATGTGGAGACCGTTCAGTGAAAAGCAATTTCTCAGTGTTGTAAAACCCCCTGAATGTAGGAAACTTTCATCACTCTGGGCAGACTTCCTGGAAGTGATGGATCTTAAAATAAACAGTGTAATTCGCATTAATGTTTCAGGCTGCTCCTCGATATTTTACAGAAAAGTTATGGTAAACTGAGGGTTTGAAGAGACAGTTAAGATGGACTACATAAACCTCGCCAAGCTTTACTGTGAGTTGTAATTTCAAGCCGTGTGGGTGCAAAATAAATAACTTATATACAGTAGATTGTATACTCATGTTTGCCTGTTACACACAATATTTAAATATTCAAACTGGCATATTCAGTACACTGTACCAAAATAATAGTGTGTATATTGGAGGTAGGTTTCTAAATAGCTTTGCCAGTGACTCCATCATGTTGTAGGTCAGAAAAAGAAATATTATCTTCTGTTTATCCCTCTATAGGTTTCTTTTAGGCATCTGTAATATACTGTATTTATTTTGGATAATCATAAAAATAAGACACCATGGTCTGATGTGAACCTGATATTACACTCACACTGAGTCTGTGCTGGAGAACTGTCGTGTTGAATGTGCAGCTGATTCTAATTGTGCAGGTGTCCTGACAGCCTTTTTTCACAATTTGTCACATGTGTTTTTAAGAATTGCAATGTGGATTTTTTGCGGATAAATGATAGGTACATGAGTTTCTCAGTAATGAAAGACTTCACTGCTTCTCAGCTGGAGTCCTTCCTCCATATTGAATTCACAGCTGTAAATGACTGTAAATGCATGATGATCCTCGCAAGAGGAGAATATATATGTGTAGGATATGCTGAGCCCTTGAGAAGGGAAGATAATATCAAATAATGTTAATTTCCTTAACAACATTAGTGTAACATCATTATTGAAGATATTTTTGTTCTTAATTGTTCATTTAGTTTCTGCATTATTATCATGATCTCATCATGTCTATCTGTAGGGATCCTAACAAGCCAGTGCCGCAGGACACCAAGTTCATCCACACCAAGGCCAACCGGTTTGAGGAGGTGGCCTGGTCAAAGTACGACCCCTACGATCAGCTGTACTTGCACATTGGCCTAAAGCCCCGTATCCGCGATCACTACCGTGCCACCAAGGTGGCCTTCTGGAAACACCTGGTGCCCCATCTTTACAACCTCCACGACATGTTCCATTACTCCTCCACAACCACAAAGGTCACGCCGCTGGATCCTACCCAGTCCAATGGTAAGAGGTCAGGCAGTACCGGGCGGCCTCCTGTCTCCACCGCTCACACTGACGGTGAAGGTGGGAGGGAGATGGGTCCTCTGATCATGCCCAACCCCAGAGATTACTCCACAGAGCTCAGCGTCACCATTGCTGTTGGGGCATCGCTGCTTTTCCTTAACGTCCTGGCCTTCGCTGCTCTGTACTACCGCAAGGACAAGCGCAGTCGGCAGGACACGTCCCAGCAGCCCAGTCCTCAGCGTGACAGCAAAGGCAACAACGTGAGCCACACCACCACTGTAGATGAGACGCTGTCAACCCAGCAAAGGAACCAGTGTGAGGCCCTTCACAATCCTCTTCACGTTTCACCAAGCTTGGACTACTCACTTACCCAGCACCGCTCCCCTGACGACATCCCTCTGATGACCCCTAACAACATCACCATGATCCCCAACTCCCTGATGGGCCTCTCCAACATGAGTCCATACAGCACCTTCCCAGCTGGTTACAGCTCTGCAGGCCTGCCCAGCACCCACTCCACTACACGTGTATAACCTGGCAGGAGATGGATGCGACATAACGTAAAACGTGGAAATGTAAAGCTGTATTTACGATGTGTAGGTAAAAATAGGATTGAATATGTTTGTTCTGTCTTTTTCAAAGGTGTTAGACCGCCAACATCCTGCCTTTGCTCTTTCATTATAGGAAGTCTAACTGCAGAGTCATTTTATAATACTCATTTTAAAAGGCAGTCAAAAAGAAAACAGCGCATTTCATTTTTCACCTTGGCTTTTTTGGAACTTTATCTAGCAAGAACTTAGTATAATGTTTATACAGTTGGATTTGTATGGGAAGCTTTTTCTTACTCTGTGATATCTATTTTGATCTTGTGGAACAATGTGACATTACAGCTTGTGGCGGACAGAGGTGAGATCCGGGAACTGAAAAGCAGTATTATTATTCCTATTATCAAGCTATTTTATACATGTTTCTCATGTTACATTGCTTATTCTGAAAATGTATTTTTTATTGTAATTACTTTAAAATGCCCTGCAACTCGCTCACATAAGAAATGACTGTGGATTCATGACAACAATGGATTGGACGATGGAGTGCACATGTGGTTAAAAATATCCAGAATATCCAGAATATTTTGTGTGTATGTGAGTGCGTGTGTGTGCGCATGTGTGTGCGGGTGTGTGTGGGTGGTGATAGCGGAAGAAGGTGGGTGGGTGAGAAATGTGCTACAATAATGTAAATTTGACATTGTTCGAAGTTAATCATTCAGGTTTGCATATGTAGTGTTGTGTAATCTATTGTAGTCTATTTGAGTATCTTTGCTATGTTTTTGTTTCACGTGTCCATCATTTTTGCACTGTAGGACTATACCTAATGCTTCACTATAAAAAGATTATTGCTTAAGATGTGTTTTCCTACTCTAACCAACTCATCTTTTTTTGGCTTGGCTTGTTTGTACAGAATAAACTTAGACCAACATTTTATTTGTTGTTTGTTTATAATTCCTGTAAGATCTTCAGAAAGATAACTGTAATTGCATTGTAACTGTATGTATACCAATTCAAGTATTCTCGTTTAAAACGTTTAGTTTCATGAAGCTAAAAGATTGTGGTTTGGGCCCCGCTCATATCGAGATATATTCAGGGGGCATCTTTTACTGAACGGACAAGATGGACATCAAGCTTTGAGATTTGATTTCTTTGAACCTGTCATAATGTTGTTTAATCCAAATGAGACAACTATTAAAAAAAATTCGAACTAAAATGTGTTTTCTTAAAGTGTGGGCTTTGAACTTTATTGCTATTACAGATATTTTCTTTTTAGTAAAGTCTTTTTAAAGGCGTTTGTGAGTATTATTGCATTATGTGCTTTATTATATATCCATTCTGAGCCAATGAATCGGTGGAGCAGGCCTCTTCTAGTGTACAAACAAAATCAAGATGTTTTGAAAAAATAATAATGACGAATTTACGACAAATTAAATTTCATTACTGTTAGATTTATATCTTAGAGTCAGAGATTATTGTAAAAGACATACACACAAGCAACTAAATACCTTTTGAGAGCTAACTCGTTACTCATATCATGCAGTAAAACAAAGACTTTAGACGTCCATTGCCACTGAATTCATTTCTGACGGATCCTGACTCGTTTTCGTCCTCCAGGAGCTTGTTTGTTTGTTTGATGGCTGTTTGTTCATTTTGTCAGAAGATAACACACATTACCATAACTGGGACGGGAGTGGAGCAAATATTTTTACAGGGCTCTCTTGTATCAACATATGCATATCTAGTGCATAAATATTGGCAGGGGTATTGACCACGCAGCAAACAGTCATAAGAATGAGTCACAGATAGGACCATACAACTGTGACATATAGAGAATCAGAGAATACAGTGTGGGTGCTGTCCATGGTGCTCTTCAAAATATATTTAATTTAGCCATAAGCTTTTTGAATAGCATGTTGTTGCAAATCAGTTCATGCAAGAACTCATGTCAAACCGTCTTATTTGGCAGTGCCCAACAATTTATCACCTGAGCTGCTCAGATTCCTGATCAGAACCTGGTCTGCATCTGGTTTTGTGGAAAATAGTTTTTTCATAAGAGCTCGCCCTCTGATTGTCAACATCATCGCTTATTCATATCTCGCCTCACAAGTAAAAGTGATAGCTGTTATACACATTCACGTATGGTACAGAGGTTAATTAATGCCCCTCTTACTGTGTGTGTGTCATACAGACACATGTACAAAGATTTTCTCAGAAACATCATGTCTCTTCTCTCTCCACTTTCAGATTAACAATGCCACTGTCATTCATCCTACGTACAAACTAATTCCTTCATCCGTTATTGCTCTTTGCTTTTCTTATAAGGACAAAAACTTTAACGTTAACTAATCCACAAGGATATTGATCTTTACTCCCCAGTAATTTGTTTTTAGTCTCTTACTAAAACACACCCAATGTAAATGTTGGGTTTGTAGTCGTAAATAAAGTCCAATACAATATAATGTAATATTAAATGTAACATTTATTTATTCCCAGATGTTTGGTGTAAAATATAAATCAAAAATAGAATGCGTGCTTCTCAAAAAAAGTGGTGTTTTCTCCTGCGCCACACTGGCTCCTTTGTACTGAACCCAGCTTTGACATCAACTGGGTCAAACATGAGGGAGGGAGGGAAGGAGGGCAGCAGCTGGACCTGATCATCAATGTCACCCTTGTTAGTCAACTTCATCAATGTCAGTCACTGGCATTTCAATTTATTTCACTCTTTTGTCTGCACATACCCTCTTATCGCTGTGTGTTTTTAAGAGATGCTGCTGTGAGGACCCTCTGAGATGTTTATTGCGTTGCGCTAACTTCTAGCAGGCAAACAACACACCCGCATGCTGATGATAAACAGATGAATTATTGAATGTTAATGGAAAGGCATCCATATTACAAATGAATGTGCACAACAATCTAAGACCCTGAAAACCCCTAGACAGTTGTGTGAGTTTGCATATTGCCGTGAAGTGAAAGGAAAAATAAGATATTCATCTTAAAAAAAAGAGATGAATATGATTTCAGAGTTTCAAACTTTCAAATTAATATACTTTGTGGAAGACATGCTTCTATACATTTTGTAAATTGTCATGCACATATTATAGATTGCCTGAACAAAAGTATCCAAAAGTCAGATCCATTCAATGGCACAGAATAGGAAAAAAAGTTTATGAATATGTGACCAACTCTTCAGTCCTGAACCCGTGGCACCATAAATAATGACTGGCAGCTGAAATGGGACTTTGTGACTTTAAGATGTGACTCGGGGAGATGTGGTCTATCTATTGTTGATGAGACAAAAGCGAGACTCAGATTCATATAGGAGTGGCGGGGAATAACCTCTCATATCCTCATATCACAGACACAAAGCCACCCAGCAAAACTTCAATAACTCCGCACTCCTCTCTGGACATGGGTGAGTGCACAGAATTCTTAATATGTCTTTTAATCTATTATTAATGCGATTTGAAAATGTGGTCTTCAATAACTCACTAATGTTGCCTTTAGTATTTCCTTTCTAACCTTAGACGTCCTTTTGCTTTCTGAACAATATTTGTGCAAATTAATCCCGGGATTTCATTTAAAATGCACAAGTATTTTAATATTTCCCTGTGGATTCATTATTATTTTATTATTTATTTAATTATTATTTAATGTGGATTAACTGGATTATTGACAATAATTGATTTGCTCTTTCCCCCTCAATAAATAACACAGTCTAACAAACAGTGATGATTTCAGATATCTGAAAAGAAAACATGACGATTAATGTGGCTGATTGATCGTCACTGTATTATTTACTTTTCAAAGAAAGGGCTCTTTGTTACCACCCAGATCTCCCCTTTAACTATAAACTAGTGTGGACTCGGCGCAGCTGTCAGAGATGGGCAGAAACTCTCGTCATGCCAAGGCCATGCCAGGTCACTCATGTGAAAGAGGTCAGAACTCCCACCAGTGTCACTGGTCAAAATTAGCAACTTTCCATGAGCATAATAGACCAAACAACTTGTGCATTAACTCCCACATATTTTACAGCATTGCATTTTTGACAGATTTTCTGGCACTTTCTGTAAAATGCACTGATGCATTTTAAACTGACTTGAAATCAAGATTTTGGTCACCAGTATCAATAGCACTATATCACAGCGGGGTGCAGCTGAAGCGTGGGCATCTGCAGGCACTATCATTTTTTCAGACTCTAGCAGTCTCTTCCTGATGTGTTCCTGACTTGTTATACTTAAGAGGCAGTTTGTTTAATTCACGACTTCTGTTACACCCAGCTACATTCCTATAATTTGTGAAATGATCAGAAAGCTTTAGTACACAGAGACGGTCACTCAAGGCGCGTACGGATTTCACAATGTGTGGCAACATCATTTGGAGTGGGGTTGTTGTTGTGAAGATATTCAAATTGCCCCTCTCGTTCATTATGCGTCCACCCACTCTTCGAACACTTGAACTCAGCCCCCGTCCAGCATTGGCACTTGGTGCCATGGTACCAGTCTCAGCCAGCTGTGGAAGGAGGATGGCCTGAGTAGTGACATTGCCAGTGGTGTTGTGGTCCTGGTGACCTCCTCTGGCACCACATACTACTCTCCGCATGTATGGATACGTGTGTGCATTGTGGCACCATGGCCTTTGTTTGTTTAACATCGCTGCCCTTTGTTCCTCCCCGGTCACTGCAAAGACAAAGGATATTGTATCAGGAGCCACAAAGAGAAGTTCTTTCTTCTGGGCCCCGGAGCCAGTGTTTCACCGCCATCTCTCCCTTGCCTGGTGACGTCTGTGACCGCTGGAGCAAGGGGGCCGGACCAGAACTAGTAAGGTTGAGCTGTGAAGTGTTGGTAGAAGCAGAGGAGCGTTTCACATACGGATGAAATCGGCACAGAGAGCCTTATTTTTACAGTAGCGTTACCTTGTAGGCAGCACTGTACACCACTGGTTGGCACTGGATTCTTTCTGCTTGTGGAGTACAAGATCAAACGCTACAAATGTTTCCGGTCAGGCAGCCTTGGCTTTGCAAAGCCTTAGGTGCTTTCCTCTATCCCATTTCTTCCAATGCTTTTATTAACACTGTGGATATTTGCTGCCTGCTTCAGCAGCTTACACTACGGGAGATGCACGGGTGTTAAAAATACCAAGAAGTCAGTGGTGACTGCGTTTATTTGGACGCTTCTTTGGGAACGGCTGCTTGAACTCTTGTTTATTCCTGCTGTCTAATTTTTTCTTTCTGTTGCTTTCTTGGCTGCTGCTGGGGTTTGGTGTATGTTCATGGATGTGCAGACAGGCCTTTTTCATAGCATAGGGTGAAGCAGTTCCCCACTGTGGCATAGATGTGCTGTGTGGTTATATGTGCGGTGTGTGCCGCCTGTGTGCTGATATATTATGCCCCCTCAGGTTGTTATGATTGCTGTGTCCGGTGCATTGGGGCAGTGCCCTACCCATCCCTGGTGGCCACCCTGCTGTGCTATACTGGCATGGCATTGTTTTGTGGCTGTGGGCACGAAGCGTTGACCCAGACCGAAGTTCTCGTTGAGACTTACTTCGCCCGAAATGTTCAGGACCATGAGGTCCTGTCCTCCTTGTGAGTTATTCCGCTTTAAACGCTCTCAAATTGTTATTTTTGCACCTCTCAAAAATAGCTCCATTTTAATGATTCATTATTTTTTTCCCCCTTGTCAATATTCCAGTGTCAGATATGTTCAGTATGTGATCTACGGCCTGGCATCATTTTTCTTCCTCTACGGTATCCTGCTATTGGCTGAGGGATTTTACACCACAAGCGCCGTCAAGCAGACCTTTGGTGAATTCAGGAGCACACAATGTGGCCGCTGCCTCAGCCTGACAGTAAGGATGGGGAGGGGAGAGGAGGAGGAGGAGGAGGAGGAGGGGGTAAACAGGGAGGGGAAACACAACACTGTGTCATTGTTAAAATGCTAAAATCTATTTTGAAGCTTCTTACCACAATGAAACGTTATTTGTTTCTGCGATTTCCACGAGGAGCCATGACTTATGGTTGATAGCTGACTTAATGACAGCACATTTATCACACTGAGGCCTGAGCATCTCCACCACATTCCTCTGACCTTATGTACTGTACTTTTTATCTCAACAGTTCATCATATTGACGTATATCTTGGCCTTCATCTGGCTGGTAGTGTTTGCCTTCACTCTCATCCCAGTCTTCTTCCTGTTCAACATGGAGCAGACCTGCCACGACATCAACATCCTGGCTGAAACAACCACGAGCATTAATCAGCATGCCTGGATTTGCATGGATGCCAGGCAGTATGGTGCGTTGTTGTTTTAATGACTGACCGCCTGTCCACCTGAAGAGAATGTTAATGGGCCCCGGAAAACAATGAATTAATCATTAGGCAGTGGATGCAAAACTGATAGATTGCTGAATTAGTTATGAAATAATGAAGTTAACTATGCCTGTATGTTGAGACACTGCTGTTTACTGACTTCACTGCATGTGACCACACAAGAGATAACATCACTTATGTCATGTGTTCATTTAAGGTCTGCTTCCTTGGAATGCAATGCCAGGCAAGTCCTGTGGAATGACCTTGGCATCCATTTGCAAGACCAGTGAAGTGAGTGGAGATTTCCAATATTTCCCTTTGCACAATTCTGCGTTTTGTCTCAATCTGTTTGCAGAATCACACCCATCAATCTAAAATCGATTCTAAATGTATTCTCAACTTAGATGACAAACATTTGTTCCAGTATATGAATATGTAATAAACTATCCTGTTTCTTACCTCCAACAGTTCCACCTCACATATGACTTATTCATAGCTGCATTTGCTGGTGCTGGGATCACTCTCTTAGCACTGGTGAGCAACTCTCTTCTACTCATGTTTAATCTACTTTACATTTCATATATATATATATATATATATACAGTATATATATATAAGGGGCTGTCACCCTAGTGTGGTGGCAGTAGAAATAAATAAAAACCCTTTTTGTGACCAAACTCCATTAGGGAAAAGCTTTTTGTATTTGGGTTGACTGACCTTTTTAGAAAGCTCTTACTATCCTTTGTATTGAAGTGAAATGAATATTGCTTCTTATGTCTATTCTGTGTGTAATTATCCCAAAGTACACTGTGAAAAACCATCAATACTGTTCTTTCTGGTCTCTATTTTTTTGTCTTGTAGTTTCTGTATTTGGTTGCTACCACCTACAACTATGCAGTCTTGAGGTTTCTAGGCCGGAAAGGTGTCCGCTAAGAAGATCTCCATCACAGTCGAGCCCCTCTTCTGGCTCTGAGGACACTCAACCATCCTTCTATGCCCTTGGAAACAGCAACCTCCAAAACCTGGTTCCCCTGCTAGCGTTTCTTTATGCCTGTCCGATAACAGACATGTTTCTCATCATGTTTTCTATGAACAACAGACAGAGAGATGACGATAATTCACCCTCCAGCAGTGAACTCTGACCTTCTCCTCAAATCCTCATCTCAGATGATTCTCTTATGATTTGTTGTTCATTTTCCTCTGGCAGGTTTTATCTCTCATTGTATTAGTTTTGTTCTGAGGCTTCACTGGTGCTGATGCTGTTGTCACATTGTGATGTATGATGTCATGAATAATTAAGAGTAATGACAGCTCGCCTCGAAAGTCCTAACCACACACGCGCCACTCAGTAATTGCTGATGCTTATATTGGTTCTGCATATGATTTTGCCGCTGCTTCATTGATACCGTCTTGTGCATCAACAGATTGTGTACTAAGGCAAGTGAAGATGAATGTACAAAAGTTCTCTGTGATTAAATGTATCATCCCATCTTCCTGTTTATTTCACTTATAAAACATGCACTTTGCAGTGGCTTGTGATGCATTTTGTTTTCTTGAGGGATGGATGTGGGTTGTGATGGGGGAAATGTGTATCCATTTCCGGGATGTATTTTTTTTTTTTGGTTCCAGCTTAATTAAGCTTTTTTTGTGTCAAAGAGGTGCTGACGCTACAATAACATGCCTACAAGTGTTTGATGTGTTAGCGTTGTTTATGCTCATTTGAAATTAAGGCTGATTAAACTGCTGACATCTGAAGCATTAAATTGTGGTTTTATTTTCACCATGTACACTATGTTGCAATAGAATCATTCATAACTGCCTGCAAGTATTTCAGCATTAAGCATCTTTGGCAGTCACTGTAATAAACAATAGGATGCCATGCCTTTTTTGCATATTCCTTAATCCTGACAAAGTGTCCTAAAAAGCTCTAAGCAGAAAAATTGGTTCAGAAGACAGACTTAAATAAAGTGATGAGCTTCTTAGCCCACACAACACATTAACCACCATGTGCTTTGAGCCTTTGTCCCAGTTAGGCTTCAGGTCTTGAGAACTTTTACAAAGCAACAGTCACAGTGGATCACCTGGTCGTGTAGAAACATGGGGGTCAGCATTTCTCCCAGGGGCTTAGCACACACACCACACTACAAATAAATAAATAAATGACATTATGCAATAACCAGAGCATGTCAGTCAGCGCATACATGTGTGGTATGGACAGTATGTGGCTTAAGTGTCTGAGCAAACCTTTAGACATTCAGCGTGGCAAGTCATCTGAGGTTCACTGACGGAGATCTTCACATTTCCATCAATAATTTTGTCACAGAATGAACAAACAGCTTTGTGCCCACTGAGAGAGAGAGAGAGAGAGAGAGACACAATATGACATAATAATATGTCTGAAATGTTTTCTGGTCTCCACTGGCTCCTCCCTGGGCCTTGGAAGTATTTCAGCACTATGAACATATTAATTAGTGAACAAGTAGATGTGTTTCATTGTACAAAAAAAAAACAGAAGAATTGACTCACCGATTAGTGTCATCGGACCGGTTCAGTTTTGACTCCTCTGAGTGGACTGGATTTGGTTCTTCCACAGGTTCAGGAACATCTACGGCTGTGGGTGGCTCAGCATCCAGCGCATCTGTCAGATCATTGGCCCTTACGGATAACAAACGCTGACCTGCCCCAGCGTCTGAATCAGATACAGGTTCAAGAGCGTCATTGATGTTCAACTCCATCACAAGATCGGCGTTCTCAGGTGCTGATTCTGCACAATGCTCAACAGCAGCAGTCTTAACGGGTTGGATGTTGCACTCAACGGCCTCCTCAGGTACCTCAGTCATTAAAGCAGCTTCAGACTCTACAGACTTGACTGGGGTTTTGGCAGGACTCTGAGTTGATGATTCAAAATGAGAATCAAGGCTATTGGTGCCTTGTAGAGCAGCCTCATCACCTGGTGTTGTTTCATTTGCAGCAGGGATCTGTAGTGATGACTCCAACACATCCTTATCCAAAACTTCATTCATTTCTCCTGTACTTTGTTCTGGAGGATGTCTTTCACACCTGACCTCTGTAGCAGGATCTGCAGCCCACTGAGCTGGTGATATGGACACAGATTCTACCAGTAAGTCGGGGTTTGCAAAGCCCTTGGCCTCAGTGTGAGCTATGTTTGAGTGCTCATCTGCTGTATTAGCATATTGCTGTTTGTTCTCTGCCGTTGCACCCGGTTGGCCAGTTGGTTCCACAGGAGACGCTGCCTCTGGGTTGTCCCTCGTTGATGAAACATTATGTGCGTCACCGTTTTGAAGCCAACTTTCCACGTGAGTAAGTGCAGAGGCTTGAGCTGTGCTCTCATTGTCTTTTACATTTGACTGGCCAGCTGGTGTGTCGGCATGTCTGTCCTTGTCGTCTTCAGCAGCAGATGCTTCAGGCCTGTAAAAGATTTTTTTTTCTGAATCTCAATTCTCCTCCTTAAATTTCATGCATACATTTACAACGAGTCCAGAGATGCTCTCATGTACTTACTTTACATTGTCTGTTGCCTCCACTGTTAACACCTGGGGCTGCGCATCCTCTTGGGGATTAATAACTTCAATTTTTCCTGGTTTTGCTGAACCACTAAAACAAAGAGGGGAATTTTAAAAAAAACAATGAACTTCTAGTATAAATACATCTTTCATTAGCATTCAATGTTTGGCTTAAAATTTAAGTGAGATTAATAATGCAAACCTTGAAACAAGTGGATTTAGAGAGGAGGAGTGTGATGTGGCTGATATTGTGCCCAGTTTATTTTGGATTTAAATTCAGCACAAGCTGTACATACCCCTCAGATGTCTTCTGGAGAAGAAGGGTGGGTGGAGAATCTACTGATCTGCACGGATGGAGCAAACACATATTTAAAGCAACCTGGTATTTCAAAATGAACAGCGCGTTACAAAACAGTAGCATGTTACATTTTGGTAATGAATGCCACATGAGGAAACAGCATCAGCAATCATTTCAATAATTTAGCTTAAAATTTCAATAGCACCAAATAGTCTGCATTAGCTGGAGTGGCCTACATAATAGATCAATTAACTGATCCTTATTCTAATTCCAGAGACATGCCCAAAGCAAGGTGATTCTTGCAAGAGGGAAAGGATAGTCTTCAAAAGTATATTACAGGTGGCTCAGAGTAGATTTAAAGATGTGGATGTGTAAAAACAAAAATCAATATTCAATTCAACAGATTGAATGATACTGATTTTTATCTACGGCTCCCGTCATAGCTTCATCCCTCATTTTGTGTTCTTTAAGTACAGCAGTCGGTGGGCAGAACATAATAGACATATCCCATTCTGTCTCTGTCTAGATGAGAGCTGCTTGGTAAGTTGTTGTTATGCACTGTGCAGTAAGTTTCAGCAGCTTCACTTCAGGCAGTGATTCAGCCTTTTTCCTCTTCTCACGCTCTCACATCTAAACACACATATTCACCCATGATATAAACAGATTAATTTAGTCACTGGTGTTACATCTTGGTTTGGTCTGACGTTAATGTAGTATAGAGCAAGCATCAAGAAACATGCTGGCATGCTCTCAGAAATATTTGGAGTGGCTCATTTTTTCCTGTCATTTTTTTTGCCTACAAGATCTCTAATTTGCAAGAAATCAAATCCTGGAAAGGAAAGAAATCCTGGACTCCAGGAAAGTGAATTTCTCCTTTAAAAAAAATCACAGTACATGGTGCTATGAAGCTGCAAGAGGTACAGTCTTCTATCATGTTAGATGTAAATCCTGTTTAATAATTTTTTAAGGCAAGTAAATAATGGTTATCTGCACAAATGAGCTGGTTGGATAGTGAGTGATCAACCATGATTGCATTAACTCGTATTCTCCTATTACTAATTTTCATATTACTAATTAGGTATACAACAAATTATTCAGGCCTTGAGACAGAGCCCATATATATTTTTGTGTGTGATTTTTATCATTTTGTCACACACATTACGTGCCGAGCCGAAACAGGCTTACGAGACACCCCAACCTTGGTTTTGCTGGTTTTGTTTCTCACGCCTCTCTCTTGCAGGCAGACTGCCAGCAGCACTGCATTTTCACACTACAGTTTCCATACACTATCTCATTCCACTTACACCCATACTTCTCAACTTTTTATTGTTCAGTGTCCTACATTTGTCTTGGTGTGGGAGCCAAGTTGTGACAGTAACTGCACAGTTTCCTCCTTACTCTTGGGTCTGAGGTAAGTAAGTCCCTGATTTTTTTATTTATTTCAACACCTTTTAGCTACTGCTTCTGTAGATATTGCCTGAAAAAGGTATAACAAGAAAAATATTTGTTTTTACAATGGTTAATGAATAGTGGCTGCATTACACAGATCAGTTTGTAATATTTATACACTTTTTTGCACAGATATGTTATATTTTATTAACCAAACTATCTGAAAACAGGTATTCTAAATTATTTTCTCGCTTAAGCGCTGAATGGACGTGCAAGAAAAAATAGATAAATGCACACCAGAAAAAAAGAAAGAAAGTAATTTTTATTAATAGGATATCTGTAGATTTGGACACTTGTTTTGGTAACAGGAAAATACAACTTTTATTTTGAAAAAAACCTTCACTAAAGTTCCGGTATTTTTCCGGTTTCGCATGGCTTGTGTTTCAGAAGTGATATTTCAAGCTAGGCACGAAAATCGGGTTTAAGTTATTTTTCCCCCGAAAACTTAATGTGAAGACCCCAAATATCAAGTAAGTCCTTTGGTTTTCAAGCGTTGAGACAGCTTTGTTTGCGTAGTATTATTGTAGTAGTTAATTAACTGGTGTCCTTACGCACCTTGAGTTTAACTGCCTCCACGAGTTGAGGAAAAGAATGAAGTTTCAGAATCGCAACGATTAATCTCCTTATGATTTCAAGAAAGACCTGTTTTATTTAAGTAAAGCTGAAAAATACGAAAAGCCTTTTGCTTGTGTTTTTTTTTAATAAACCGATAACGGTGCACGGAGTCGCATGTATTTTGCGTCCACATCTAAATATTTGTCGTCTGGATGTAGAATTGTACAGAAGACTTATTACGTTTTATACACAGTTGGGTTGAACTTTTAATTAGTGTGAAACGGGTCTAACTAGCAGTGGTATTGATGTTTTTGGTCATGAGCTGGGTTGTGAGTTTTTGTTTGACTACCAGCAGCAGATTGCCACATATCTGTTCTATAAATTGATTAGAGGATAATGAGGCCACATACTTCACTATTTTGCATTATTCCATTTTGCTGTCAAATGAATGCTGGGTGCAGATGTTGGTCAGAAGAGCATAGAGACATAGAGACTGATTTGTTTTCTCTGATTTTCTCATTTATTGCCTGTGCCCTCTTAGAAAAAAAAATGCCCTCAAGAAACCATCTTGACAAAATTGGAAGGAAGAAGAAGAAAAAATGGACAGAGGAGGCCATGGAACGAGCACTGATCGAGGTGAAGTCAGGGAGGTGCACAGTCAGACAGGCTGCGAAGGAGTTTGGAGTCCCGAAATCTTCACTGGGAGACAGAGTGAGTGGACGGGTAACACCAGGGAGTCGCAGCGGGCCAGCTCAGCTTATAACGTCTGCTGACGAGGAGCTGTTAGTTGAGTTCTCCTTATACATGTCCAAGCATGGATTCCCACTTACTAAGCAGCAGCTGGTGTCCTTTGCCTCATCCATTTATAAGCGGCAGCATCGGAGGGTGGCATTTTCCAAACTGGGCCAGACCTGGTGGCTCAATTTTAGAAAACGGCAAGAAAAGAATATTACAATTCAGCCAGCGGACACGGTTGTCCGCGGGAGAACAGTGTGTGTGAGGAAGGAAGCAGTTGATCAGTTTTTCCATTTACTGAGCACAATCATGGATACTCATGGACTCACAGACAAGCCTCACCAGATATTCAACTGCAACGAGACAGGCTTTCAGCTGGGCAGGAAGAAGGTGACTCTGCCCAAACATGCTACCAGTCCCAGCTACAGGCCAATGCCAGGCCTGAGGGACCACATCTCTGTCTTGGCTTGCTTTAGCGCAGCTGGGGAGGACATTCCGCCATTTATTATCTACTCAAAGGCCTATCCAGGGGGGGTATGTTACAAGACACAAGGACCCCCAAATGCCCTCTACGGGTGGTCAAGCTCTGGATGTATCACCTCCGACCTCTTTAAGAAGTGGTTCCTCAAACATTTCCTTTTGCACGCACCCAAGGAGCGTCCACTGCTTCTGATTTTCGATGGCCATAAGGCGCCAGTGAACCTCGAGGTGGTGGAGGCAGCTCGTAAAGAGGACATCATCCTTCTGTGCCTCCCATCTCATTGCTCACAAATCCTGCAGCCTCTCAACGCCGGTCTCTTTTTGCTACTGAGGCAGCATTTTGCAGCACTCTTAGGGGATGGTTGTGCCACTGATTCACACTTTGCAATTAGCAAGAAGGAGTTCTCCAGTGTATTTAAAGGGACGTACCAGGTATCAAAGGAAGAGGAGAGTGCCACGATTGTCAGAGAAGGCTTTAGGAAATGCGGTATCTACCCACTGAACCGCTTTGTTGTCAATGAGGGTCATTTAATCCCATCACACAGCATGGGCCAAGCAGCTGGACCTTCCTTTGCCACATCAGCACAGGAGGTGCACACCGTAGGAGACCTCACAGCTGCTGGACCCTCCCTGTAGCTTATTATTACCCAAGACAATTGATCGGCCATTAGTATCTCTGAGGAAAATGCCTACCCGCAGAGTGCTCGATTTGTCTGTTTGTTTGTCAGCTTGCACTGAGGGAAAGAGTGTGTTGATAGTTATTACTTGTCAAATGTTTGAATGCAGCACAACTGTGGTTGCCATCTTGTTGGGATTAAAATTAAGGGGTCAAAACAAGGGAAGAATTAAGAAAATGATGCCAAGGTTTTGGTACGGATAATGCTGTTTTCATTCTTTTAAATTGAACTATGAAAGAAGGACAAAACACTTTTACTCTGAGCTGTTCACTACTCATAACTGCATAAAGTACAACGAGATCTTCCAGGTTATGTTCCAGAAAAATCTCATTTAAAAACCACATTGACATTTGAAACTGTGTTGTTAACTAAAAATAGAGCTGTGAAAAAAGCCTTTGTCTCATGGCCCACTTTGTTTTCAGATAAATGCAACATGTTGTGAAAGAGTCTAATATCATTTTTTTGGTCAAGATTAATGTTTTAGCAACCCATAAATCCATTTCCCATAAGCCACACATGTTCATGAGCTAAATGTCATACCTCTACAGAACAGGTGAGGCAGTGAGTGAGTTGAGAGCACTGATATTGAGAAGAGAAATAATAACACATCTTTGAAACTGCTAAAATTGCTGTATGTATAAATCTTTTATGCTTTTGTTGGACTATTCTGGATGTATTTGATCCATTTAAAAATTATAAACTAAATATAATGTCTGAGAACACTGAAAAGGCCCTTTTATGAATATGAAGAGGGAATCTGTACACATAGGTATGGTTAAATATATAATGTTTTATATTCATTTAATTGGAAGGGAGCCCATAGTGTAACCTCTAGGCAAAAATCCATGGCAAAGGTTTTTTTTTTGGTATTTTGCTGCACAAATGTGTCCACACAATCAATAATTCACTCAAGGGAGCGGCTGCTGTGCATATGTCTGTCATGTCCATGTTAAAGTAAGATGATGTAATACCAATGCAATATGCACAACCACAAATAATAACAATATAACTACAAATAAGCAGCAAGAAATAGTCAGTTCACCCTTTGGAAATATCTGCATTTCTGTATAAATTTGTCCTAGAGTTTAGTCAGGTCATTGTAACAATGAACAAATCTGTTATAGTTATGAAATCAAACATTCACAGTGTAGGTTGGAAAAAGTATGTGAATGCCTCACCACTGATTATTAAAGCTAACTGGGGTCCTGATAGTGGAACTACAGTATACTCGAGTTGTAGGTTAAAGCTACTCTAATATTTTGAGTTTGCTTGTTACGAGCAGCATCTGCTGATGAGAATGTTGCCTTGCAGGAAAGAAGAATTACCTCTGAAGAATTACAATCAAGACATGTTGATTTGCATAAGGTTTACTGAGTCATCAATTGGGATATTAATTAGACCACAGCTAGTAGACTATTTAGTTCTGTGGCTGAGGTGCATTAGCCAAAGATAAATCCAGAGACATAAGACGTGACAAACAGTGAGGAAAAAATAAGCCTCGAGTTAATTGCTCGAAGCACAAAGAAATTATTAAAACAAAGGGAATCCAGCTGCTGGAATTGCCCAGAGCTTTACCCAGTGGAATGAACTGAGAGAGCAATTCATACACACATCACAGGCATAGGGCTGAGCCACAGCAGTTCTTTGGGGAAGGATGGTCTCAAACTCCTCATGAACAAGAAATACTGACAGAGCCTGGTTTAGGATGTGTATTGGGTTCTCTTACTTTTTTCCACCAGCACGTATGATGTTAAAATAATGTGTTACACATAGACACAATATAGTACAAACTTGTTTAGTTGAAGCACGCTATATCCGTCTATACTTTTGACTTTGCTAACGATTAAATCACACTTAATGAGCAGTTATTGCAGAAAACCGGATCAACCCACTGGGATCACGACCACATATACTGTATTATTAATTATAATTACAGTCAATGCATACTGTATTTCAGCACATCTTTACAGTCTATTTAAATGATCCCTCTGAGTGTAGCATTATTCATTTATAATGGATGAATACCATTTTCAAGAAATCTACTGTGATCTTTTTATACTCATCAAAACATATGTATTTTCACTGAACTTTGTTATGATTACTTACAATGTAAATA
Source organism: Trinectes maculatus (assembly GCA_016785345.1). Taxonomy (NCBI): domain Eukaryota; kingdom Metazoa; phylum Chordata; class Actinopteri; order Pleuronectiformes; family Achiridae; genus Trinectes; species Trinectes maculatus. The sequence continues at coordinate 34,068 of JAFBJQ010003135.1, forward strand.
TGTGAACAGCTCAATCTGGAAATTCATATTTTTATAGTGGGAATAAGTAAGCAGCGAGAAAACCTTTTAAGCAGCTTGTGTACCTTAATGTAAAATACTCTGGTTTGGGTTTCTATTAAAATTAACAATACGTCATCAGCCTGATAGAGCACAGGTCAGCCTGCAGGGCACTGTAGGTCTTTATAGATGCAGCAGAGCTGCCCCAGAGTTATGTTAATATTTATGTGCATTATGTTAATGTCACAGATGGTGATTTGTGCCTGAAGCTTAAAACATTTCATTTATCATGCACTGACATAACAGTGTCAAAGGGCAATTTTAGTTTGGAGAGTTTGCAAAAATTTTAGCACCACAAAGTTTCTTATATAATTTACATTTACTGATATAATATTAAATATTCAAATCAACCAATCAACCAATCTGACACTGCCTTCTCTCAGACGCATATTATATGAAGAGGCTCAAAAAACGTGTTTCTTCCTGACGTTTTTTTTTTTTTGAGAAACCCAGTCATTCATTGACATTTCTTTACTTATTCAATATTTCATGTTGAATATTTATACTGCAGAACTCACTCAAATTTCTTGGCTGTGGAGAGGACATAGGATTTCTGACTGACTGGAGCGGAGGTGGTCACCACAGTGAAATCTGTCCTGCAAGAGAGGAAGTTGTTGTGAATCTTTCATATGTTTGTTTCATTACTTAATATAAAATAAAATATAATAAAATACAATTAAATTAAATAAAAAAGTGGAGGCTTCAACTACTGCTTTCAAATATACCTTGCTCCGTCACACTCCCTCTGTTTGGGTGTCTGTATCCAGCTGCCATCGTTCTTCAGTGCAGACCGCACCTTGGTGGTTTTTAACACCTGGTTTCTGTCAACATCTGAAACACAATCACTATGTCAGGATATTCCTGGGTACCGAGATCATTTTCACAACATACTTCACGAAAGGTTGAAATATGGGATTTGAGCATGACTTACATTTCCACATGATGCTGATATTCTCCTAGATGTTCCACCTAATGAGATCATTAAAAGGTTAGGTTTTATTTTTAACGTCAGCACAAATACAACAGAAACCAGTGCAGTGATTTGCCTTATTTGCATCCTGTCCTGTGAGTTTTTGTCCCCAGAGTCTGACTGCTGATCTTTGTTTTGAAATTGTTGATTGACTGCATCTCATACACAACCTGTCAAACAGCATTCTGCATGTAAACACATGTCACAATGTGACACGTAAAAGGTGACAGTATTTATCATTTACCATCACACTGAAACGGCATCATTTTAATGAGACACATTTTCAACCTCCATGGTTTAAATAATGTTATTGTGTGATCAAAGAACATTTCACTGCAATGGCTGCACACTCACCATACACTCCTCCACCCTGAATATTAACCTGCCTCATGTTTACAGTATTATGCCCTGTCATTCTGTGCTTATGGTCTGTAATCTCTCTGAGCCCCTGTTAACATCTTAGCCTGCACTTGGTGTTTTAATCTCTTATGATGAATCTGTCTGGAGATGTGCCAGCAGCAATTAACCAGGTCACATTCATTATGCATAGAAATATGAAAGCTATTCTGACTTTGTAATGAGCCCTTGTCCTGCATAGTCTCTGAACATGAAATCAGAAATAATGTGAAGTCCATTCCTCTACCAAGTGTGTTCTCTCACCTGCTGATGGTCTGTGTTAGCGCCGACTGGTGTCAGGCTTCCTCTGGGTCAGACAGGTAGGCAGGTACTGACATTTAAACCTGAGCCCCCTCCCCTGTCATTTAAATGACACTGTCCAGTCTGAGGTGCTGAACCGATGCTGCTATGCAGGCTGATCAAGCGAGTGGGGGGGTGGGTGGTTTTTATGACTGTCATGGAGCAACATTTTATGTATAGTTCATGTTGTTTCCTCCATCATTGTTTTACAGCAAAATGATCACAGACTGTGCTGTTTCCCAAATGAGACAACAACTTTTTCAAGCAATTGATCTTTTTCTTCACAGCTTACCCCGTTTAAACCAACCATACACGTTACTACGTGGTGATGTTTGCCCCACTGACTTATACACCACACTTAACAACACAAATACATGTGGAATCTAGCAGAACCTCCCCCACTGGTTTGTCTTGGTCAGCCAAAGTCTTCAATAAAAATTACTTGTAACGTCACAGCATTGTAAAAACAAGACAGAGGGCTTTAAAATGATAAATCATATACATGATAGACAGAAGTGACATGGTGGAATGGGGGTTTGATTTATTAATCTTTGGAAGAATCACAAGGGTACATTGGTTAAATGTTTTTGTCTCACTGATATAAATGTGATATGTGTAAAAAAGAAAAATTAAAAATTAACTTTCAAAAGAATCAAACAAATCTTAATTACAAATCTTGAGTAGAAAATCATAAAAAAATATTTGTTGTGTAGTGTATTTCTTTCAACTTTTTTCACTGCATTTTATGGTGATTTGTGAATTTTGTGTTTCACCAGGCTTTTGACCCATCTCCCCAAGGGGGACTAAGGAGTTAAGTTCACAGTTACTGGTGGATGTGCAGCCTTTGGCCATTGTGGTTTAACTATTTCTAATGTCATTCATTTCAACTTTAATTATAAACACTGTTCATGAAGATTTTACGTTATAAGACTTTGTGTTATGATAGTAAAACTGGCCTAATCAGGCGATTAACAGGAATGATTTAAGCCTGCTCCAATCTGACTGAAGATGTGTCCTTTACTTTACTACACTGCATTTCTCCACCTCACTGCATTCCTCCGATGTACAACATCTGCATTGTACATCATGCCTAAACATGACCTGACAGCAAAGCATCTAAATTATATACATGTAAAAAATACCTGTCTGAAAAATTTTTACCTGTACGATCTGAGTACTTTATGTTCAAATCACAATGGCAACAATACACCCTCTAACTCGCTTTGCTGTCCGATGAAAGGGAAACATCCTGTCATGTTGAACATGTTATTGAACAGGAGGCAGGCATTCAATAGAGGATTGGGTTTGTTTTCTAATACAGTATCTCATCTTCCTCAATACGCTCTTGTTGTTGCTACATTTTTGTTGACAATGTTTTGTGAAGTGTTTTTAGTTCGACTAAGATGTAAATAACTGATACATAAAACAATGTAACTAGAAAAGTGCATTTCCTGAAAAAAAAAAAGAGTAGGAGTAAGAGTAAGAGAATACTGAGTAGGCTGAATCTGTGTATCTATGACATTATGCACACGGGTTTGAGGGGTTCGGGTTATGTTTTTCAGCTCATCTAATGGTCCCCCGCATGATGTCATCACTCTAAGCTGCCCTCCTTTTGTCAGTGATGCGTGACCACCAGCCCCCTGCATCTGCCCCTAACTCTAACCCTTAAACTGTCTCCATTCCAAACTCTCTCCAAAAATTGCAGAAAAGTCTGAATATTGTGAAATGTATAAATAATAGAAAACAGTTATATACAAGCACCAGTGTCTATTCCCATGTCCATATCCATGTCCACGTACTCATTAATTGAATTCGTTGAGTTTTCTTAATTCCGAATGTCAGGGAACGCCGCTTGGCCCCAGGAAGTGACGTACATGTAACGCGTTCTGTTGTATCGGAGCTTCCTTTTTGTCGTGTGGTTGCAGCTTCGTAAGTATTATTTCCATAAACATAGTGTCTAAAGTAGGGTTGATTTTTTTTTAAATAACGATTTTTAACAACTAATTCTTGTTAGACACCGACTGTTTACAGTCTGCCCGAGATTCACTGTAGCTCACATTCACTTGGTGTCTAACTTGGTTAGCCTGCTAGCAGCCCTAGCTCTAATGGCTAGCAAGCTAACTTGTGTCCGTTAACACGAACTGTAATCGCAGATTTTTAAGATTGTTTTTTTTCATTATGCATAAAATGACAATCAAATGCATTTAAAAACAGAACAGAGTTAATTTTCTGTGTTACGTCTCTACTTTTGTTAGTCTGCCTGCTTCTGACCTTGTCATCGACACACTCACCAGACCTTTGAGTGTGTTATTCTGATCATTGCTTGATTTTCAGCTTATGTTTGTTCTGCTTTTGTGTGGTCTTGCTGCAGAGCCATCCAAGATGACCACAGCTGCTAGACCAACATTTGAGCCGGCGAGAGGAGGGAGGGGTAAAGGAGAAGGTGATTTGAGTGCTTTGTCAAAGCAGTATTCCAGCCGAGATCTTCCAGGTCACACCAAGATTAAGTACAGGTCAGCACATCAAACAACAGTGGACTTCTGAGTTGTAAACATTTTGTTAAAGTTTACGGAGAAAGGGGATATTTACTTGAAGCCAAATATTTATTAATCTTCTTTTTCTTCCTCCAAATTCTTTCCGATCATCAGGCAACCTACCCAGGATGCCCCTGAGGAAGTGCGTGCCCGTGACTTCCGCAGGGAGCTGGAGGAAAGGGAGCGTGTAGCTGCACGTGACAAGACCAGAGAGAGGGGACCAAGAGGTTCGTCTTTCTGCAAATATAAGGATTGATAATAATAATTAGTATTATTTGAAATAATTTATATTTATGACCGTCTTTCATATGATCTAAGATTTACACCCATCAAAACAATTAAATTCAAATACTGTATTGACTGTAATTTTGCAGAGCACACCACATCATCATCATCTTCATCATCATCATCTTCAAAGAGGCCCAGACTGGACCAGATCCCAGCAGCCAACCTTGATGCAGACGACCCTCTCACTGATGTAAGTGCTTACACTCTAACACAACTGGCAATCAGCACTCCTATTGATTCCTGGCTAAATAATGCTATTCTGTTTACAGGACGATGAGGATGAGGACTCTGAGGAGGAAAGTGATGATGATGACACTGCAGCTCTTCTGGCAGAACTTGAGAAGATCAAGAAGGAGCGGGCTGAAGAGCAAGAACGCAAAGTAAAGTGTCATTTCAGACTAATTTGTTTGTACCTGCTGTCTACAGACTGACACCAGTATTATCATGTTTTTTCTCACACAAAATCTAGTGGGTGCTCTGGAGGTGAATATTACTGCATTTTGTCAATAGATTTACCTCTTTTCCCATTTCAGGAGCGGGAGCAAAAGGCAGAGGAGGAGAGGATTCGCATGGAGAATATCTTGAGTGGCAATCCATTGATTAATTTGGCAGGACAACAACAACAACAACAACAGACAAACCAGATTCAGCCTACATTCAGGGTCAAGAGAAGGTACTTCACATACAGATGCACATTCAAACATGCATGTGTGTCTAATGTGAGGAAGAAAATGTTCTCTTTCACCAATAATAATCACAAAAAACCTTGTGTTATTCTTTCTAGGTGGGATGATGATGTTGTGTTCAAAAACTGTGCCAAAGGAGTGGACGAGGCACGGAAAGAGAAACGCTTTGTCAACGATACACTGCGCTCTGAGTTCCACAAGAAATTTATGGAGAAATATGTAAAGTAAAAGACTTGGCGTGTGTTAATTTTATGGTTTACAGTTTTTTAAATCTAAATGCTTTGGTTATTGCGCTTCAGTTGATAAATGGCATTCAAAAATAAATGCATTAGTGTCTGTACAGGTAAAATGTTGTATATAAATGTGTCTATGAGTTACATCCTTTTGAATAACTCAAGCTCAAGACCAGGTGGATTTGTAAAATGTGATTTAGCATCTTAGTCTTTCAGTTGAAAATCCTTCTGTAGTTTTTTAAAATTACATCAATAAACAAAGGCTTGTGTTTAAAATGTCTCCTAGTAATTTCTCTGAGGATGGTTCATGTTGTGGAGGAAGTAGATCTGCATTTTTTTAAAGAACAGTAATTACTGAATAGTATCTTAACAGTTTACTAGAATGTATGATTACAGAGATATGAACTCAATTAAGTCACTCAAACTGAGAATAAAATGATAATCAGGAACTTATTTATGTAGCTATTAATACTGTTAAATGAAAAGATGAAGTCATGTTTTTAATGCTAATCAGTTTTCTTTTGTTTTAGGTGAGGATGTTTTATTATTATTCTCCACAATGGGAGTTTAAAAATGTTGTCTCAGTGAATTGGGTGGATACAGTTAAGTAAACTTATCCCATCTACCCTATCAAATTCATTGTATCACCTGGAATAACACCATAGTTGTGTAGATAATTAAAATATACACTATTTTGCTAGAATTCATATTTACAGTTCAGAATATTGTGGTTAGAAGAGAGGAAGTGCCTTTATTATCACGAAACTTGTGTAGTACCTTCCAACATCGCAACAACTACTCCTTATAAATATGAAGGGAAAATTAGAAGGAAAAATAGAAGAATTTCGATATATACAGTATGTTCACAGTGCAAACTAGTGGCATATGTAAACAGATATTGTACACAGTGCAATGTTGGTATGAATTTGAAACACTTACAATCAACTTTCCATACCTAAATCTGAAAAAGATATTTATTTTAGCACAGATTAAAGCACAAACTACACTGCAGTGAGTGGTGTCTTTAATGAACAGATTCACAAACGTACCAAACGCTGTAGACTGGACTATATCAGAGATAGCCATCAGGGGGCGCTGTGGGTGAAATCCTAGTGACAGGGGAGTGGGAGACTGCTGGGAAAAGATGGCAGCTTCCTCTTGTTGTTGCGGATTTAGTGTTTTCCTTGAGGGTCTTTGAGTACTTTCTCCCGCTGATATTGGTGTTTCCGGCGTTCACTCGGGCTTCACGCTGTCAGTCGCGACATTTCACCGGGGAAACATGGAGAAAAGCGGCAGCATCGACAGTTTGGGCTCGAAACGCTCCTCGTCACGGCAGCCGAGTGTCGATTCATTGTCCAGGTAGATAAGCCCACCACCACCGGCGCTGTTTACACCCGCTAACTTTACTAGCTAACAGCAGAGTACTCGTCTTTTTTAAACATTTTAAAAGCATAAAACACTTAATACTTTTATTGAACTTTCAGAAGTGACCACTGAACCACATGTGATGTAATCCGGGTTATGATCTGCCACGAAACTACCACTTATGTTGACTCATTATTGCACAGATTTAAACCAAGTTTGTTTAGTAATTAACACTTGTAAAGTTGCATCTACTTCGTCTCCTGAGCTGTTTTTATTGATCTGTTATTTGAGGTACAAAGCACTGGAAAATAATGGTCAGTGATCATCGCAAAAATCATGGTGATTTGATAAATTATCCAATTGTTAATTATTATCAGACTGAAAAACCTCCAGAACACAGGGAGGGTTTGTATTATATTCTCTTAAAATCAGTTTAATTGATTGTTATAATTGGTGATTGATAACTTTTCTAATTACTAATTAATGAATTATCGCTTCAGCACCACAATACTGCAACTTTAATAATTTCCTTGCTCAGTAAGAATCCACTCACTCACTTATTTAATGATTAGGTGAAGAATACGTAAGTACTGTATTGGTTTTAACATCACTGCAACATGATGTTAAAACCAGCAGGAAACGATTTCAGTATTTCCTGTTTGTCATTTGTCACCATGTCTCCCAACAGTACCTCCACTGATCGCTCTGCCCAGGCCAAGCCACCCTCCGCAATGTCCTCTGACTCTGTGTCCACCTCTGCAGAGTTCTCCCCGGAGCTCAGGGTGAGTAGCCTGCACACAGTAAACAGAAATCCTGCCGCTTCACTCAAGCAGCCAATGATAGTGACTGAATCATGACTCTCCTTTTTTTCTTTGCATCCATCAGGCCAAACCCAAAACTCAAGCAAAGGTGAACGTCCTCAAGAATTACCATACTAGTCAACAAATTATTGAATAATTTTAAATTTAATAATAGCTTTAGGATGGGATATTCTGCCACACTCCATCAAATTTATAACTGTTTCCAGCAGGTTCTCAGAGATTCAGACAAAGATGAACCACAGTTACTTCCAAATGAAACTGTGCAAGACATGGGTAAGTCACAGCTCTTATCAAAATTAACAAAACCTTGTGTTTCTTGTTGCTACATTAAAGCTATTTGTATTGTTGTTGTCTTTTTGGACTAAATCCAATTTTCTTTCTTTGTTTTATGCGACAGCCTTAGACATCACCTACTTCTGTCCATTCACTGGTGCAGTGAGGGGAACAGTGATGGTTACAAACTACAGGCTGTTCTTCAAATGCATTGACAGGGTGTGCTTTGTGAATTTTTTTTATGAATTCATTATTACATAGAGAAATTGTTATTTTTGTTAATGTGTAGTTGTTTCTAGGAGCCAGCATTTGTATTGGACCTGCCCCTGGGGGTGGTGAGTCGTGTGGAAAAGATTGGAAGTGCTTCAAGCCGTGGTGATGTGTCCTATGGCCTTGTCTGCAAGGTGAGTAACTGAGCTGTGGAAGTTGTCTCGAATAATCTTATATGGCATGTCAGATTTTTACTGGGTACAGATTCAAGGTGATAAGTAGGTAATGTTATGCAGTGTTTTGGCATAAAGTCATAAAGGACTCCATGTAGTGTCGTTACACCAGGAACAGTTGTTTGCACATACTGCTGTTTAACCTCTGACCTTTCTGCTCTGCCTCTCTGCAGGATATGCGTAATCTACGATTTGCACACAAACAGATGGAGGACACACTAAGGAAGTCCATTTTCGAAGTGCTGATAAAATTTGCGTTTCCTGTTTCCAACGGGCTGGTGAGTGATTAAGCCACACTGACTCTGACATTGTAACTCAGTCCACCAGCTGATGCATTTCTCTCTCTTCCACTCTCCATAGCAAATCTTTGCCTTTGAATATGGGCAAGTTTTCCCTGAACTTGGATGGAAGGTGTATGACGCTGTCTCTGAATACAAAAGACAGGTACTTACAGAAGAGTCTGACTTGACTGCTTAAAGTTAAAACATCTTTCGTTACATTGGTTATACGTGTGTCTCGGAAGGGTATACCAAATGAAAGCTGGAGGATAACGAAGATAAATGATCACTACGAGCTGTGTGACACCTACCCATCAACACTGGCAGTGCCTGTCAACATACCAGATGAAGAGCTGAAGAGGGTAGCTGCTTTCCGAGCAAAGGGCAGGATACCTGTGAGTGGCCACGCTGCAACAAATATTCACTTAGCCTGTCATGTGCAACTTGTTTGCTCAACAGTGTCTGGTAATAATCCTCTATACTGCCTGTGTAGGTTTTATCATGGATCCATCCAGAGAGTCAAGCAACAGTGACACGCTGCAGTCAGCCCATGGTTGGTGTGAATGGGAAGCGCAGCAAAGAGGATGAGAAATATCTCCAGGCGATCATGGATGCGAATGCTCAGTCCCATAAATTGTTCATTTTTGATGCCAGGCCGAGTGTCAACGCTGCTGCCAACAAGGTAAAATTTTTAAATCTGATTTGAACAGCAACAATTCTAAGGTTTGAGACTAGCAATATAATATTTTAAGAAACTGTCATTGTGTTTAAAGGTTGCACTCCGTTGTTGGACAACATGCTAGAGTAGACAGTGACTTCGGTTTAGATGATCTGTGACCAGTGGATAGAAATAACCTGCCTGTTTTTCACTTGTTTGTTTTTAGATGAAAGGAGGTGGATATGAGAGTGAGGATGCTTATCAAAATGCAGAGCTGGTGTTCTTGGATATTCACAATATCCACGTAATGAGGGAGTCACTCCGCAAGCTGAAGGATGTGGTCTACCCCAACATCGAGGACTCCCACTGGCTGTCCAATCTGGAGTCCACTCACTGGCTTGAGCACATCAAGGTGAGTATAACAGTGTGTCACTGAGGAATGAGGAAACTGAGCAGGTTCCCTGGTTCTTGACTATGTTGTGTATGTTTGCAGCTGATCCTGGCTGGAGCACTGCGGATTGCAGACAAGGTGGAGTCTGGGAAAACTTCAGTGGTGGTCCACTGCAGCGACGGCTGGGACCGCACAGGCCAACTCACCTCCTTGGCCATGCTTATGCTGGACAGTTACTACCGCACTATTCGTGGCTTTGAGGTGCTGCTTGAGAAAGAGTGGCTGAGCTTTGGTCATCGGTTTCAGCTGGTAAAAAAACTCATGCATTTTTTCATTCTATCATCATGAGCAGTGGCATTTCCAGTTGCCTTACTGGCTCTTTAACTTTTCCTCAACTCTTGCAGCGAATCGGTCATGGAGATAAAAACCACACAGACGCAGACCGATCCCCTGTTTTTATTCAGTTTATTGACTGTGTCTGGCAGCTGACTCGTCAGGTAAGAAATTAGTGAGATGAACTACAGAATAGCACATGTTCTCAACGTTAATAAAAACATTGTTTTTGTATTAGTTTCCTGCAGCCTTTGAGTTTAATGAATACTTCCTGGTAACCATCCTGGACCACCTATACAGCTGCCTGTTTGGGACATTTTTGTGTAACAGCGAACAGCAGAGGCTGAAGGAAGTAAGTCACTGGAAGTGTTTTGATGTAGTAGCTGAAAAAAAAATGTCAGATGCACAGTCTGTCACTAATAATGGGATCTTTTGTGCATTCACTGTTATGACATATGCATCTTTATTTTACAGGAGATTCCTAAGAGGACAGTCTCACTGTGGTCTTATATTAACAGCCAGCTTGAAGAGTTTACTAATCCTCTGTATGTGAACTACTCCAACCATGTGCTGTTCCCTGTTGTCAGCCTACGCCACCTAGAGCTCTGGGTTGGCTACTACATTCGCTGGAACCCTCGCATGAGACCTCAGGCATGTCTTTTTCCATCAGTGTGTCATAATCCATATTTTGGAGCAACAAGGAAATTGTTCCTTAAATACTACATTGTAGTGTTACAACATGAGTTTTTATTTTTCTTTTGTCAGGAGCCTGTTCATCAACGCTACAAGGAGCTGTTGGCAAAGCGTGCTGAGCTGCAGAAGAGAGTAGATGAGCTGCAGCGAGAGGTGACCAATCGATCAGCTTCCTCTTCCTCGGAGAGGGCAGGCTCCCCAACCCGCTCCATCACTCCAGTGCAGACGTTTGTTTGACACTACTTGACATTCATTATATTGTCAGAAGCTAAATCCTTCTGGTTAGAAGCTGCCACACATCTGTTTTAAGCAGGCCACACCTGGCGTGTAAATACACTATAACCAAATGTGCAGATTTATAGGTCCGATAGATACTGGTCACACACAAGTGTGTCTGTCTCAGACTGCTAGGCCACAGCCATATTGTTCTCTTCCTCCAGTGTTGGGAAGACATGTAAGCAGAAAACCGAGGACTATGTAGCACATTGACCTACCTACAATCAGTGTTGATAGTATTTGAAATACACTGAAATGATGTTTTGGGTAAATATGCATGCCTTGTAGATGTCATAGGACCATTTAATTCCACCACACTGCAAATTTAGGCAATGATTTGTTGTTTAGGTGGAGCAATTGTGATTATGCACAATGCTGCAGATCTGTTCTAGCATTAACTAAAATGCTTAGTTGCACTGATATTAAATTGTAACTAAAGGGCTGTAATCATCTTTACATTAAAAAAAACTAGTGATAGAGTGCATTAAAAGTTGATGGGCTTTTAGATTGTTGTGGCCAATTATCATTTTTTAAATTATAAATGAATAGATAATGTATCATATTACATTCCTGTCATTGAGTGATTAAGGTTTGTACGTTTCATTTTGCTAACTAGTCAACATTATTTATTATTCTTTAGTTCAGATAATTTATAGCTGTCAAACACTCTGTCTCATTTCATAAACTGATGTTCCCATCCAACACTAATAAGAATATGCAATTGTAAAATTGTCCTAGTTATGTCATTTATTCAAAAATGTTTGTGGGAACATTTCTTGCAGATGGTTTTCAAAGCTACAATCAGCCAATGTTTTTTTTTAAGCCAGCAGAAAGTGTAACATCTAATAATTTTCTATGATTATTTTTTAGTTTAATAAATCATGATGAATGTTTGTGCCTTGCTCCGAATGAACTGAAAGAGTAACAAGAGAATAGTCTCCAGTGTTTGCAATTGCCATGGTTAAATGCTAAATACAGTGTATGTCTGCCTTTCTAGTGTGAATGTGAGTACTTGCAATAAATAAGACAAAATTGAAGGAGTCAGTTTGGTTTGTTACATCAGTGTAAAAATATGTAATGTAAAAATTAACAATAACCCCGAGTGGATGCAATACAATACCACATTGCGTTGGAAGTTAAAATTCAAAATCTCGAGTACATAAGGATTTTACTATATTTCCTTTAAAAGTACTTAAATTTTGTGTGTGTATGTGAGAGAGAGACGTGCACGAACTGGATGAGAGCGGACAGGTGATTGGCTCGGCGCTTTTCAAACTGTGAGTCCCGCGGACCTTTGTTTGTGTCGCGATAGGTTTCGGTTCTTCTCGTGGAGACGTCGGCCACTTCCGGTTACATGACGACGACGGCGTCGATACAAAAAGAGAGAAGGAAAACAGGAAAATACCTTTCTTGGCGACAACAGTTGTTAGTCAGAATTAATACCCAGCGCTGTGTCGGTGAAGTGCTTATGCGGCTGGAAAACTTACCTTCCACACCAAGGCAGTGTGGTCGGATACCGTATGAGCAGTGAAAGCTCGGAGATATTTGGAGTTTATTGTTCTTCGCCTGCTCCCTCCAGCTAACTGAGCTATTCCTGTGCTGTCCGACGCTGCCTAGCACAGCCAGCTAACAGTTAGCTAACGCTGGATGCCAGCACTGTGTGCGTGCTTTTAGGTCTCAGTTAGCAAGCAGCTGGAAAGAAGACGGCGCCGTTCATCTGTTCAATTTGCAGCTGGACCCCACCATCGCCTCTTCTAGCTCAGTGACACTAGTTGGGCGACAATGGCAACGTCGGCTCTTTACGCCTGCACGAAGTGTAACCAGCGGTATCCCTTCGAGGAGCTGTCGCAGGGCCAGCAACTGTGCAAGGTTTGAGCTGAGCGACTGTAAACAAGACACAAACATCACTGAGTCGAGAGCATATAGAAGTGTGTTGGTGCAACAAGATAGTCAGGCTCAGATTATGTAACATGTTTATATCTGTACAACTTGGACACGCAAACACACTCACTGAGACTTGAATCTAATTTATCATGAGCACGCTGTTGATTTAAGAGCAGTGCTTCATGCGTATACTACACACTTCACATGTGGATTTATCAATAAGGGACTAAAGGAAGAAGTGTTACTTAAATAATTGCAAATTGATGCACATATCTGCCAACTTGTTGCTCTTCTGGAACCTGATGAGTAGAAATAATGTGTGGTAGGAGGGCAACTTTTTAGGCCTCTCGTCCCATCATTATTGCCCAGACCTGTTGTGAGTATGTGTTGGGTTAACTGAACAAACCCAGTTACATTGCAGTCCTCATTTGTGAACACCAACAACCAATTTCTTTGGAAGTTGTGGCCAAGATTTAATGCACAGTACAAATGATTGTTCGTTTGATGCTGTCTCTTGAAAATTTGTTTTTTTTTTACCTATAGGAGTGTCGCATCGCACACCCAATAGTGAAGTGTACATACTGCAGATCTGAATTTCAGCAGGAAAGGTGAGATGACACATTTCAGCTGTTATTATGATAATCTAATCTAATGAATTTATTCCCATTTTATATGTGTTTTGAAAGTAAGGTTTTGTTATTTAATTACAGCAAGACCAATACAATCTGCAAGAAATGTGCCCAGAACGTAAAACAGTTTGGAACTGTGAGCTACTTTTATTTCTCAAAGCACTTTTAACTCATTTTGTTACTGTTTCTGTATTCCAAGTAAATCTGACTTTGATTTTCAACCTTTTTCTCAATTGTCAGCCCAAACCCTGCCAGTACTGTAACATCATTGCAGCGTTTATTGGCACAAAGTGCCAGCGTTGTACTAACTCAGAGAAGAAATATGGACCTCCACAGACTTGTGAACAGTGTAAACAGCAATGCGCCTTTGACCGCAAGGAGGAAGGGAGGAGAAAGGTATAAACGAGACACATGTGCTTGCAGCTCATACAGCAAATGTGTAACGTTGAGTCTCAAAAGTGACTGTATCTGTCTTATAGGTGGATGGGAAACTGCTGTGCTGGCTCTGCACTCTGTCCTACCGCCGTGTCCTCCAGAAGACCAAGGAGCAAAGGAAGGGCTTCGGCTCCTCCAACTCCTCATCCCTGAATGAGAAAGATCACCACTCCAGACCTCACCACCAGCACCACCAGCACCATCAACACAGACACAGCAGTTCTCACCACAAGTAGGTCATTTACTGTGTTGCTTATTCCCTGTGCTGTGCACTCAGGTTGTTGGTTTCTAAAGACAGTAATGTGAAAAAAGTAAGATTTGTGTGCTGTTATTTGCTGAGTTTACCCATCTTTCACAGACTGAGTGGGAGCTTGAGTCCTGAGCAGGAGCAGGGACTGTGGAAGCAGAGGTAAAAATGTTTCCTCTCACCCGTGTAATGTACTTGAGAACACTGTGTATTGATGCAGTTTTTTGTCCAGATTGTTAATTACATTGTTATCTGATTTTTCGTGCAGCCATAAATCGTCTTCAATCCAGAAGGAGACTCCAAAGAAGAAACCAAAACTGGAGCTGAAGCCATCAAATGGGGACAGGTTTGAAATCTCTTGTACCTGGTTCAGAGAGGATATAGAGACTTCTATGACATTGCTGTTGACATAAAAATAGTCAATCTGTTTGGTGTCAGCAACCTATTTCAGCATTCATTTCTCCCATCAGTAGTTCCATTACTCAATCAATGGATTCTGGAGGAACGGACAACTTCATTCTGATCAGCCAGCTGAAAGAGGAAGTGATGTCACTCAAGAGACTTCTGCAGCAAAGGGATCAGACAATCCTAGAGAAGGATCGTAAGGTAGGTCATCAGCCTCACCAGATCTTCACCTCCAATGACTCAAAGCTGCATCACTCTCGATGTACTTGAGGTTTTGATTATAAAACTCCTTTGCAGCTCACAGAGCTCAAAGCAGACTTCCAGTACCAGGAATCCAACATGAGAGTGAAGATGAACCAAATGGAGAAAGCTCACAAAGAGGCTATGGAGCAGCAGCAGGTAGGAATCAGTATCACCATTATCATGAGATGACCGTGTCCAGTGACTACATCATAAAGAATATGCAAAGTACTGCAAAAAGTAAGCCAAAAGAAAAAAAGGAGAAAATGCAAAGCCTATCAATGTTCTCTCTTCACCTTGATGCCCATTCTGATCAGGCTGTAGCTGTTCCTCCTTGACACACTTGTGTTTGTGCATGCCCACATGGGTCAAAAAAGTTTAGTTTGTAGTCGTGGATGAATGATGAGTAAGTGGTAATAATGCATTGCACGATTCATTTCATCTGACCAGTGCACTAAAAGCAAATTAAAAAGATATTATGATTTCAGGAAAAGTGTTGTGTAATAATGCACTGTGATTTTTATTAAGTAGTGTATTCCCACGTGGGTATTAAAAAATGAAACCATGCATCCAGTTTCTAAATCAATAATAATCTCCACAGGCCAAGAACAGGGAGTTGATGAAACAGGTCGCTGCACTCTCCAAAGGAAAAAAGTTTGACCGGACAGGAAGTTCACTGCTGTTGCCCTAACAATAGGCTGGCTAGTGGGTAACAACACAGAGCGGCTTCATCGTTGTAACACTGTGAACGTCTCCCCCCTGTGTTTCCACATTGCAATCAACATCGATCACTTAATAGGTGAAGACAGAGACCATGTTGTACATGGGAATCAACTGTTGAATCACAGAAACTTTTCACTATATGTCAACATATTTTAGATATTTTATGGCGACTTTTCCACTGGATCATGACTTAAGGTGAAGTGGTGGATGGAGCTCTCATTTTTAACACTGCCGGGCCAAAACAAAAAGCATGGTGTGCTTATGTGGATAACATTCTGTCGACTCAGTGTATCCACTTGATTTTAATGGATGTCATGCAATTTATTTATTCAACTGTTTTTAGCTTTTTTTTTATTTCCTCACAACATACTAAGAGAATATCCCACATTTTGGGGGTTTTCTTCAATAGCAATTAGTTATATTTTTCTAAATGGATGTGATTGTGGAAGATGAGGTCTCCTAAATGGAGACCATGTGCAACTTTACAATGTATGCAAATGAAAAAGGTGACCACTGAGCTGCTGCTCACCAGTTAGAGACCTCTCTCAGTAACAATTCCTGTAACAACCAATGAACACTTTAACAGGCTGTCTGGTAGAGGGACACCTCTTGGCTGCCATCTTTCTCACCATATGACAGCTACAGTACTTTGCTGTTTCTCTAAAGTGGAACGATTGTAATACTGCATGATTTTACTGCCAGATACCAGATGACATTGTGGTCAAACTTTTTTTCTCCCTTTTAATTAGTTTTTTAAGAGTCACTTGTAAATGTATTACTGGGGTCAGCCATTGTATTTAAACTGTTGCTTGTATCTGTTCTAGTGAGTACAGTATGTGTATGGTAAGGCCAGTTGAAATTAACATGTCTGTAGAAGATGCTTTATAAAAGAACACACCTTTCACCATGCATTACTGGGCTGGTTTCATACTGTGGCATCCAGGATCACTTTTGTACTTTTTCCAAACCAAGTGTTTTAAAACTATTAAAACTGGCTAAACTGTTACTGTATGTCTTTTTACTGACTACTGTTTAACCTTCACATGTTCGGGACTTAGTAGTGCATGTGCATACAGCACATTAAGCAAATGTCACACCAGCTACAGTAAGGACAGCAGCATTAAATGTGTTCAGGATATTTGGTATAATACTATTTAAAAACTGCACTTTAATTTTGGTCCCTTTTTAATATTTGTTTTATCAAACATCAATTTATTGGTTTTATTGTGTAATTTGTTTTTTATTTTGCTGCCCTGTGTCCAGCATAAGTGGATAAAGATTTTATATCTGGATTGCTGACAAAAAAAAATAGAATGCAGTAGAATTGTTGTAGTACTAACGTAATACTGCAAAAATGTTTAGATACTGAATCTTTGGTTTGCCGGAGAGCCGTGGCAAGCTCGTTCACTTTACTGGAAACACCTAAACGCATCACTTTGTGTTTCCGGGTCACATGGCGCTTTTGCGCCATTGTTTCCTATAGTCTACTGTTCCCTGGGTTTTGGCAAAAAATAAACAAGTTTTTATTTAGTGTATGTGTGTTTGGCTGGAGTAAATGCATTTGCAGTTTTTTATCTTAATCCCACAAAGCAAACGGTGTCGTGGGCCGAATCTATTTAAAATAGATTTCAATTTCCGTTCTTGTTGTTATTATTATCCGGCTAATATTTAGCTTACTTCGCCACAGTTAACCGTAGCAGGCTAGCTAGCTTCACGTATTTAGCATTTGGTCAACACAACAAGCTGGATTGAGCCGAAGATCAAGAAATTAGAAGAGAAAAGAGAAAGCACGCGAGGTAAATCCATGTTTGCATATGTTGCATCTACGCAATGTTTGTGTTTCACCATATCAGCCAGCGAGTGAGTTAGCGAGTTGTTATTACCGCACAGCTAATGTTAGCGTGTCAGATATTTGCGTATTTGTGTGTGAATTTTAGTCTTACATCACTTTTTTTGTAATCGAGAATAAATTTATTATTAAGAGTTTGTAACGTTATTTACACGACATTCAACTTGCATTGCATTTACTTTTTTATACGTGCTTGTTGCTTGACCCATATTACAATGCAGAGAAAGCACATTGTATTAGAAGTAAAACGATAGGCAGTGGCAAATGTCATTTTTAATTTGAGTATGTTAACATACTAACAAACGAATTGAAAGGAGTTCCCCCAATTTTGACCCTTCAGGATGTCAGACTCAGACAGTGATGAGGACCAAGATCGCCCTTTCTCCATAACTGGCTTTCTCTTTGGAAACATCAATGAAGATGGACAGCTAGAGGGTGACAGTGTTCTCGACAATGTAGGTCATTTAAAAGGAATGATTTTTTTCAGCAAAATATTTAAGACTTCTAGTGAAAATTATAAACAGTATACTGTTTTCAAAGACTCATTGCTGAAACCTCCTCAAACCCCCTTAACCCAGGAATCCAAAAAGCATCTCGCTGGTTTGGGTACACTAGGTTTGGGCTCACTCATTACAGAGATCACAGCTAACGAAGATGATGATCATGTGGGAAACAGAGATTCAGGAAATGTGGATGCAGAGGGTGAGTTTAAATACTATATATGAAGGAATCTTGCTTTGATGTATCCAGGAACGTGATTGATTAATATTTTTGATATTAATTTCAACCAGGTTGGATAAAAAGCACTGATGATGCAGTTGATTATTCTGATATCAGTGAGGTCGCTGAAGATGAGACAAAGAAGTACCGTCAAGCAATGGGGTCTTTGCAGCCCAGCAGGAAAACAGGTGATTGTCTTCCGGCGCACATATATTTATATATCCACCCCAGCAGAATGTGTAGGAAAACCTTCAGGTGACATTAAAAAAGCCCCTCTGTTGAGCCACTGTTTTTTTTTTTTCCATTCTGGGCTCCTATGAAAAATGCTGCGAAGAACCCACTCCTGATGTGAATATTATGAGCACATTCGAAGGCAACTGAAAATCTGAATTATTAACAGATCACTTACAGCCTGTTAAATGTGACACACTTTTTGACTTTGTGTATCCTTCTTTATTTGATTGAATCTTTTGATACTTCTTTATTCTAGATGATGATGACGACTATGATGCTGACTGTGAGGATATTGATTCGAAGCTTATGCCTCCTCCACCACCACCAAGTCTTCCAGTATCTTCCAAGAAAGATGAACCATCCCCACAAAGCACAAATGGTAAGGGCATGTTTACCCATAATTGGTTAAATTACCCTTGGCTCTAACCCTCCACCACAGAGATGAATAACTCCAGAGTTATAATTTGGCAGATGTTACTTCATGTGGGCTGATATTACTGTCAGAATATTTATTTTAGATGCCTCTGAGGACTCAATCTCACATTTAATATTTTAGAAAATTCAGTGGCAGTTAAGACTAGCTTCTTGTATTTTAGATCTAATACGGATCATTAAGTTTGATGGTCTCAGCTGCTGCAATGATCCATCGCTGTTGTTCTTTGTAGTTGGGGAAGAAGGTGATGGCATCATCCTGCCCTCCATTATTGCACCATCCTCTACGGGTGATAAGGTTGATTTCAGCAGCTCCTCAGACTCTGAGTCAGAAACTGATCGTCCATGCCAAGGGTCGGGGCCTGGAGGAATCCCAAACAGACTTAACCTCCCTCTTGCAGGCATTATGCAGAAGGATGCAGCCAAAGCACTGCCAGGTGTCACAGAGCTCTTTCCAGAGTTTAGGCCTGGAAAGGTAAAGCACCCCACTCATCTGAGCTTCATGATTTGGCATATTACAGGTTTAATTCAAATTTTAAAATGACGGTGCTCACTGATACCCACCATCACAATCGTACTACCAGGTTCTTAGGTTCTTACGACTGTTTGGTCCTGGGAAGAGCATGCCATCCGTTTGGAGGAGTGCCCGTAGGAAGAAGAAGCGGAAGCACAGGGACCCTCAGTCTGGGACGCCTCCTCTCGAAGGAGAGTCCACAGAACCAAGCCATGAGAAGAAATCTGGGTGGTTTTATGATTATACACCCCCTCCCCCTCCAGAGCAATGTCTCTCAGATGATGAGGTAAATCTA
Source organism: Trinectes maculatus (assembly GCA_016785345.1). NCBI lineage: Eukaryota > Metazoa > Chordata > Actinopteri > Pleuronectiformes > Achiridae > Trinectes > Trinectes maculatus. The sequence goes on from JAFBJQ010003135.1 coordinate 53,670, forward strand.
CATATGGTACAGGATATGGCAAGCTCTCATAATGTCACATAGTAGTAGGGTGTTTTCAACACTGTACACGTTTCTTTCTGTTATCCAGATAACTATGATGGCTCCAGTGGAGTCCAAGTTTTCACAAACATGTGGTGATGGGGACAAGGAGACAGAGTCCCGTCCTAGAGTAGCAGAATGGAGATATGGTCCTGCCCAGCTCTGGTATGACATGCTGGGTGTCCCAGAAGATGGAAGCAATTTCAACTATGGGTTCAAGCTAAAGGAAGAGCAGTCCAGTGAACCTCAGAAGCAGGACACACTTAAAGAACTGACAGGGACTGCTCAAGAGGTACACAGACATGGACAGCTGCAGCCATACCAGAGAAAGATTACTAATTGTGTTATTGACCTTGCGTATGATATGTCTTCAGGTTCAGAGTCAGGACGACAACAATTATGATGGCGATAATGAGGATGATGGTGATCGAAATAGAGATGGAGAAGCCCTTGAGAATGAGGTGTTCCTGATGGTCACTCAACTTCAATGGGAGGATGATATTATCTGGAATGGGGAGGATGTAAAACACAAGGGCACCAAGACTCAGCGAGCCAGCTTGGCAGGATGGCTTCCCTCTAGCATGACACGTAACGCCAATGCTTACAACGCTCAGCAGGGTAAGATGACAGTAATAAACGCAGAATTATTTATTTACAGAGATGGCTGATTATCTAGTGTCAGCTGGAAGAAATATTATCATGCAGTTGATAATCTGTTATAGGGTTAACAAGAAGTAATTCGCAGTTGGTGCCACCTACACCTCCACCCATGCCCAAGGCTTCTTCAATAACAGGCTCCAAAAGGGACAAGAACAGCCATGATAATCACGGTAAGTTTATTTGAAGTTCATATTACAAGTTCATAGGTTTGTCTCAAGCTCATCGTATGTTTTGTATTCATTTGTGTTTATTTTCTTCTAGCCTCTCAGGAAGAAGATTGTTCTTGGTTTTCCATTTTTCCCATTGACAATGAAGAGTTAGTGTACGGACGCTGGGAAGACAACATTATTTGGGATGACCAGGAAATGGATTACATGCTCTCACCACCTGTTCTTACACTTGACCCTAATGATGAGAATATTATACTCGGTATATTAAAGGATAATAAAAAAAATAGTGCTTTATTAAAAATTAGCATTGTACAAACATTTACCCTCAACTTATTTTGATGGCCCCCTAACTGTCTCTTGCAGAGATTCCGGATGAAAAGGAGGAAAGAACATCCCATTCCCCGTCAAAAGAAAATAAGAAGGAATCAGCAATCAAAAAGAGCCGCATCCTGCTGGGCAAGACCGGGGTGATAAAAGATGAGCCACAGCAGGTATGCTGCCTCATTCGGTCATTTGTCATCATAACAAATGACATATAAAGAGCTCTCTTCAGTGGTAATGTTGGTAAAAATCTGTCTGTAATGAGGAAGATCAAGGTTAAACCATGAAGGAGCAGATAGGATGAAAGGACATTTACAGAAAATGTCTGCCAAAGACTACAACATTTACAAATAAGTTAAAAAATAAAATCAAAAGGTTTGACTGACATCGCATTCAGTGGGTAATCATCTTCCTTGCTCTCAACGCAGAACATGTCCCAGCCTGAAGTGAAGGACCCCTGGAACCTCTCCAATGATGAGTTCTACTATCCCAAACAGCAGGGCCTGAGGGGTACCTTTGGTGGAAACATCATTCAGGTAACCACGGGCCTCAAATAATAAATATAACCCAAATAAAACCTGTAGAATGCTGTGTAATTTGATCTTTTTGTCTTTAACAGCACTCAATCCCTGCACTTGAGCTCAGGCAGCCCTTCTTCCCCACGCACATGGGGCCCATGAAGCTTCGTCAGTTTCATCGGCCGGCTCTGAAGAAGTACTCATTTGGAGCATTGGCTCAGCCAGGGCCCCATGCTGTTCAGCCGCTGCTCAAACACATTAAAAAGAAGGCCAAGGTGGGCAAAACAAACATTGCTCTTCGAATATACATATTAAACACATCACCCGGTTTTGCATTAACATTAGTAGTGCACGTGTTTGTTTGTTTTTTGTTTAGATGAGAGAGCAGGAACGTCAGGCAGCAGGAGGAGGAGACATGTTCTTCATGCGAACACCACAAGACTTGACAGGCAAAGATGGAGATCTGATCCTGGCAGAGTACAGTGAAGAGTATGCACCTCTTATCATGCAAGTAGGCATGGCATCAAAGATCAAAAACTACTACAAAAGGGTGAGTCAAATACATGGATTTTGTTAGCCAAGACATGCAGGCTTATGTAAAGTTTATAAATTTGTGTATTTTTTTACATTTAAGTTGGCACCATTTAAGACTGTTGCATTCTAAGGAAAACTTAGTCACATTAAATGTTCTACATGTACCTTGTAAGAGTTGTTAAATTACATGGCATTGATTCTTAATTCTTTAGAAACCCGGAAAGGATCCCGGGGCACCCGACTGTAAATATGGAGAGACTGTGTATTGTCACACATCACCTTTCTTAGGTTCTCTGCATCCTGGACAGCTGCTCCAGGTCAGCAAGTTCACAGTCATACGATTCAGTGCTCTTATTAGTTGCTGTCTGTGGTAACTGATATGCTTTTTTGTCTTTCTTTCAGGCATTTGAGAACAATCTGTTCCGTGCTCCGATCTATCTGCATAAGATGCCAGAAACTGATTTCTTGGTTCTTCGAACACGACATGGCTACTACATCAGAGAGCTTGTGGACATTTTTGTGGTTGGTCAGGAGTGCCCCTTGTATGAGGTCCCTGGGCCCAACTCCAAACGAGCAAATACACACATCAGAGACTTCCTCCAGGTGTGTTAGATTAACTGACCTCTACCCGAAACGTGAGTTGTTGTTGCGAATGCTAGACGGTCTGGTCTGTTTTCTGTAGGTGTTCATTTATCGCCTGTTCTGGAAGAGCAAAGATCGCCCTCGAAGGATTCGAATGGAGGATATAAAGAAAGCCTTTCCCTCACATTCAGAGAGCAGCATCAGAAAACGGCTAAAGCTCTGTGCTGACTTCAAACGTACAGGTAGACTTAACTCATTTGGTTATCACACAGGTTGCAGATTTAATATTCAGTGATCATCATCATTTGTTGGACTAACCCAATCTAGTTATTTTGTGTCAGGGAAATGGTGAGGTTAAAAAGAGATACTGTGCTGTTTGAAGCTACATTAGGTCATCAATGTGAGCCTTGAATTAACAGACAGGAATCTGAAGAGGGAAAGAGCTTTTTACACCAATGGATTTTATCCTGGAGGTAAGATGTAGTCTAAGGGCAGCACACACACAGGGAAATGTTGAGTATTTACTTCATCAAATCAGGCCTAGTTATCTATATTGTGGCTACAAAGAAAATGTGGGTTTTTCAACTCCTCGCCCTAGACAAGATGGCAAAGGCCAAATGCTGTTGTAAGGTGGAATATGATTGTGTCCTTTTGGTTTGGTGCTATTTAAGCTGCATAGCTGAAAAGAGCATAAAGAATAGCCCCTCAGGATCCTTTTCATTGGCTGCAGACAAATACATGAATAAATAGATGGATAGCTGGAGTCTATTCACAGGGTTTTGTTGTCTTTTTATATGTGGTTTTCTGAATTGGCTGGTGATAGAATGTCAATATCAATTGTGCTTAGGCTCAGTTATTTCCTGTGAGTATAAATGTTGATAATCCTGCCTTGTCCTCATGTCAGGGATGGACTCTAACTGGTGGGTGCTGAAGCCTGACTTCAGATTGCCAACAGAAGAAGAGATCAGAGCCATGGTGTCTCCAGAACAGTGTTGTGCTTATTATAGCATGCTGGTAGCAGAGCAGAGACTGAAGGTAACATGTTTTCCTTAAAATTATTTTGATGGTCAACATACTTTCTTTGTATTGTGTCTGTGGCTTCACTATAAATTATTTTATTCTGTTAGGATGCTGGATATGGTGAGAAATCCTTTTTTGCTCCAGAGGAGGAAAACGAAGAGGACTTTCAAATGAAGATTGATGATGAGGTAATAAGTCCATACCGGTGAGGATTTACCAATTTAAGTTTAAAAAACTTTTCAGACTAACAGGCTGCTAATGCTGTCTCGCACGCCCTAGGTGCGGACTGCTCCATGGAACACAACAAGAGCCTTCATATCTGCCATGAAGGGGAAATGCCTCTTAGAAGTTACAGGTGTAGCTGATCCTACAGGCTGTGGAGAAGGTTTTTCCTATGTCAAAGTGCCCAACAAGCCAACTCAACAAAAGGTCAGACTGTCAAAATCCAAATTTTACCTTTCTATGTTCCACTTTGTGCACGTTTCGATGGTATATATGTGTGTTTATTCAGGATGATAAAGAGCCACAACCTGCCAAGAAGACAGTGACAGGGACAGATGCTGACCTGAGAAGACTCTCACTGAAGAATGCCAAGCAGCTGCTTCGCAAGTTTGGTGTACCAGAGGAAGAAGTAAGAACATGACAGCATGCAAATGTGTAAAGAGAAGGGTCAACAGTCTGGGGTAGTGTAAGAGGCTGTCCCATGGTAAAATAGTCACACGTTTAGTGTGTTCATCAACAGTGGGCAACTTTACATGCCCATTCCCATTTTCATTCAACCTGATAAGGAGAAATGCCTGTTGTCCTTGTCTGTACAGGAGAAGGTTGATACATTTTGGGATTTGAGTATGATGACATGTATCTTCACTGTTTTAGTATGGGTTTGTTTTTACTTAATCTCTCAGGCCTCTTAGAGTGATTATCTGTATTCATATGCTTGTTAGATTAAGAAGCTCTCTCGCTGGGAGGTGATTGACGTCGTGAGGACCATGTCTACAGAGCAGGCTCGTTCAGGTGAGGGACCCATGAGCAAATTTGCTAGAGGGTCTCGTTTCTCTGTTGCTGAACACCAGGAGCGCTACAAGGAGGAGTGCCAGAGGATTTTTGACCTGCAAAACAAGTAAACACTCATTTAGGGTATTATGTCATGTTATGTTATTCAAAATCCTGTCTGAGCGTGACTAGACTGATTTCGCACCTCCATCACAGGGTTTTAGAATCGACAGAGGTGCTCTCCACAGACACAGACAGCAGCTCAGCAGAGGACAGTGACTTTGAGGAGATGGGGAAAAACATTGAGAACATGTTGCAAAACAAGAAAACCAGCTCCCAGCTTTCCCGTGAAAGAGAGGAGCAGGAGAGGAAAGAACTGCAGAGGATGCTAATGGGCGAGGAGAGTGACCGAGACATCAAGGGACGCAAGGAGCGGCGCAAAGGCTTGTGTACTAGCCTTAACACCTCATAGTACATTGAAGACATGCAAACTGTGTAAAGTTAAACTTTTTCTCTCTAATTGTAAATGTTTTTCCCTCTCCTCTATAGCCAGTTCTCTCTCCACCAGCTCACACAAGGACGATGACACTTCATCCGTCACAAGTCTAAACTCTTCAGCTACAGGAAGGCGACTGAAGATCTACCGCACCTTCAGGGATGAGGATGGCAAGGAATATGTCCGCTGTGAGACAGTACGCAAGGCTGCAGTCATTGATGCCTACACTAGGATCAGAACCACTAAGGATGATGAATTCATGTAAGTTTCTCTTATCAGTTTATCTCTTGTCTGGCTCTAATTCAATAATTTCTTCATCAATTAAAAAGGCAGCATACACTCAAATACCATATTTGGCATATGTCATTTATTTATATTGAGAGAGAGAAAGTCTTATTTTGTAGAAATGTCACCTAATTAGTGCCATCACCACAAATGAACCTGTGAATTTTAAACAGCCAGTGATGTGTATCTCTGTTGCCGCAGACGAAAGTTTGCCCTCTTTGACGAGCAGCACAGAGAGGAGATGAGGAAGGAGCGCAGACGTATCCAGGAGCAGTTAAGAAGACTGAAGAGAAATCAAGAGAAGGACAAGATTAAGGGCCCCCCTGAGAAGAAGGCCAAGAAGGTCAAGGAGAGACCAGACCTCAAGGTAAAAGTAAGCTTGCCGATTCAATACATATATCTTCTTTTCTTTCACTTTTTCCTCATCAACTTTTTGGTATGCGGATAAATGCAGAACCTTGAAGCCAAATTGCCCTTTTTTGGTTTACTTATGACATCTCTGTTAGCGTTGTTCTGGTTTGTCTAGTTCTGTTCTTCTTTGTCGTGTTCCTTAATATTTGCCTCTTTTCCCTAGCTGAAGTGTGGCGCTTGTGGAGCCATTGGACACATGAGGACCAACAAGTTTTGCCCGCTGTACTATCAGACCAATGCCCCACCTTCCAACCCAGTTGCTATGACAGAGGAGCAGGAAGAGGAACTTGAAAAGACTGTTATCCACAATGACAATGAGGAACTCATCAAGGTGGAGGGTACCAAGATTGTACTGGGCAAACAGCTAATAGAGAGGTAAAGGATTGTCTCTGTTATTGCTGCCTGTATCAGCACAGTGTCGTCCAAACTTTGATTGATGAAGAGCAAAAAGTCCCTCAAATATAGGTTATGAGGAGAATCACCCCATACAGCTTGTAATAATTTTTCTCTCCTACAGTGCTGATGAGGTGCGCAGGAAATCTTTAGTGCTCAAGTTCCCTAAGCAACAGCTCCCGCAGAAGAAGAAGCGGCGCGTGGGCAGCGCTGTGCACTGTGACTATCTTAATGTAAGCAATGACATTGCTCAGCTTGTTCCAACATTGTTAAGTTTGATCCCTTTTAATTGATCTTCTTCTTTGTTTGTGTTCACAGAAACCACATAAGGCAATCCACCGCAGACGCACTGACCCCATGGTGACCTTGTCCTCTGTGCTAGAGAGCATCATCAATGACATGCGGGATCACCCCAACGTAAGATGTGTTAGAAACACACACTAATACTGTATTTGATAGGCCCATACAATTTCCTTACTTCTGCACAGTCTAATTTACCACTTTCACATCTTCCATGTAGACATATCCATTCCACACCCCAGTAAATGCCAAGGTTGTGAAGGACTACTACAAGATCATAACTCGACCCATGGACCTGCAGACTCTGAGGGAGAATGTCCGAAAACGAATGTACCCATCGAGGGAGGAGTTTCGTGAAGCAGTGGAGGTTATCGTAAAAAACAGTGCCACCTACAATGGTAAAGTTATTATAACTTGTTCAACCACCCCTTTGTCTCTAAGAGTGACTTTGGCTTTTTGGTGTGTTAAGATGTTTTTTTTTGTTCAACCAGGGGCAAAGCATCCAATAACACAGGTAGCACAGTCAATGCTGGACCTGTGCGATAATAAACTGAAGGAGGTGAGTGTGGACGTTTTGTCATATTTCACATCTTCTTTTTGTGTGTATTTTCACATTAATTATCAAACCTGTGTGTATGTGTGTGTGCCCAGAAGGAAGACAGGCTGATCAGACTGGAGAAAGCCATAAATCCCCTGCTCGATGATGACGATCAAGTGGCCTTCTCTTTCATACTGGACAACATTGTGACACAGAAAATGATGGCGGTGCTTGATGTGAGTCAACTTCTTACTAATTTCTTCACAGTCATTGGTTTAAATATCAGATTAAATATTCGACTTACTCCTGAACAGGTAGCAAACCATAAAAGCAACAGTTTTTATCAATGCCTCCCTATCTATAGTCATGGCCATTCCACCACCCTGTCAACAAGAAGTTTGTGCCCGATTATTATAAGGTGATCATAAACCCCATGGATTTGGAGTCCATCCGCAAGGTATGGGTCGTTTTGAAAACACTCATTGGATTGATTTTTGGTTTCAGCAAGGTTAAGTAAGACACGTAACAGGAAGTTCCTCGTTGTCTACTTGCATTTCAGAACATCTCTAAACACAAATACCAGAACCGGGAAATCTTCTTATCAGATGTCAGCCTCATACACACCAACAGTATCAAGTACAATGGTAAAAGTTCCTGTGAACTCTGTACTCAAACCAACCTTCTACAGTTAAGTAAAAATATTGTTCAAGCATGATTAATTTTTGTCTTTTACAGGCCCAGACAGTCCTTACACCAAGACAGCTCTGGACATTGTCAATGTTTGCAAGCAGACCCTGGCAGAGGTATACTCTGTGATTCTTAGATTTTCATCGGGAAAGAGTTGTGATTAAATATTATTATTATCAATATACTTTGAATCAATATATAGCACAGGAGGAATCCTGACTTTAATATGGATGTTACACTGCTCCATGAATAGGTTTATTAATTGAAGATGCATTTATACCATTTTTATTTTCATGAGTGGAAAAAACACCATTTGGGTTGCCTGTATTTGTGTTTTTTCAGTATGACGAGCACCTGACCCAGCTGGAGAAGGACATCTCGACTGCTAAAGAGGCAGCACTGGATGCTGCAGACTTGGAGAGCCTGGATCCAATGACTCCTGGACCTTACACGCCACAGGTAGGAGAACAGCTCGGACCCCGGTTATATTTAAGCATGTGGTAGATTACTGAGTATCTTGCCACGCGTATGCATCAGTAATCTCCTCACCACACATTGTAGTACTCTTTCCTCTTACGTATCTTTGCTCAGTAGTCCTCTGAACTCACTCTCCTTTCTAACCTTTCATATTTCCTGTCAACAATCTAGTTTCTTCATTGTAGTGTCCTCTTTATCCCAATCTGCTTCTCCTTTTACTCCTGCTGTCTTGTCCTTTCTCTCCCTTTGTCTGTGCTGTTCTTTGTGGTGTTGGCCAGCCTGCTGATCTCTTTGACAGTGGGGCTTCAGGGAGTCTGCCTAGAGAGCCCAGCAGCCTTTTCTCTGAGGGACCTCTAGTGGTTGCTTCAGAGAAGAGAGGCGGGCAGGTACGGAGAGAGTCAAGAGAGAGAGAGAGAGTCAAAGCTCACAACATCATGCCAACTCTCCTCCGACTATCCTCAAAGCACTTACCTTGTTTATATGCATTGTACATGCACCACCACTCATTTAAAAGTTTGTTTTTTGGCAAAGGTGTTCTGAGACTTTTACAATCACATTTGTCAGGGTCGCCACCTCAGAAGACCTGGGGAGGAAGAATCCGATGTGGACATTGAAGGCTTTGAGGAGGAAGATGATGGCAAACCCAAGACTCCTGCTCCTGTAAAACCAATTTATTTTGACGGATTTATGACTTTATGATTGACTTATTTATGGATGTAATATATTGAGTAGTCATGTATGTGTGTCATTGAGGCCACCACTTACATACATTTATTTAATTCCCGCATTGTTTTCACAAGATATTTTTTTATGTAGCTTGCTCATGGTTGACCTGTGTCTGTAGGCAGAGGATGCAGAAGGAGATCTGGAGGATGAAGATGATGAAGAGATGTTGCTGCCGCCTCGCAGACGAGTGCACGGTCATGAGGACGAAGAAGAGGAGGAAGAGGATGATGGGGAGGATGGGAGATCTAACCGCCCCACCCAGGCCAGCGTGCTGTACCAGGACCTGCTCATGTCTGATGGAGAGGATGATGCCAGCGAGGAAGAGGGCGATAACCCTTTCTCCTGTAAGTTCACTTTGGGTAAAATCTGGATCATTTACTATTTATGTTTACAGCTGAATGGCAAAAAGGCTAACTGTTATGGAGACCAACTATCAAGGCTCAGATTGGAAAAATATAAAGACACATGTGTATTGTCCTGAAAATAGAGATTGCATATGACAGATAAATAGATGAGTTACACAGTGAGTAAACATATCATTAGAACACCTATGCGTAGGAAAATTGTCCTGATTCAGACATATTTCTATTGACAGTAATCAGTTAATGATGTTCATCCCTGTTTTTGATGCATTGTGTCCCTTTCAGCCATTCAGCTCTCTGAGAGTGGTAGTGACTCTGACAGAGAGATCGATGTGCGACCTCCACCTCCACGGAGAGCTCAAGAGACTGCACGCATGGGTATGGAGCAGGACGAGAGCATGATGTCATATGATGGGGACGGGCCTGACGAACCACCCATGGAAGACAGCAATGTCAGGTACTTGGCGTGAATATTACTCAGTTCTGTGTAACAATACTCAAAGAACAATAAGATTTAAGTTTCTCTATGTTTGCAGTCGAAGTCTTTGCATTTTCAGTTCTCATTGTATTGTGATATTTTCTGAAATTTTAGTATAAGTTTCATTTGTGAATTATTTTTTTGAAATTCAAATGTGAATCACAATTGTGCTGATGTTGACCCATAACACCTCTTTCCTATTCTACCTCTCCGATCTATCAGTTACGGCAGCTACGAGGAGACAGAGATCCACAGTCAGTTGCAGGCTTCGAGCATGGGAAATGGAGAATATGGCATCAGCGAGGAAGAGGAGGAAGATGAAGAAGACGATGCGCGGAGGAGAGGCCCAGCTGTGCTCTCTCAAGTCCAACTCAGTGAAGACGAGGACAGTGAAGAGTTTAGATCTATCGGGGGAGACAGCGACATGGACTCTGACAACTAGTTTTTTAATACGCAGTAGCAAGGAAACATTGTTTAAATTCCGGAAATTGATATTTCTTTGTTGAATATATTGTACATGTTTATTATGTAAATAATGGTTGACGTTTATAGCTTATTTACGTACTGTTATCTCTGTAGCACAGGACATTCAGTAACTTTAATTTGACTTCTGAATCATGGTTGAATATTGTCCACAGTCATGTTACGTGGCATTGAAGAGTTTGTTCACTTATGTTTTAACTAATTTTATATGCTGTGCCTGCACAATGTTCAGCAATGTTCATCAACTCATTTCAGTTCGGTGCCAACTTAAAATAAAAACATATTGATGATCAACAAATATCACGAAGAAACATCCAGTTTTATTTAGAGATCACATTTTCTGACGCTGTCCTTTTTCTGCTCTAGTTTATTAAAGTGGCTTAATTCTGTATTTGTCCAGTAGTTATGGTTCACTTTCCATTTTGACAGTTCATGACATTTCCTCTTGAATTGTCACACCATTAGTTGAAACTGCCTTTTTTTAGCTGTTCAATTGTCAGCAAACTACTGCCACCATCAAAGAATGACACTAATTTTTAGCATAGGATGACACTCCTATCTCCTAGCAACTAGCAGGTTCCTCTTGTGCACAGTTCTCTTCAGTTTTTCTAAGATGATGCTATCTGCAAACTTCCTGTTGCAGCAGATTATGGAGGAAATGGCTCATTGCAGACTGAGGTGTGACCGCACAGCCATGTTCAAATCAGTATCCACTGCAGCTTGCTTACACAGTTACTGTCAGTAAAAACATAGATCATGATAAATGAGGAAGCTTGACTAACCTGCCTCTTCTGACACACAGTGTCGACTTGCACCCTGATTGTCAGTAATCTGTATTACCAAACTCAAACATCAGCAACATCTGCCATGAATACTCTATTTCTCCACCTAGATTATTATTTATGACGCATTAGATCAGACTAAAAGAGATGATAAATGTACACAAGCAGGATGTTTTAGCAGAATAATGCTACTGATATCACTACAATCATAGGACTTCAACACTTTGTTTTTACAGTACATTACATTATCAGCAATGTGGCAACATTGCTTCCAGTGTTGCCAGCTATACACTGAACTACTTCAATGAGAATGTTTCCAATTCCAGTCCATGTAAATTAAAAATCAACCAGATGTAGTGCATCTTTCTCACCACAAGGAAATTGTGTATATTTTTGTTGTCATTATTATATGATCTCAATTATCTGGTGTCACTGGTGATGTCTTTTACCGTTGAGTTGCCCAGGCCATATGGGTGGACCTCTCAGGTGAGGCAAAAACACGGCCGTAACGGGACAAGTATCCTTTTGCAGACTGAGTAATCCTGCATGGGCTGAGAGACTGAGACCTCTGCGGTCTCTTTATGGCTGCAATCCGAACTGAAGGCTCTCTCACTGAGTGCATCCGCACACTGTCATTCACGGACGCTTCAGTAGATGCAGACCAGCAACTTGACCTCATTCTGGTTGATAATACACCTAAGGAAAATAAATGTTTCAGGGGAAGAAAAAGAAAATAGAAAGTTGTTCAGTAGCTGTAATGTTTTTTTACCACTCCAGTTTCAAGGCTTCCGTGGAACATCACTACAGAGGACTTCCTGCTTTTATACTTGTGTGTGTTTTAAATGTGAGGTTGCTGATTGACACCTGATGGAGGATGAAGGACTTGATCGGCAGGAAGGTCGTGATCTGTTTCCAGGTTTCGACTGTTCCTGACGGCCTGGAGGGAGCGGAGGCTGGTCCGCACAGGTGACCTTGTCCTACCTGGTGATGATGCTAGAAAGCACATTCGGGTCACATGTGGTTAACACACACGCGTGCTTAATCTCACATGTTCTGCTGCCTATTTAGACAGAATCCAGTGTTTCACATATATACGGTATAGGTGTTTCTGGAATATATTTTGTCTTGGTTTAAACAACAAAATAGGTATGTAGTAATGGGACACTGCAGTTTGTGACTCAGTGTCTCTGTTTCCTCTCCCCCACTCTCTACCTAAAAAAAGGAAGAAAAGTATTTGTTTGAAAGTGAACACATCATGTTCCTGGAACATCAAAATCTAAATAAAGGCACAGAGCCTGCAACACTCAACCGTACTGATATCTTCAAATCACAAAAAAAAATCTCTTATCAATAAATACATTACACCATCGTTATAGAGTATGTGATAATGAAAGAGTATAAAAACACTCCTTTGGTGTCGGGCTGTGAATTCTCTGTGTACCTTGATTCTGGGCAAGTTTAAGCAGCTTGTACTGGGTGATCTGCTGCTGGAGTCTGGACAGCTTTGGACTTTGGCATCTCTGCTCAGCAACTGATGCCCGACAAGAAGGGGAGCTCAGAGACAACAGATGCTGCAGCCAGGGAGGGGACGGTGCAGACTCAGTGTTATCTTCTGGAATGAGGTCTCCAGCATTTGTTTCTGCAGTGTTTAAAAGAAAAGACGGCTCAGGGCTTCTCCGAGGTGAAGAAGCGACAGGTGGAGAAACACAGTCTTGTCGCAAACCTGACAGACAGATCGAGTAAAGTTATCTCCAATCAACATTCGCTGCAAGTAATCACAAAGATTTTGTACACTCACTGGCCTCCTGTATACGAGCCACAATGTGGACGTCTGTGATCTCCACACTGATAATGAGGTTCTCTATTGCATTACCTAAGCTATCAGACGAATCCTGTGTTATGTTAACTGATGACTTGTCCACGTCCGGAGAAGGGCTCAGTGTGACAGTGTGATGAAAGACTGCAGGAGGTTTGTAGAGGTGATGGCTTGACTCTGACAACAGAGAGAGAGGGTGTAAGATAAACCTTAGACCATCCTTACAGGAATATTTTTTACTATTACTATTTTTTATTTTTTACTTTGATCCAGCCTGTTTATCAGCTGACGACATGCTGCCTCCATGTCAGGGCTGCGGTTATCAAGAACATGTCGACACCACCTGAGAGCAGACTCCCTTTTCTCCACAGACCCCTGCTTCTTCGGAAACTCGTATAACCTGTGAGGAGTAAGGGAGTGCGCCTTCACACATTTGTCGACTAACGACATTCCTCACTCCAGTTCTGGGTAAATAACAGACCCGTTGAAGAGCAAACATTTGATTTGTGGATAATTGATTTCCCCGATCAGTATCAATGTTATTTTTCTGCTCCTTTACACTTTTTTTAAACAAAAATACGATACAGATGCATTAAAAGTTGTTTACAGGACATACCAGCGCTCTTCATCCTCCACATCATCACCTACATCAAGGAGCTCCACCAAGTCCAAAGCAGACTCTTCTTCTTTCATCTCACTGTCCCACATGTCTTTCTGATAGTTATAGTTGTATAATGTGCCATTCATGGCACAGCAAGGTGAGGGGGAACGACACCCTGACTTTAGATGTTCTAGTCTCATCCTTGCATTCATGGCAAACGGCTGACTGTTACAGCTATTAAACCTGGCTGGGTCCGTGTCCATGGAGTTGTTCATCAGCTCAGTGCAGAAAAGATTTGCACTTCCATCAAAATCTGCAGGCGGCTTATTGCAAAAACACCAGCTCCAGTCGTTCTTCAGGTGGCCATGGAAATCCATTTGACCTGCAAAGTCCCCACTGAGCATGGTCACTCAGTGGAGTTTCACTGTGCAGTATATTGACCCACATCTGAAGAGTAGGGCTGTTAAGTATAGACGCTCGACAGACTGGGTGGATTTAGAGAAGCATCTTGAGCTTATGTGGATTAAAGAGTTGTTTGTTGTTGTTGTTGTTGTTGTGTTTTTTTGTTGCTTTGATTATAAATGACTTTGACACCAAGGAGGTGTAAGTTTGTATTTAGCTGAAATGTTGATGGAAAACATGTGATTGTGTCTGTGTAGCAGTGATGTTGGCAGCTAATGTTGTTGATGTTCTCCCTGGTTGTCATACTAAACACTTCTGTTGCATGTTTGTGGTCGACTGTTTACAGACCCATCACACCCGAGGAAGTTGCATTGAGTAGTCAGTCACTACCCCATATTACCCCCCCACCCCCACCCCAACCCCAACCCCCCTTCACGTCCCGGAACACCCTGTATCAGTCCTGTCCTCAGGTCATGTCTAACCGCAGCTGACGGCGGTGCCACCCTCTCTCTCTCTCTCTCTCTCTCTCTCCCTCCCCCCCCCCCCCCTCTCTCTCTCTCCCTCCCTCCCCCCTCCCTCCCTCCCGCTGCTGCTGCACCTGCGCCCTGCAGCTCACCGCCCACCGGCCTGTTTCCTTGTCGTCATCACTGGCGTCTTACCTGCCGTCCTCCTCACCTGCCTCTCAGCCCGCAGCGACTCGGTGGATCCGTCCTTTGTGGACAATGTGGACTACGGAGCGGTGAAGTTCGCCAGTGAAGCGCCACCTCTGTCAGGGGGGGAAATGCAGGAGCAGAGCGGGAAAGCGGCGCCGGGGAGTCCGGCTGTGGCCGGCGCAGACGCGGCGCAGGTAGGAGCAGGGGTTCGGCTCTGTGTTTACCGCAGGTTCAGCCCAAACATAGCGCTGTGTGTGGGGGGGGGTTAAAGGGCGCGTTCGCCTCTCTAAGCAACTTGGGTGGTATTTACGGGTGATGGTACGGGTGATATGGTTTCACGCACCGGGCCATGGCAGGGAGCTGAGTTTCCTCATGTGAAGTTGTCCAACCTGTCGGTCAACATTGCGCTCAGCTCCCAACCAGTCCTCCGCTGCACCGCGGCCACTTTAGTCCCTCAGCACATGTTTCCGTCCAGACTCCTCTCAGTGTTACACAGCTGGATCCAGCTGCTAGGCAACACCAGGACAGGAAAGCTAATTTTAAAAAAAAATACTATGGATATTATACTCTTTGGATGTTTCTGTTTTATGGAGTGGAATATAAGTGTATTAGTCAACTGATGTAGATTTATTCACCACTGTTGTTGTTGTTTTTTTAATTTATGGATTAACTGCTAATAATTTACTCAAAATCAAATCAAACACTAACATCACCCATTTGCATCACACATTTTAAATGTCCCTGTGTGTGTTTTGCCACATCTGTTTTTGTTGTTTATATAGAAATTCTTTTCTATGTATATATATCTTAATTGTCTTAATTTACTGTAAGCTTCACTGCTGTTCATAGAGTGCCCCCTGTAAGTTCTCTTGTCAACATTGTGTAACGTCACCTTCCCTCTTCCTGTGTCAGTGTCTCTGTGTGTACACATTCAGACATACTGTCCTGGTGCAGCATCTGAAAGACATTCAATTTGGATGACTTATTACATCAGGATCATTCATATCATGTCATCATCATAGTAGAACTATGGCTCTTGTATATGTTTCACATATTCATATATAATAAATTAATGTATAAGAATACAAAAGTGGCAGTAGTGGCAACTAAAGCTGATGCCGTGTTTGTATGTTAATCAGACTTCCTCCCTGCAAACCTGATGTGAGAGTGCAGTTCCTCTCCTCTTTATGATCGACGGCCCAGTGGATAGTTTTAAATACTGTAAAGTCAGACAGATAAACACACAGGGTAACAGGGTACGGGTTGACAGTCATATCAAGCGATCATCTAAAGTAGGTCAGAGCCAAAACTGTGGTTATGCACTTAATGAGTGCATAACCATAACGAGTTATTTGAATTATCGTTGACTATCCTTCTGTTTGTTTGACTATGATTAATAGACTGATTACGTTTGCAATGATCAAAATTTTAAACATCTGCTGCATTATTATGAATTATTATTACAGTTCCAGATTTGCACTGATGTCTGTATTTCCTCTCTGACTTCACTGTCTTTTATTTTTTTTCCAGAATTCAGTACATTTGAACAGTCATGCCAATGGCCACAGTGCAACAGCTACACCTGCTGCAAAGTCACAGTTTGATTCACGACCTCCAAGTCCTCTACCCGCTGCAATCCCGAGGGAGCAGTGGGGAGGGAAGTACGAGTTCCTGCTCTCCTGTATTGGATACTGTGTGGGACTGGGGAACGTGTGGCGGTTTCCCTACCTTTGTTACCGAAATGGAGGAGGTGAGTGGTCGACCTTCGATCATGACAACTACTCTCTCAGTGTCAGATGCTTTCAATGCCAAGGTGCATTGTCTGTAAGAGTTTGTTCCACTCATTTGGGAAAGAGGCAGTCTTTGCCCTGCCCTTTGGTGTGCACTTATTTTACACAATCAGTCCAAGGATTGCCTTGGCAGCCTTTGGTACGTGGGACCATGAAAACAAGGCATTCCTTAATCCTGAAGTGGAGACTCTGTTTTTCCTTGATCGCAACACCAGACATGTGGTGTGCCCGTGTAACCAAGGCTTACGTACCATGCGTCTTCATTTGAAATCAAACATGTCGGAACTTGACTAAAAGTAAAGTGGAACAACATCTGACATAGGCTGTATAAGTTAACCTGCCTCTACAGGCTGTCTCCTGGCTGCAGTAACCAAATTACTACCCTGGATGTTTCCACCAGCTCCACCCTCCTTCACACTGACCCTTTTCTAATCATCACAGGTGTGTTTCTTATCCCATACTTCATTATGCTCTTCATTACTGGTGTTCCACTCTTCCTCATGGAGCTGAGTTTGGGTCAATATGGAGCAGCTGGCCCCATCACTGTGTGGAAATGCTGCCCACTGCTGAAAGGTAATCATGCAATCCATCATGCTTCTTAGTGAACTTTTACACAAAACGATGAGAGCATAGTGGCTTAACATGAGTTAATCGTCAATGTTCAGTATTATGAAAAATATCGGATCGTGGATCTATATTTATATTTCAGGACTGTTTTCTGCTGTCAGTGCAAAGAGATGTAGTTTAAAGCTGATGCGGCTCTGTCTATATTTGATTTGTCAGTACCGGTAGTTGGACTGTTGACAGGTTTTGATCTGTTATGATGAGCTTAACCTGTTCCAGAGCAGGTTAGTGGTTAAGCTAAGTGGTTAAGTTACAGAGGTGATTAAGTCAAATAAAATAAGTGAACTAGGTTTGTAGGACAAATCAGAGCTGGAGTTACCTTGGAAAATCCTGCTTCATAGCTCAGACCACAGGAATCTTAAACATCTGCCCCAGTTTGAGCCATAATGATTTGCGTGAGCTGTTGACATCAAAATACCTCTGTCACTACTCAGTTTGTATTTGCAGTCTGTAGTTTGCAGTCAAAGAGTGTAACTGGCTGGCTTATATCAGCCTGTCATTTCATTATACATCACACATCACCACTCCTATACATTCCTCATAGCTCAGCAGTTCCTTTGTTAAATATAAACACCTGATAAAAATAACCTTAAAGAACCTTTTTAGCCAAAAATAGAGCCAGAAATGTAGGTTTTACCACCAGGGTGTTTTTATTTTACAATAAAAGTGTCAGGCTGGCAGAATTATTAGGATGTATTTTGTGTCTGCCTGTGTGTGTGTGTGTGTGTAAGTGAGAATTTCAAAATTAATGACTGACACAACAGATCAAATTGACATCTTACTCTTTTGTCATGTCTTATAGGTATTGGCATTGGAATGCTCTGTGTGTCCACACTGGTGTGTCTCTACTATAATGTTATTATAGCATGGACATTTTACTATTTGGGTAGCTCTTTCCAAAGCCCTCTGCCCTGGTCGTGTGACGCTGTGGCCAACGCAGCTCTCTGTGGTAACAACACCATCAGCAACAGCTCGACTGGCAAAGCCCTCAGCCCCACAGAAATCTTCTGGAAGTAAGTTCTTTCTTTGCACAGTCACTCTAATTTCATTTTGAAATGATGAAATGGAACCTGCTTTGCAAATGTATACAGGATGTTTAGACTGTAAATCCACTGTACACTATACACAGTTTCTGTTCTTTTTTTTAGTTTTATTTTAAGTGAAAGTCTGTGTTTCAGGTTCAATATAAAACCTTGTTTAACCTCATGCAAACTTTGTTCAAATACTTGTCAAACATGCAAACATCACTATTGTTTACAGCTGCACACCTTGAATTACTTCAACCGTCACCTTTTCAGCTAACATGACAAATAACTTGAAGGCCACACCTTCCTGTCAATGATTCTTGGAAATATAGTATGTTATAATGTATATCAACTTTATCATATATAGGACTAACAATCGCATGGTGACAGTTTCCTGTTTACTGGTATAAAGCAAACAAATCAAAAGACTGTCAAAAACAGACATGGTGGGTTTTTAGAAAATAGTATTAGATCTAACAGTTTGATAGTTAACAATAAACCCAGCCTAACTTATTAACTATGCCTTAATAACATTGTGTCATTGTATGTGTATTCAGTATGGCAATGTGTGTACTGTGCTGTAATGTGCATTTGTGTATATCATCCAGTGAGCGTGTGCTGGGTGTAGTACACAGTGAGGGCCTTCATGACCCAGGCCCTGTCCGGTGGCCCCTGGCCCTATGCCTCCTAGCCGCCTGGCTCATCATCTTTTTGTGTATGCTCAGGGGCATCCACAGCTCTGGGAAGGTGAATCAACACAGTCTCTTTATTGTCTGCTCCCATGAAGCACACACAACATCCGGCCCTTTGCTGCCATAACATGTCAACCTAATACTTGACCTTGTTCTCTGGTTTTCAGGTGGTTTATGTAACAGCCACCTTCCCATACTTTGTGCTCATTGTCCTGATCATCAGAGGTGCTACACTGGAGGGCTCTCTTCAGGGCGTCGCTTTCTACCTCACACCAGACTGGGGCCGGTTAGCTAATGCACAGGTAAAGGTAGACTGGCAGTTATAAGGTTTAGGAGTCTGTGAACTCAGTGCTTTGTTACTGCCATAAAAATAACAGACAAATATTTTTTTTAATATATATTTTTTTATATTTAAATTACAGGTGTGGAATGACGCGGCCTCACAGATCTTCTATTCCTTAGGTATTGGGGTGGGAGGGCTGCTTTCCATGGCCTCTTACAATAAGTTTGACAATAACGTCATCAGGTCAGTTTGTGCTCTGCTCTCATGTTTGCTCTTTTGCTGTAGTCGTGATGGCTTCAGTATTTTGATTGATTGTGGTTCATTGTGATTTCAGAGACACTTTGGTCATCACCATCGGAAATTGCAGCACCAGCTTCTTCTCAGGATTTGCTATATTCTCAATCCTCGGTCATATGGCATGGAGGAAGGGAGTACCTGTTGGAGAGGTGGCAGATTCAGGTTGTTACTTTGACCTTTTAAACAGTAAAAAATTGGATATTGAAAAGTAATAAAGTTTTATTTCCTTGGTGTAGTCTGGGATATATGTGCATTCTTGTGTGTTTCCTTATGAAAAGCTTTAATTCAGATTGCAAGGTGGGACACCATGAAACAGCTTACATCGGCTAAACTTGCATGTGTTGATGCTCATCTCAAACCTTTTGCCTTTAGGTCCTGGTTTGGCATTTGTTGCTTACCCAGAAGCCCTTGCATTACTGCCAGGCTCAGTGTTCTGGTCCATTCTGTTCTTCCTCATGCTTTTTATGCTGGGGGTCGACACACTGGTAAGACACCACTCTTTTGTTTACTGTGTGGATGATTATGGGGAAAAGTACACTCCATCCCAACTTGTCGGATATCCTCTTCTCTGCTGTCTCACAGTTTGGCAACATGGAGGGCATCACAACTGCCATTCTGGACGAGTTTCCACAGCTCAGAGCGAACACACTGCACAAGACTATGTTCTTGGGCGCACTGTGTTTTAGCTTCTACCTTCTGGGTCTCTTGTTAGTGACAGATGTGAGTGTGTATTTAACGAGCTGCAGTAACTGGGGATCCATCTGTGTAATCACTCTGTCTCACATTCGCTCTGCTGTCTGTGTCTTTATAGGGAGGGATATACTGGTTCACCCTCATTGACTCCTTCAGCACGAGTTTTGGCCTCATCATCATCACCATGTTCATGTGCATTGGCATCTCCTTCTTCTATGGTAGCCCATCTCATTCCCATAACTTTCGCATATAACTCCTCTAACACAGCATTGTTCCTCTGTGAGAAATATGAAGATGCTAAAGAACGGATACTGTTTCTGCAACTGATGTTTCTTATGACAGCACATCACCTCATTTCACCATTTTAACATTTTTGAGAAATCTGAGTTAACATATTTTCTGTTACATTCTGTTGTTCCACTCTCACAATGAACTTCTCTTAATAGGGGTCAACCAGTTTTGCCAGGACATTATTGATATGATCGGCCACTGCCCTCCCTGGTGCACCAAGGTGTTGTTTTACTTCAAAGCATGCTGGGTTTTCTTCACTCCACTCCTTCTGCTGGTGAGCATGCACCTTAGTTTTCATATTTCTTAACACAGATACAACATTTAATCGGGTTTCTTTTCAGAATAACTATGACACATTTCTCAAATCTTAATGCCTTTAAATTTGCAGGGGTTCTGATTACTTTGGTTGTGTCGTAATATTAGAACACTGCATCTCTTGTCTCTTGAACTGCTTTAACCACTCACTCTGAAGTTAAAATAATTTGCCTCTTTTGGCTTCTCATATAGCACATTCCTTAGAGTAAATTGTAGTTCAATTAGATATCAAACATTGTGCTGTTCAGACTGTCAAAAGCAGTCCATCAGAAACCTTTAATGACTGTTTCAAAAGATTAAAGAAACTGAAATGATGTCACCCATTTGAAAAGTAGCCAACAGAGATCGTCACAGTAACAAAGGTGAATAATTCAAAAGGAGAAACTGACATTCAATCTGAGTTCCCCCTGCAGCATTTCTCTGCTGGCCTGCTCACCATCTCCTCCTCTGTTGTTGTCATTGTTGCTTGTTGTTGATAATACATTCCTCTGTTCACTGTGCCTGTTTTGTCTTCTTCTGGCTGTAGTTGATCCTCACATACATCTTCATTGAGATGTACAACACATCACTCCAATACGGAACCTATGTTTACCCACGGTGGGGCAAAGCGCTGGGCGCGTGCATGGGTGCGACCTGCTGTCTCCAGATCCTCATCTGGGGCATTGTAGCCATTTGCAAGGAAACGGGAACACTGAAAGAGGTCAGCACTCAGTCAGTGTGCAGTCTAGTTACACCTCTACAACACTGACTTAAACTGTATACTGGCAACTGACTGCCTACTGACTGACATAAGTGTTTACCACCGTCTTTTCTTCCTTCTTCTCACAGCGATTCATGAAAACGATTAAACCTCTGAATTCCTGGAGAGTGAACAACTTCAACAGCACAAGGAGAGAACAGGAGTGTGTGGAGCCCGAGAGAGTGGAGGGTCCGTTCACTGTCACACTTACAGACATGGACTTCACTGCAATGACATGGGAGGTGGGAAGCCAGGCGTGACAGCATGGAGTGCATTTACTGTATGAACGCCCATCAAGGACCGAACAAGGACCTGTTTACACAAAGAGGATTTTTTGAATTATGTGATCAGCCCCAGCTAGACTGGCCATGTCCAAAGAGACTGTCCTGCAGCGCAGTGTAGATGAGTTGTTTTATTTATACTATTATGTATGATTGAAAAGTATTTTGAAAAGTACTTGTTTATATTGTCAAGCATATTAAGCACATTTTGGTAAAGTTTGCATCTTCCTCGCCTCACATTTTTGTGTCGTAATGCCGTTTGCATGAACATATTTCTGATTGTATTTATTGACATAGTAGTGTCAGCAGTGGCTTGTGGACCAGATTTAGATTGTATTAAGGGAAGGGGCAAAAAAATGTAGCTGTTACCATCACCTGGAGGACCACAGATCCTACCAGTCGAAATGGCCTGGATGGCACAGCCTTACAGACTCTGGAGTACTTTTAATTCATTTACATCTTTAATTAACAACATTAATTGCTTCTTTTTTCAATAATAATAATTGCTAGAATAAATAAATTCTTTTAGAAATAGCTTGACAAATGATTTTTTTGCAGAGTCCTGCCCATGTGTCCATATACATTATGAAAGTAGACACAACGATGCCTTCTCTGACTGTTTGCTTTCTAAATTAGCAATTCTAACAGGGTGCTCCAGAAACTGTTGCACTGTGTTTACATTTACTGAATATTTAACTGCTAAAAATAAATTCATAATGGCTTACAAGTGCATTCTTTGCTAATGTAGACAGACTTGTTATAAAGGAGTGTCTGACTGACCTTTTATCGTTAGAAAAATATAGTTAGAACTTGGTAGCAATCAACACACGTAGCCTTTTCTTTACCTTTGTATTTCAGTGTCAAAATTCCCTGTCTTCTTGTAGCAGAAATCCCTGATAAAGTCATTGTATATTACTTTATCTGTAGAGGCCTTGATTGGTATTTTTTTACATTTTGCTTTATAATGTGATTATTGACATATCAATCTTACAAAAGTATTTCACAGTTTTGAGGTAAGAAAATCTAAGAGACCAGTATTTATATTAAACCAGACCATAAATAAAATAAGCATTACAAAAGGTCACCAAAAGGAGACAGCAGACCTGAACATACAGCATCATTGGCTAATATAGTCACATGTGACATGAGTGTTGATCATCTCTTCTAAAAGATTTGTCTGGCGGTAGGTTGTCAAATTTTGTTTCTATTAAATAGTAATTTTTAACAGAAACAAAATTAAGTACTTTTAAACTTAAAGATCATCTTATAAACCATTGTTTCAGGATCTTAAGTCATAAGACTTTTCGTAATGCCTTTGTACTTCATTTGTCTTGTATATTGCTGATCATTGTGTCTTAACAATTATACATGAACTATTAGTCGTGATAATGCATATTGATGGTTTTGCTTTCAGACATGCCTGGTCTATTTTTTTATTTTATTTAAACTGTGGGATAAGTGTTTGTAACCAGGTACTTTTATCCTCCAGAATATTAACTTTGAATCAATAAACTCATTGTGGACATAAAAATCAGTGATGTTGTTGCCTGCTGGGTTCATGGCTAGCAAAAGTATGTGCTAGTGTTTTCAGTGGACTTTACGGACATGTAAAATAACAATAAGTGAATTCTACCTCAAGAGGGCAATCGTTACACATAACATTGTAGCACTGGGTAGGTAGGCTGGAGACTCCTTTTCCACGAACTGCAGTGTGCTGCAGGGAAACAAGACGTGCCCCGCCTGAATGACGGGATACGAGGCGTTAAACGGATGTTACGTAGAAATTTTCCCGCGTTTTCGTCTCCTGAGTTTGGGTTTGTTCGTTTTCGTTCAGTCACGTGATCTCAGTGTGCTCACACGCTGTGTCCTGTATATCAGCACCGACAGCCAGAATTGGACTATGCACGCGCTTTAAATGGGTTATTGGACCATAACACCGCTGAGTTTGAACAGAGATAAATGATGACAGAAACTCAGTGAAGACACTAATTGTTGCTGGATTGTGTGGAGTGGCTGAGGAGGGCGTCTAACTGCCGAGACACCGGCGACACCGGTAGCCCTGCGCGCAGCGCGGTGACACAAATCGAGCACACACGCTTTCAGGAAGTCATCGAGGTTTTGTTGTATTGTTGCTACGGTACTCGTGCAGCGGGCTTTAAACTTGCGAAACATTGGTTTTCGCCAACAAATCACAATTTTATTGTTTTAACTCTTATATTCATCTATTGACTCACCGTATGCTGAGATGCCACCCAAAAAGCGCAATTCTGGGGCGACACAGAGCAAGGGGTTGAAGCAAAGTGCTGCAAGTGCGTCCCCAGACAAGGAGAGTCCAGAGTTAACTGTTAAAAAGTAAGTTTTATTCTGCTGCACCCTGGTCTCAGTATTATTTAGCCAGTCTGAAAAATGTGTGTGTACAGTGGGGCACAGTGCTAAGCTAACGTTAGTTTGAGCTGTTATCATACTCTTGTTAGCTGTGACTAATTGTGAGGCTCACTAGCTAGATGCTTCACAAAGCCAGGCCTATATGAACAGCTAATACCAAGATGTGTTGTCGCCTCTCAACGCTACATAACTGCCTATCTATATTAGCTGTGCATTATTATGTAGAGCTGCAATGTAACACTGTTACAACATATTAATGCACCTCAGCATTAGATAGAGAGTTTGCCTCTGCCATCTAATGCTAGTGTTCCTGCACAAAGAGGTTTGTTATGATGTCCTGAAACTGTGTTTGCCTTCTCCCTAATGTTGAATTGTGGTCTCCACCCCCCAGACACAGAGACAAGGATGCAGAGTTTGTGACCCTGTGCAAGAGCCTTCAAGTCACAGACTTGGTCTGTGACCGTGCTTGGACCCTGTGGAAAACTGTTCAGGAGTCAGTGGATGAACCCACTGTATGTACTGATATTGTGATTTTGTAAAACAGACAGTGTTGTCAGTGGTGTCTATTTGAAAATTGTCTCATAGGAAAATAGAATAGTGAGATGATATGCTCATATCATGTGGTTAGACATAGCACAGTGTAATTATGATATTATTCTGTGTTAGCTGAAACATGAGAGACGTTTGTATCATATTCCTACATTGTAACTGACCTGTTGTGTTTGAGTTTTAATCCTAATAATAACATTAGTGTTCATCATTAGGCCTTAATTTATAACAATTAGAACATTTGAAGGATTTTTAGCATTTCACATTTTACATTTTATTTTAGGACAGTCACAAAAGGCTGTGGGGTGCTTGTCTGTTTGTGACCGTGACAGACATGGATGTCACCTGTTTCACCTTAAGTCAACTTCTGAAAGCAGTCTGTCTCAAGTAAGTTCTTGCCATGCGTGTTAGCAATAACCCGCAGCATTTATTGTGCAGTTGCTTGCATTGTGATATCACTGGTTTTGAGAGACGCTCAATCCCCTCTGGAGATTTTTGAATTTCCCTTTGGAGATTATTAAAGTACCTCTGATTTTGATAGAAGGACATCACATACCTCAGCTGAGTACTGAGATGTTGCTGAGACAGTCTGATTTAGGATTGATTGTATTGAATCAGCTGTTTTGTTGAATTTTGCCTGTCACCTTAATCTGTTTTTACTTGTGTAGTGTGAAGCAGTTTATGGCTCTGGTAAGAAAGCTGGATGATAACTTAGACACAATCAGCACCAAGGTGAATTCAGCAATGACACGAATGGAAAAGAAGTATGACGTGATGCTGGCTCTCTACCAGAGGTTTGAGAAGTGAGTGAACACATCAGTACAGTTCAGTTGTTTGGTTCATGTCGTGTTGTTTCAGAAAAATCGTGACTAATCATAATCAACATTTTTGTTTCAGGACTTGCAAGAAGATCTTTGCTTTGGTCTCTGATGGCATGTAAGTTGGAATCGTATCACCCGGGAAATGCACTTGTCATACTATATTTTTTTTTACTGTGTTCATATTTGTGTTTGATAATTGAGTGTGATGCTAGCATCAGGTTAAAGGTTCAGTTTCATATTTTCAAGGGAGAGGGAGACCATGCGGAGCTGCTGGACGATGTTTCTGTTGGCCAAAGGTAGGTTAAGTCTTTCAGTGATCACCAGCAACAAAAACAAATAGGATCAAGCTGTCAATACACTTGATGGAAGATAGTTTTTATGTTGATCCTTTATCTTATTTTCATCTTTCCTTCCTCCGTTGAGCTCACCTGAACAGCAAGTTTTCCACCTCATTGTAACAATTCTGGATTATATTATGCTACAACTCTACTGTATACAGGAAGGGTGCTGCAGATGGAGGATGACCTGGTCATATCATTCCAGTTGCTGCTTTGTACATTGGAGTTATTCATCAAGCGCTGTCCTCCAGACCTCCTGCAGCCTCCTTACAGTAAGCCCCAGGCTCATTTACTTAGCTATCTGTCTTTAAATTTACTAACTTTTAAGAAGTCTTACTGGCTGAAGTTCGTAATTCAAAAAAAAATGTAAAGGAAATATTTCTTTACTATAGTGATGTATAGTATAGTGTAGTACCTTTTTGAATATGGATCTCTCAGTCATGTTACCCAGCCACAGACAGTGGAAAACACAATCAGAACTGCAGTCTTTGTCATTAAAAAAAGATATATTTCCTTCCATACATTTCGTAATGTCTTAAATCTGTTTTAATCTGTTTCTCAGAATCTGCCATCAGTAAAGTCCAGAGTCTCCCAACGCGAACATCTCGTCGTAACCAGAGCAAAGCCAAAACTCGACCTCCTGAGCCAGAGGTGGATGTGCAGCTTCTTGAAACCTTGTGCAAAGAGAATGAATGCAATGCAGAAGAGGTCTGAGCTCTCCTTTTGTAAAGTCATCATATCAGCACGTTTTTATACTCTGTACATCCCTTTGGCGTCATTTGTGCTCAATACCAAATGTATTTTCAGGTGAAGAATGTATACCAGACCAGTTTCTCGGCTTTCCTGGACTCACTAGATCTTTCAAGATACCCAGAATTTCCTCAGGTAAGGGATGTGATTGTCACACCACCTGCTCAACTGTTTGATTTTACTCTGTTCACTGCACTTACTGTTTCCATTAGTTATCTCATCCTGCTGGCCATTGCCATAGTTAAATATTTGAATGGTTGACAGCTGCTGGTGGTTCTCTTTGCCACTTTTATGTGTTTGTTTTCACATACATGTCATCAGGAAAACGTATGCCCATAGAGGGGATCCTTTTGTCGTGGGTCAAGCATATTTATTTTACTGTTACATTTCCCTAGTAACGGCCAGGTGGTGTTATATGTGCACCATTGCATAAATAATGTTTCCTATATTGTTCAGTCTATTTTTGTCATTATCTCCTACTCAGCTTTTTAGTTGATATTAATGACATAAATCAGACTGAAATCTGAAATCCTCTCAGATATCAGTTCTTGATGTGTTTGACTCAAGAGGTAGTTAACAAAATAAAATAAATTTCTTAGAAGGTCTATATTAAATATAAGATTTGAGTCCCATCACAAGTGGAACACAATGATTTGTTTACTTTATATGTGGAGTAAATATTATTTTAAATAATATTGCAAGTAACTTAGCCTTTTCTTGTTGCCCTAGGTGAATGACCTCAACCAACAATATGAAGAACACTACCTCAAGAGCAGAGACATTGATGGGCGGCTGTTTTTTGATGGAGATGAGACTGTTCTTCTGCCAAAAATTGAAGTGTAATTTCAGTTCTTCACAATTCAGTGTTGAATGTAGAATGGTGTTGTTCTTGTTGGTAATGTAATAGAAATTAGATAAAGCGTTTAATAATCTCTTCCTGAATTCAGATCCCAGGTCGAGAGGACGCCAAAGAAGAACCTGCCAGATGATGACACTGTAATAATCCCTCCACAGACTCCAATCAGGTGAGCATTTTTGCAAGTTTCCCCATTGTGGGACAAATAAAGGGATTTTCTTCTTCTTCATTTAGTCGTCAATCACCTGTTCTTCTGTGAATTATTATTTACCAGAGGGGAAAGTGATCAGGGCTGCTTGCACCTCATATCATTTAAACAGTTGAAAAACTTTTAATGTGGGAAAAACAATTAAAGTCAGTGACTTGTGATTCTAGCTCATTCCTGGAATGTTCCACACAGACAATTTTCCCATTGGACTTTTATCTGATGCAACTATGAACTATAAAGATAACATGAGGGAAAACTGGATTTTAGTCCACAAATGGAAAACCGCTCAACTGCGTTTGCCCTGTGTCCTATGTGTCCCATGTTTTTATTTTGTCCATTATCACTGTCTGATGTCCATTTGTCTCATTAGAGCTGCTATGACCTCCATTCAGCAGTTGAGGGGTGACCTCATCTCCACTGGGGACCAGCCATCTACTAACTTGGATACATATTTCAAAGTGGGTCCAAAGAAGTGTCCCCACAAAGTAAAACTCCCCATGAAACTTTATGTTGCTAACTCTATTTGACATATTTCCTTGTCAATTGTGGTCAGAATTGCACTGTGGACCCAACGCAGGATGTGCTAAAGCGTTTGGAGACACTGGAACAGGTGTTCAGCCAAAGATTTGGTCAAGCAGTTGGCCCCCGCTGTGTAATACTTGGCAAGCAGGTGTGAACTAAAAGTTAAGAAGAAAATGAATAATCCTTGCAGCACATTCAGAAATTATAAATTTACACTGTTTTTTGTCTTTCAGAGATTTACCCTTGGAGTTAGACTGTATTATAAAGTCATGGAGTCAATGCTGAAATCGGTATAGTGGTTTGTTTATCTTGACTTGTTTAATTTTATGCCTTCATTTTATTCAATAATCTACTTTGACATTCATGTAAATGCAAATTTAGCAATTCTAAGGTTTTCCACAGCAGTGTATCTCACAACATGATGATTGTTGAATCTATAGAATGTTATACATTTTATCAAGACCATAATGCTTTCCATTAAGGGTTTTCACTGTCCTTGCCCTTATAACTGTCTGTTTACAATTCAGCTAAGTGGAGAGCAAAAATATAGTCTATCAATAGGAAGCAAATTAAAGGAAGTTTACGTTACAGCAGAAGTTTTCACACTTTTTATTTTTTACTCAATGCACAAATACCCCAAATAACTTTTTTCATGCTGTAGTTCCTCTCAGTAATAATAATTGTATCTTTCATTTTGTAGGAGGAGAAGCGGTTGTCTGTACAAAACTTTAGGTATGTGTTTTGTTTTTAATCAAATCAGTGGATAATTATGAAGCCGGTCAATATGTGTATATTCCCACACTGTTTCACTGAACTAGGATACATAGAAGCTTTTTGCTGATTTAATTTTGTAGTTGCAATAGATCATTTGCCTTGAACTGAGTCGTTTGATTTCCATTTTAGTAAACTACTCAACGACTCGACTTTCCATACGTCACTTTTGGCCTGTGCTTTGGAGGTGGTGATGGCAACATACGGAGGTGTGTCATTCGCATACAAATGAATGGAAGATGACATTGATTTGTTGCATCTTACAGCTACCAATAATAAAGATCAATGTGTAGTATTATAGTAGATCTGTCACATGCTGTAATGTTGTTTGCTCCTCATGATCAGAGAGCAGTTTCAAGACCGGAGGATACAACAATGGAGCTGAGACAGATGTTTGTTTTCCCTGGATACTGGATGTGTTCAACCTGGCCGCCTTTGACTTCTACAAAGTCATAGAGAGTTTCATCAAAGCCGACCCCACACTGAGCAAAGATATTGTCAAACATCTGGAGACTTGTGAGAACCTCATCATGGAGAGGATTGCATGGAGGACGGTCAGTGTCATATTGTATTACTACCACAGTATTCTATGATATCGCATATTGTAGTATATTAATATAGTACACTATGGCACAGTATTTTTTGAAGATCTGCAGATAAAGTAACATTTAGACATCAACTGTATACTGTACAATACATATGTGTCCTTATATTTATTTGCAGTGAGCAGTGTTGTAAAGGCACATTATGATTGCTTCAGAGAAACAACCCTCTGCTTTGCACAAAAGCAAATAATGAAAAACAAATTGAAAATGAATAATTATTCAACCTATTCAACTCTTTACAATGTACACAAAATACACAATTAAAATATATACAAAATACACATATCAACCGTATCAACTACAAAGAAGAGCACACCTTAATAGTATTACGTTTAAACTATTTGTTAAAACAGCCGACTGTGCTTTTAAGATTGTGTCCTTTTCATCAGACGTATGAAATGATCTCACTCTCAGCGGCTGCTACTGCCTCCACTGCTGGGCATATCCCGGTGCACCAGGCTGCTGGAGAAATAGTAGATGAGTGGGTTGAGGCAGCAATTGGAGCTGGCTAGTGTTAGCACCACAGGGTGCACAGCCTTAGTCACCTTTGCCAGGCCACAGTGTGGCAGCAGCCCCATGTGTGATAGGGTGTATCCCAGCAGGTTGATGTGATAGGGAAGAAAACACAACATAAAGACTCCCAGCACCCAGTAAATGACTGTGAGAGTGTGCTGCCGACTGTGCCGCTGGTTGCGAGAGCGGTGTCTTGGCTGGCGAAGCACAGTCAGCACTCTGCAGTAACTGTAGAGAAGCAGCACAGTGGGAAGCAGAAATGACCCCAGCACTAAGCCCAGGGCAGCTAGTATGAGGGTTCTGTGATGTTGCGAGGACGGGTTTAGCAGACAGGGCTGGTGTTGGTGTTCTGCATCTGCAGATCGCAGCAGAGAAACAGTCACACTCAGTCCCAGCACCAGACACCAGATCCCCCCACTTACCAGTTGTGCAATGCGCAGCCTTCGTTGCGCTGATGCCAGGGGGTGAACTACAGCAAAGTAACGATCCACAGCGATGCACACAAGGAAAAAAATGCCACCGTACAAGCTGATATATTTTAGGGTAAATGTTAGGTGGCAGTATACCACCCCAGGAGACCAGCTGGAAAGGTCTCTCGTACTGGAGGACAAGGCTCGATCTTTTTGGTTGTAGTAGTAGATCCTGAGAGGTAGGGAGGTCACAAAAACCATGTCAGCAGCTGACAGATTCACCATGTAAATGACTGTGCTGTTGATGGTGCAAGGAGATAGACACAGTCTGCGTAGAGCCAGGCTGTTTGTGGTCAATCCCAACAGGAAGATGATGCTGTAGGACACTTGATAGAAAGTAAAGCGGTAGCTGGTGTCCACAGTGCAGTTAGACTGAGGTAAAAATGGCCTGGCTGGTCCATCAGTCATGTTCCACAGCTCCATGTCCCAAAATGATTTGCTGCCCCAACACAGAAAGTTAGACTGGTGGAAGTGAACATAAAATTGAGTAAGGAACTTGTCCACTAACGTCTGCTGGGGCTGTAAAATGTAATAAACTCAAAATAACTCCTGTTTTATGCAATGTAAATTTGCAAAGTCAGCCACAGCTGAATTAATGTTTGATATGCAAGTTGCTAGGCACTGAAATTCTGCCTATAAATTCTTAACTGCCACCTTCTGCTCCCATAAAACAAGCAAACATTTGGTTTCATTACATTCAGAGTGGAGAAAAAAGAAACAGAAACACACGACAAAATAGCACTGCTGTGCTTTAGTCATTACTCAATTACTGACGCTCATAAAGTAGATTTTTGGTAAAAAGATTATGTAATTTTTAGGCTTTAGTTTGTTGTACGTAATCAAATATTTAGTTAATAAGCTAAATTTCAGTATGTAATTTCTTTAACTTAAAGTGGAAATAATTTCACTAACTGAGGAAATGAGAGCTCCCATTATTATCTTAATAATCATGTCATGATTTTTTATATTTTTCAATTCTAATTTAATATAATTGTGATTTAAAAAAAAAAATCCAATCAATAATAATCCTAATATTGTCATTTTCAGTCCGCTGTCAGGTAGCATCTTACCTTTCTTATTTCTCTGTATCTGGCATCCTGTCACATTAAATGCCTGATCCTGCTAATGAAATGATCGATGATATAACGTTGCTGTGGTTATGGGCTTTGATAATCTGATAACTGAATTTTTTACAGCTGTTTTCATCATTAATAATTGACTGAGTATGTAAGTTACGTAGCTGTTAAACTGACATTGATATGATCACTACATTTTTTGCCTTTATTTGTTTCTTTGGTGATGAAAACAAATGAAAAAATAGATATCCAAAATCTAAACTTAAATTAAGCTCTTTGATTTTATCTAAATATGCTACGAAACCTCAGACGCTTTTTTTTACCGTATGCATTTTTTAAAATTGACCATTATGTACTGAGCATTGGGAGAGGTCTTAATAGATATTACTGACTTGTGTCAGGATCTTGTCAGTGCAGTGACAGTGTGATAGTTATATTCCAGTATGCAGATTTTCAGAAGCAAAATACCTTTTTTGGATAATGTAACTGGACACATGATGTTGTTTGGGGAAAAAAATCTCACCTACACATACCATACCCCCCTTTCCTCTCCCTCACTCTACCTCTCTCTATCACTTACACATACACATACACTCAGTTTATTCTGAGCGTGTGTGTATGTGTAAGACACACACATTTTTTTTCCAAATTTGAAGCTCTTATAGTATGTCTAGAGCATTACAAAGATTTTAATCACTAACTTGTATTGTTGATTGATAGATGTTTACTAGGTTTCCCACTGAACTCAATTTTGTGATTAGTCATAGAATTCTTACACTTTACACACAGTTTCCATAGTTGACGGGGGCATCATTTTTATGGTTGCTTGTTTTAAAACCTATTTGTAGTGATTGAAGTTAATTGTTAACTACATTTGTCACGCCTCTGATAATGCAATCATTAACTGGGGCTGTTGTCACACAGCAGTGCAACTGTTTTATTCTTGTAGATCCGTGTTAGTAGTAGTACCACCAAAGACAGAACCAGAGAGAAACAGTGTGATGGCATTTTTGTCCAGATTATTTTGAAAGGAATTGAAAGCCACAAGGACAAGTCTTCTTCTAAATACAGATTCATTTGAAATTTGATTTAAGCAGTATTGAACTAATTGACTCACTGCTTGAATAATCTTAAACTATACACTAGTGTGCCCATGTTACTTGTATATTAACCTAAAGAGGATAAAATAAACATATTTTGACATTAACTATCATCATAATAACTGATTATGTGAATTTAATGTATTCTCAATTTAACAAGGCTAAATTATTATCATGGCAACCCTGAGCGAGAACAACTGTTTTCACACAAAACAAATATTTGTGCTAGGTGGAGAAAATCCATTTGCATGCCAAATAAAAGCCTGTTTGGATCACATGTAGTAGTATAAAGAGTCCAGACAAAACAATGCTTTTAAAATGGCTTGTTCTTTTATTTATCTTAAGAATGTTACTTTTAAGTTCCCAACTATTCGTTGAGTCTGATTCAGAATCTGTGCTCTACCTTTGTAAACGTGCTTCAGGAGGCGTGCTGTTGCTCGTCTGCTTTGGTTTCATATCTTTCTCATCAGTGCATGGTGATGATGGGACTGCTCTTGTCAGTACAGACCCTCAGGCTAAGTCTCTCAGTAGGAATGCAGCAGTGCTTGGTCTTGCAGCATAGAGCTCCTGCAAGAAGGAACAAGCTACATTCAAACCACACTGTTCCATTCCACATTTCCACATCCTTCACCATGAGCTGTTTTCACATGTCAATAGTCTGACTAACATGCCTCATCTCTGTTTTTTAGTGTTTTTTTTAAACTTCCAAAATATATTTTATACAGAGGAGTTTGTCAGACTCCTTGTGTTGTAATTGGCCTGGATTTTAATATCCATGTACTCCAATTTTGTCATGTATGCACAAATTGGATAGGGTAGGGATTGTGATGTTTTGTTTTTCATTTTTATCTACCCTAAAACTTTTTACACAAAAGACCAATTATCCAGATATGGCTCGGTTACTGCAGTGTCGCTTCTATGTCATTGCACTCTCCCTTGGTGCAATGCAGCTGTCAATTTTTTTGACCACACCTGCATTTCAAATTCATTGACTCATTGTGCGTTGATGGTATTTACCAACCACCAATCTCTATAGCTGTGTTGGTCATCTGTATGACGAATTGGTTTATATAGAAAATGAATTGGTAGAACCCATGTATATACAGATACATAGTACTGTCTAATGTCAGACATTTCACAACAAACCACTAGCAAATTTAAAAAACAAAAACATTTATTTTCATTTCATTTTTTCTTTCATACAAAGGGTAAATGCTGTTACCATACATGCTGCTATTTAAAGTGCTTAAAAGCCTTATTGAGGCCACAAATACTAAGAAACTGCACAGTGCAGTACTAATAAAAGTTGTAATACTGGTTCAGCATTGTTAGAATTTTCCAAAATGTAAAACTGCTTCGAAAAATAAGACAATCCAGAGTCATGTGTCAGTGTTGATAGTTATTTGCATGATGAGGCTTACACATTTGTCATTTCCTGATGCACAAAGTGTAATCATAAGTCATTCTCCCATTGCGCGTTCTTGCTTGTGTTATGATTTGTCCCTCTGATAAGTATTTGTTAAGCTCTAGCAAGACCATTTTCACCTTAGGCTTGTTCATCTGTTTTATTTACTAATTATAAAGTAATATGTCCCAGTCATATGTTGTTATGAGCTTTACGGCCTCTCAACTTTCACTTAGCAACACTCACAGAATGATCTATCACATCACATAACACAATAGCATTTTCATTAGACCGTTGACTCGTCGACAAACATTTTTGATCGCAGGGTCAAGGTTTTAGGTGTTGTATATGGACTGCTTTGTGTACTGTCCATCTGCAGTCTCTCAAATAGCCTAATGCCATTGTGCCACGCTGTAGACTTGCGTCTAATGGAGCTCTGAATGGTCTCAGAAGTGAAGTAGTATATGACTGGATCAAAGCAGCAGTTGGACACAGCTATGCACAGAGCAATAGGGTAGATGGTTCTGACCACGTATTCTGCGTGGCATCCTGTCAGCACATTGGAGCGCACCATGGCGTAGAAGATGAGATTGACATTGTAGGGAATGAAACAAAAGCAGAAAATAATCAGATGCACAAGGATCATCCTCAGGATTTTTGCCTTGTTGAGGTTGCCCCCACGGCTGATGGTTTGTGGATTTTTCAGTTTCCGTAGCACCATAACTGAGCAGAACACATTAACCATTAGTGGGATGATGAAGCCCACAGTCTCAATGAACATGACCACTTTTGACAGCTCAGCCTTCCACTGTTTTTTGGAGTAGTTCTCAAAGCAGAAATGTGATGAAGAGTTGACATTTTTGGGTGAAGTGGTGTCCAAGAGAAACCCTGTGGGTATACTTCCAGAAAGAATCATCACCCACACCGTGCAGCAGGCCACTTTGGCATTCCTCTTAGTGCGAATAGCCTGTGAGCGGAACGGGTACACAATGGCCAGGAACCGGTCAACGCTGATGCAGGTCAGGAAGAGGATGCTGCCGTACATGTTGGTGTAGAAAAGTGCCACAGAAATCTTGCAGAGCACACTTCCAAATAGCCATTCACGTCTAATGAAGTAAACAATCCGAAAAGGCAAACTGAGAACAAAGAGCGAATCTGAAACAACAAGGTTTATCATGTATGTTGTGGTCTCATTTCGCAGCTTCAGTGTGCAGCCAAAAATGTACACAGCCACCATGTTGAAGAGAAGTCCCACAACAAACACCATGCTGAAAACTGAGCTGTACAGAGGGTACTTGAAGTCATCACTCTTGTTGCACTTCATGTAATTTTGAGGGACAGTTAGTGTACTGATATTATTTGTTTGTAGAGTGTCGGTGTTCATTTTTAGAGCAGGTAGGTAAGTTTCAGTCAGTTACAGAGAAAAAGCCTTCTCCTCAGGCGTGCACTGAAGTGTCAAAAATAATCCAAGTTCAATTTGTCAATCCCACCACTGGCAATGGGCAGGAAAGAATGAAAAAATCCTGAAAAACAGTAGAATGTAACCCCACGAAATACCTTGACATAAAAAGCTGTCCTGCAAGTCCAATAGTCATCATGGAAGTAGAGTTAAGTTAAGTTGCCTTCCAAAGTTAAAATGATTATCCCCTTTTGAGAGTACACGTGTCACAGTGTCACAGTTCTGTGAACACACAAGTGGTTTTCCTCTTCTCTGGTTGCTCTCTCTGCTGCTGCAGTAGCCCGTGGGGGTGTGGGCATGGTGATTGTTCCTCTCTCCTGCCGAGTGTAAATCATAAAGCTTGCAGCAGGCTGCAAATGAGACGCTGAAACTCGCCAGTCTGTTTAAACAAAGGGAGGAGCCACCACAAAGGACAAAGTCCTCCCATCACTACTTTGTTCTTTCATTTACCTGAATTGTGAGACTATATCAGAAGTTTGCATGGTTCACTGTATTTTAATTAGTTTTAGGGGTTTCTATGTGCTTGGCTATTCGGATCTGCTTCCCAAAATATAAGAACTCCCAAAATATAACAACTAGAGACTTGACTGTGTGCCTGCATAAACACTATATGGCACATATTTTCATATGTGACTATAATTGATTGAGGTGTTGAAATTAGAATTTTCAGGTGAATAACCGGATAAATTTCAAAGCCTTACATGAAACATGAGCTTATGGTGTACGTCACTGTGCTGTCAAATAAATAACAGGTGTACTTTGTGTCAGTGGCGTCAGCCGGGTGTGGCAAGTAAGAAATGAAGAATGCACTAAGAGCAGGTCTGTACCTGCAGTCACTGTGTAGATTGCTAAATAGTAACTACACCCACTTCCCTGTATGAGCTCATTCCAGCTTTCTGTCTCAGTGGTATACCAGTAAACACTGCACTTACCTCCATGTCTGTTTAATCCTGAGTTACAATTTGTTTTACTTTTTACTGTAACATTTAGTTACATGTGCATTATTTGTATTGGATTATTGGATTTAGAAAATCTCAGTTTGTATCCATACAAACTGCAAATATCACTTTAAAGATTCTAATAACTGAGAGCAGTGTTGTGTCTGAGATAATGGTATCTTTGATCACTTTGCATATGCAATGTAAAATGGGATTTAGCATAGAAATATATGTCTTTTGACAAACTGAAAAGTTAATTGCAAACCTTTGACATGTAATTTGGTAGATCAAATGTAGATATAATTTGCGTCAATAAAAGTTGATTTTAGTTTCAGTTGCATCCTTTGAGAGAGTTGAAACTCTTTTCTCAATGTGTCCTTGTTTGTGTCTCCACAGGGCTCCCCACTATTTGAGCTGCTGAAACAGGAGCATGAGGGTGGAGCGGTGGAACAGGTGGAGACCCCAGCCAGTTTCAGCCAACCACTGCAGCACAACCACACAGCAGCTGACCTGTAAGTCCTTCAGTCTGTTTTTCATTTTTAACTTTTGGGAAACAAAAGCTTCATGTTAAATAATAAAAATGTGATATCTCATAATCTAAATGTACTTCACTGTGTAGCTTATACCACGTTTTCTATCTACTGCTTATTAGTTTCACATTAAGTGGATAATTTAAATAATTGTTCAATAATTGTTTAATGTTGGTGTAACTGACAGATCACACTGTCCTTTCAGATATCTGTCCCCCATGCGCCCAGGACATCGTGTCCTGCCGCCTGAGTCTCCAGTCAAATCCAGCTCTCAGGCTCCTCAGGCTCCGAACCAGCCGGCCAGTCAGACTCCACGGCACACAAAATCGAACTCTCTCAGCCTCTTCTATAAAAAGTGTATGATATCATCTGACTTCTTACTCTCATATGCATATTACTGGTTAAATTATATAGTAAACATTTAGTGTCTCTAGCTTGCTGGACAGACTCCCCACACCAAAGTAGTGTGGACCAGGAGCTGCCTCTTGTTGGAAACTTAATGGAAACTTCAATGTCTTCTCAAAATATAAAAAATAATCAATTAGGCAGTATACATATGCCAATCAGCCACACCATTACAACCGATTAATGGTCTTAATTTTGTAGCTGATCAGTGTACTGTTGATAGAACTTGGGTTGAGGGTGGTGGTTCGCTTTGCAGCTCGGATAATTTTATGTTGCAGTTTGTCAGGCACATCAGCTTCATCCATATTAAAATGCTTAACAAATATGTTCTTTTTGTTTACTTTTCATGTTCTGACCCTCCCATCTAATGCCTAAGGGTGCTGCACACTCGCCAGCATATTCAGATGTCGTGGCAAGCTCTTGTTTTTCCTTGCAGAAAATGCAGTGTCAGTACAAAATGCACTGGCAATGAGGCATGATGATAAAAAAATAACATGACAAGTGATATTGCAAACCAAAATTTCAGTGAGCCCGACTCCTTTTTTAGTGATGTTTTTTTTTATAAGAACCTGAAAATTATTCAAATAATAACATTACAACACTTAAAACGACAAATGTTTGCTGGGTTTGTTTTATTAATTGCAGTATTTGTCTCCATTTACATTGACAGTTAACCACTTTTAATTTAAGTGTCTAACTGTTTGCATGTTATCTTCTCTCTGTAGTATACCGCCTGGCCTACACAAGACTGAAGATCCTCTGCTCCTACTTATTGTCCTCCCACCCTGAACTGGAGCCCATCATATGGACACTATTCCAGCACACTCTGCAGCATGAATACGAGCTGATAAGAGATCGACACCTTGACCAGGTCATTTGATGAGAGTTACTTTCTTTTTTCTGTTCCGTCTTGCTGTCTTTTTTTTTACCCAGTATATTTTTAGACTGTTGCTTACTCCTTGATTTTGGGGCTTCTCAAACTGTTTCTTGTTGTTTCTGTAGTTGATGATGTCAGCCATGTACGCCATATGTAAAGTAAAAAGTGTTGATCTCCGCTTCAAGACCATTGTCACGGCTTACAAGAAGATGCCCAACACCAACCAGGAGGTATTCAACCTTTAAAAAACTTTATTCATATTATTATTATTGTCATTTAATTGAATTGAGTCATTGAATTATGACATAAAATGTTGTGCAGCATATCTCTTCATGTCGCTCTACGTTGCAGACCTTCAAACATGTGTTGATCACTGAGGGCGACTATGACTCTATCATTGTCTTCTACAACCAAGTGTTCATGCAGAAGCTGAAAACCAATATCCTACAGTATGCGTCCACCAGGGTGAGACACCTTCCTGGGCTTCAATTTAATATTACCAAATGTAAAATCAGATACAGTAAATTATAAATTATATACCTACTACATCCTCTCCCTGTGTTTTACATTTTTTAGCCACCTACCCTCTCTCCAATCCCACAAATACCACGCAGCCCCTACAAGTTTCCCAGTTCACCTCTGCGTGTGCCAGGCAGCAACAACGTGTACATCTCTCCTATGAAAAACCCACGCATGTCCCCGGGTATCATGACCCCTCGCTCCAGGTCAGGCCTTTAACATCCACATTTTTGTACATTTTATACACAGAGAAACCAGATATAATTCTTCACCAGTGAGTTAGGTCAATTGTTATTTAATTTTTAAAAATGTGAATGGATGTGCTTTTTCTTATTTTTGTTTTTTGCCTTGACAGGATGCTGGTATCAATTGGTGAATCTTTTGGGGTATGTGTCTCTTTGTTTGTTTGATAGAATATGAAATGAAAGTGTCAGGTGCAGTGACAGTGAATTTACCTCCCTGACATTGCTGTATTTGTGTTTTTTATCTGCAGCTGTCCAGTCGCCTCCAGAAGATTAACCAGATGGTCAACAGCAGCGATCGCTCCCTGAAGAGGACTCTGGATCTCAGCTCTGCTCCAAAGCCTCTGAAGAGGTTACGATTTGATGTAGATGGACAAGATGAAGCTGATGGCAGGTTTGTCATAAGTGGTGTTATATTTGCTATGGGATGCTGGTAACCCGGTTTACTAACTTTACATCAAGTCAATCAAAACATGAATATCAGTGTGTGATAATATTATTTATGGCAACCTCAAGAAAGAGCCTCAGGTTCAGACCAAATGAATATCGATCACACAGTGACAATATAGGCTAAATTAGGTTTGTATGATTACATCTGAACGAGTTCAGTAATGAATGGCGCTCATTGTATATATTTTCCTTGACAGCAAATCTGGTGGCGATTCGACACTGATACAGAAGCTTGCAGAGATGAGTAAGTGTGAACACTTCACACATTGATTTTACTCTGTACTTTATTCATGTTTACTAATGTATATTCTTCTGTTTATGTTTTCTCAGGCTCCACTCGGAGTCGTATGCAGGAGCAGAAGCTGAAAGAGGATGCAGAGGCAAGGAAGGAGTAGCCCTTAAAACTTGCTGAACTGACCTGCACTGTTTATCGCAGCATTAAAACTACCTTTTGTTCACACAAAGAGAAACTGAAGTTTCTCTGTACATTCAGCAATAGATTTTAGTTTTAGTATTTAAGTAATGTGTGAATATAGAGAATTTGTCCTCTCTCCCTTTTTGTTGCTGTTGATGCTTTAATTGAGTGTTTTAACTGAATAATGATTGGTGTCATTGAATTTCATTTGAGTTTGACTTGTTGGAAATTTAGTGTGTTTGATTTTAAGAGTGATGTTGATTTTTGGATGTTCAGTTTTGCAAATGTTGTCAAGAGCATTGTTAGGACACATTACTGGCTTATCATACTTCAATTAGGACCTTTTAGTCATTTAACATTTTGTATTTCGGATGTTTTAATCATGATTCAACATTTTAACTGTTACATCATGATCACTCAGAAAGGATTGAATGTCAGTCTTAGAGGCAAAATCGGTATGTCTTTTCATGCAGCAATTTTACTTTTGAAGTACCGTAGTCTTTTACTGATGCTCGGGAATGTTTAGTTTAATAAAGTGCTAATTATAAAACAATCAAATATGAAAATCATTTGTAAATTGCACTCCAAAGTTCCTATTACAGGTAATATTTGTTTTGGCGTAACAGGTAGTTTTATGGTACTTATGTACTTACTTTGTTTTGTACGTTTGCAGTCACACTTTACTACATATACCTTGGTTAATTTTTCGTAAATGTGAATAGGATGATTCTTTGAAAGGGGAGTAAAAAAATTACAGTGATGAATATACAACACTTATAACAAAGAAATGTGGACTCTGTATTCCATGGTAAAATATTACCAGCAATGTCAGCTGCAAGAGTTTTTGTAAGATAAATGTGTACATATTAATGTACTTTATTGATGTAGTTCCTATACATAGAAAAAATTTCATTTGAAAATATTATTTTGTTTTTGTATTTATTTCCACATAAGGCTGTAACGTACATCAGTTGTCATGACTTCAGTGTTGATTTCTTGGAAACAACTGACATTTTTAAAAAAAAATCTTTTTTTAAAAATGTCTCCCAGTCTCTCACAAATGACACATTTTAGAGCTTTGATTTAAATCCTTTGGTTGATTTTTTTTTTGACTCTTGTATTTGAGAGAGAAAATACTATTTGCATATGACTGATGACAGTCTGGTACACCATTTACATTAAAAATATATGTCTGTACTCCACAAGACCCGGGAAATTGCTGATGACTCGTTCTATGGTAAAGTCAATATAACTGGAATTTGGACTGAATATGTGCATTTGTACAGTCCAACTGGTGTGACATGACTGATTCTGTATAGATCGGAAAAGTTTCTCAAAAGCGAAGTACAAGAATAGGACACTAGTGAAAATAATCAGTAAATATGTGCAGCTTCTTGTTTTTCCCACTGTTGATCGCTCTTTCCAGCTCCTCTGGGGGGAAATGATGACAGCTGCTGCCTGTTCAGTAACAGCTATCTTAATTGTACCACGGCAGTGTTTCCAATGGGGAGACCAGAGTTAATTCCTGTTTGAATACAGATACAGTTTGCTTTGGGCCCAGCCAAGCATGAAACACACTGAGTTTTAATTGGCCATTTCCCCATAGGGAGACTCGAGTGTGTTATTGAGTTTGTGGGTGCTGGTTTCATGCAGTCAGCTGGTAGCACATGATCTTGGACACTATAATGCTCAGTCCTCTGACTGGAGCTGCTTGTACAATCTACTGATATATCGCGCCTTCATCTCTGAAGCTCAAAATATCCTGTCGAAATTCCATATATACATAATTAATGTCTCCAATGTGATTTTGCTGTCAGTATAGGACGCCTACCGCTTCTCGCCACCAGGAATGGAAAACCTCACGGTAAGCAGACTGTTGTGAGACTCTTTGAATTTGTCTTTTAACAAAACGGATATAGACTTTAAAAAGGGGGCTAGAACAAGTCATACTGTGATCCAAGTGTACAGAACCTTTTTAATCAGTTAGAACATTTATATTTTATGAATAAGTTGTATTCCTTGATGTCATAAAATGTCTTGAACTGCAGTATAATTTGTATTAGAGCTTCTAATTTTTGTACATTAATTCTATCCATTCTATCCAGACTTTATGTTGCTGTCATGAAATTCAATTGTGAGCTGCCCTGTCCTCAGTCGTTTCATAAAGATGAGTGAATATATTTCTGAGACGGCTGCTGGTTTAACCTGTTCTCTCCCTCAGCCAGAACAATGGCGCGAGATCATGAACAAGAAACTGCAGTTCCCTCCGGAGCTCCTTAGTGCCATTCAGGAGGGGAAGAGAGAGCAACTGTGCAGACTGCTGAAGACCGGCGATGGCATCATTCGCCAGGTGGATGAATCTGAGGACCGCCAGTGGAGAGAGGCCCTCAACCTGTCCATCCGCCTGGGCAGCGAGGATGTTATGGATACACTCTTTCATGGGGTCAAGTTTGACTTCCGCCAGATTCACGAGGCTCTGCTGGTCGCCGTGGACACCAACCAGCCCCGAGTGGTGAAGCGCCTGCTGGACCGCCTGGACCAAGAGAAAGGAAACAAGATGGATGTACGCTCCTTTTCTCAGGCCATCTTTGACCACTCAATTGACAACTCCCAATTTGCCCCTGGTGTGACCCCTCTGACCTTAGCCTGCCAGAAGGACCTGTATGATATAGTGACCATGCTCACCCAGAAAGGTCACGTCATTCCATGGCCACATAAGATATCCTGTGCCTGTCTGGAGTGCCGTAATGGGCGCCAGTATGACCTGCTGAAGTTCTCCTTGTCTCGTATCAATACCTACCGTGGCATTGCCAGTCGTGCCTACCTGTCCATCACCTCCGATGACGCCATGCTCAGCGCCTTCAGCCTCAGCAGAGAGCTACGCAAGCTCTCGCAGAAGGAACCAGAGTTCAAGGTCTGACGACATTTCTCGGTAGCTTTCTCGATTATCATGATTGGTGTCTGCGTTGTTGCTTGACTCTGGCTGCAATGCCTCTCTCCTGCAGCCTCAGTACTTGAGCCTGGAGCAGCTGTGCCAGGAGTTTGCCGTCGAGTTGCTGGGCATGTGTCGCAACCAGAGCGAGGTGACCACGATCCTCAACAGCTGTGGAGACGAGAGCCAGGATTCCTTAGACCACCAGGCCTTTGAGGAGGGAATACCCAACCTGTCACGCCTCCGGCTGGCTGTCAACTTCAATCAGAAGCAGGTAGCGAGCTGCAGGAACTGCTGACCGAGCAAAGATGGGTAAAGGATGACAGTTACTTGTTTTGTAATTTGTCTCTCCCTCTCTGTCCGTCCTCATGTAGTTCGTGGCACACCCTATCTGCCAGCAGGTGCTTTCATCGATCTGGTGTGGGAACCTGGCCGGCTGGCGAGGCAGCAGGACGGCCTGGAAGCTCTTTGTCTCAGTGGGGATCTTTCTCACCATGCCTTTCCTCTGCCTCATCTACTGGATTGCACCAAAATCAAAGGTCACATTGCCTGAAAACATCTCCAGCGGTTCATCCCTCTTCGGATTCCTCATGTTTTCTAAAAAGAGTGTGCTACAAGAACCAAACCATCTCTTCTGTGTTTTCATCAGGCAGGAAAGATCCTCAGGATTCCAGTGATCAAGTTCCTCCTTCATTCAGCCTCCTACCTGTGGTTTCTCATCACATTACTTGGAGAATCAATAACAATGGAAATGTATCGAGACATGTTTGCTTCTCGACAGCAGAACATCCTGCACAGCTCCTTCCACATGGTGTGGGTGGTTGGTACGTTCACTCTGTTTTAACTTTAATGGCACATGTTAAAATAAGAAAAGGTATCAAACCAGGCTCCCTCTGTGCTGTCACATGTAGGCTTCTTCTGGTATGAGTGCAAGGAAGTGTGGATTGAGGGGCTGAGGAGTTACTTCCTGGACTGGTGGAACTGTTTGGACATGATGGTGCTCAGCATGTACCTGGCCTCCTTTGCGTTACGTGTGCTTATCATGTTGAAAGGTTACTTCCTCTGCCATGATCAAAACGGCACAGAGGAGTGTGTTTATTTCACACAGACTGGTAAGAAAACAATGTCAGATCATTTCCCCAAATGATTTGTTTTTGGAAATCTTTAAACTCTCAGAGGTAAAGTGTGTGTTGCTGTGTGACTTTGTCCTGTAGTGCGTGACGACTGGCATCAGGAGGATCCCCAGCTGATTTCGGAGGTTCTGTTTGCAGTGACCAGCATGTTGAGCTTCACACGGCTGGCGTACATCCTGCCAGCCCACGAGTCTCTGGGAACTCTGCAGATTTCCATAGGAAAAATGATTGATGACATGATGAGGTAACGAGCACTTTTAATTTTGCCCCTTGCATTTTGCATGTGCAAACGTTTGTTGTTGGCTGAATGAAAATGCACGGCATATGACAGAGCCAATTACAATGGTATTTTTTTGTTCACTTTCTCAGATTCATGTTTATATTGATGATCATTGGAACAGCCTTCCTCTGTGGCATCAACAATGTCTATGTGCCTTATGTCATCTCTCCACATCTTGGCAGGTAGGAATCAGCAGACTAACCACATGAGTTCAGAATAACATCAGGTGTAATAACATTTTTAAACAAAGATTCATATTTCCCTCTGGTAAATATGAAAATGAACTGACAACGTAGCTTAGCGCAAATACTGGAATCAGGTAATGTGCTCTACTGTGCTTGTTTACAATGTACAAAGATGTGGGTTTAATGGGGAAGGACTACATTAGTTTCTTGGTGGATAATGATGACTCGTTGGAATGTGAAGGACCCAGCCACAACATTTTAAGAAATTCTTGTATTATGATTTG
The DNA here is from genome assembly GCA_016785345.1 of Trinectes maculatus. Classification (NCBI taxonomy): domain Eukaryota; kingdom Metazoa; phylum Chordata; class Actinopteri; order Pleuronectiformes; family Achiridae; genus Trinectes; species Trinectes maculatus. The sequence goes on from JAFBJQ010003135.1 coordinate 98,445, forward strand.
AATATATTAGGATTCCCACTGGGGACAATATGCTGCTCTCCAGCCATAAACAGTAGACTCATAACAACCATCTCCACTGGCCGATTGCAGGTTTAATGAGACGTTCCACTTCTTATTCTGGACCATGTTTGGCGTGGCCAACCAGGACTATGTGGACATGCCACAGTTTGTGTTGGCAGAGTTTGTAGGCAGGATCCTGTACGGCATCTTCACACTGGTTATCGTCATTGTCCTGCTCAACATGCTGATTGCCATGATCACCAACTCCTTTCAGAAAATTGAGGTAATGATGTATATTTCAGCAACATCAGTGGGAACCCTACAGATGACGATGACTACTGTTATTATTTCTATTTATTATTTTCAGGATGACGCAGATGTTGAGTGGAAATTTGCCCGCTCAAAGCTGTACCTCAGTTACTTCAGGGAGGGCCTCACCATGCCTGTGCCCTTCAACATCATTCCCTCACCCAAAGCCTTCTTTTACATCTTAAGGTAAACTTTTAAACTTAAAAAAAAACAACCTCTAATCTCGAAAAACACTTTTTTTTTTCATTAACTCAATTCCAATTCTGTTCCAGGGGTATCTTCAGGAGAGTCTGCTGCTGCTGCACATGTAATTCTGAGCAAAACTATCCCCCTATAGCCTCTATGGTAAGTGTGTTATACTGTATACAGGACTGACTGCTGTAAAACACTATTTGTATTTGTACTTAGTTGTATTATGTAATCAGTCTCTTGATAAGGGGTCTGAAGACAGCAAGTTACCATACCGGCAGCAAGTGATCAGGGCTCTGGTGCAGCGCTACATTGATTCAGCTCGCAGGGAGTTTGAGGAGACCAAGAGGAAAGGTAACAATGATGAAGTAATACTCATGAAATCAGTGTCATTTAACATAACATATTTTGACAAGGTGCATGAAATGAAATTATTTTTGTTTATACATGTTACATTTGATTATTTATTACTACTAATATATTACCACTGTGCCTGAATGCTTTGTTGTGACTGGCATCTTCTCATCCCTCAGATATTGGTAATCGCATCACTGAGCTGAGCAAAGCCGTTGGCAGGATGCACAGCGATCTGAAAGTGATCCAGCAGCTCCTGACGGATGATGAACACTTTGCAGGTGATACAGTGAACAAGGATGGCTCCTCCTCCATACTGGGGAAGTACATCATAGGCGCTAAGAACAATTTCAGAGGCTTTAACAGTAGGCAAGAAGACAAACCTGTATCACTAAACGTGACTGTGCACCATGAAGAGGAGGAGGTGGATAGAGAAAAGGTTCACTCGGATACAAAGCAGGAGTCGGACCCACAGCAGAATCAGGCAGGTAGATGTGAAGCGGAGGATTCCAAGCAGGAATCAGACTGCGATGTGGTGAAGATGGAGGAAGGCAGAGCTAAAGCGGAGGCAAGCGTCATGGAGGAAACTGAGAAAAAAGAGCAGGTGGAGGCTGAAGTATATGAAAATGCTGAGGATAAAGTGAAGGAGCATGGGACAACAGGAACATGTCTGGATAACGATGAGGAGAAGGTGAAAGCGTCACAGGATAAGGTGGGCAAAATGAGGGAGAGAGAGAGAGTCACGGTGGGCGAGAGACACACGGAGGCGACGACTGAACAAGCTGAGAGCGTCACAGTCAGCAAGGAAAAGACAGACGCAAAGTCATTAGTTAACAAGTTCAAAGACATAGAGCTGCAAGAAACAAAAGAGGAGGCAAGATGGATGAAGGGCAGAAAGCATGAGCAGAGTGTGGAGGAGAAGCCTGGAGTCAGGGAGAGCAAAGAAAAACCTGGAGCCAAGAAAGCCATTCCCTCACCAACAGGCAGCAGCAGCTCCCAGGACACAGGCTTTGGTTCACAGGAGGGCGACAGATCGATCGATGGCTTGCTGGTGACACCCTGACCTTAGTCACCTCCCCTGAATCAGATGCAGCTGATAAATAATCAGTGACAATGTGACGTTATTAAAAAATTCAGAAACATCAAGTTAGATTCAGAAATGTAATTTTAATGACAAAATATTTTTGGATTTATTGTAATAATAATGTATTTCGTAATTACGCTGTACGTTAGTGCCTTTTTGGAGAATCCATGAGGTGGGAAACTGAAATATACAGAGATGGGGTTCATTGTCTCTATCACAGCTAGTTGCACTGTTCACTGTTGACCTCTCTGGTTTCTTTTTAATATTCAATCATCACTTCAAAATACCCTGTGTTCAATTTAGGTTTTGCACAGTAACAGTTCTTTGTAAAACAATTCAAAATATAAAATGAAACCTCATTTGGCTCTGTCTCTTTTTTTTTCAATAACGTTGAAACCTCTGGCTGAGGTTATGAATTTCAGTGGGTGGCAAACCGACACCTGTTGCTACAGTGTGACGGTACAGGTCACAGCTTGCTTTACACACTGTTCCCATGAGGTTCCACACATGTGCACACCAGCTCATTAATTAATGGCCTGCAGCATCTCGTACCCCAGGGCAGACCTCATCCAGGCGCCACTGGAAAAACACCTCATCTTGTTGCAGTATTGCACAGTTGATGTCATCAGTTTCCACTTTCTCTTTGGGTGTTGTGAGCCTGATTTTATCATCCTAGCCAGAGTTAAAACATAGTTTTCAAATTACTCAGCAAAAACAATTTCATGTTGCAACGGCTTGTATCATCAGCAAATCCCAATCACCATCCTGTTACAGCAGCTGTTATGTCCTCAGAGAGAAAAGCCTCTCATTTTCCAGTAAAGACAGACGGATCATCATGATTTTTTAAAACCTTGGTTCTTGCTTCCATAATCGCAATATAAATACAGAATAACATAAAATAACATATAACTCAGTGGTATGTTTTTGACATGTAATTAATGAGACTTACAATTAGATCATTGCAACACACATTTTTAAAACTGAAAAACATTGTGAATCTTATTATTTTGCCCCTCAGAATTATATTTATAAAAAAATAAGCGTGAATGATTCATTAATTCATTGCTAACCCTCCTGATTCCACACATACAACACAGACCTTAACAGAAGCCAGAAACATTTAAATGAAATTTAAATACTGCACAGGTTTGCGACTTGAAGACAGTCGTGTGTTACAAATGTATACTTTAACACACGACTGTACATTTAATGTACATTTTTAATTGAGCTAAGTTTAAGTGTGCCTATATGAATAACACTTCAGTTAGGAACCACACATCAGGCATTCGTCTTTGTTTGCTAAGGAGCAAACCATGGCAGCAGTGTTGAGCTCTTTGGCCTCCTCGTCCACACTCTCGGCTGGCTGGGCTTCTTTTAATTTCTCCTTGTTGAGGGTGAACTGAATGGGGTTGGCAGCAGGCTTTGTCCTCAGGTAATACATGCCAGTTTTCAGGCCCTACAGAGAAAATAAGAGAGGGAACACACGACCATTTTATGATTTTTGCCCTTAGGTGTGTAGAGCAAGGGGTCAAGTACCCCTACTGGTCGCAAACCCCGGTCTCCTGCAGCAGAGTCAGTGTCTGAGCTATCACTTACAACTGAGCTATCCATCTGCTACAATAACTGTTACTGCTACATCCCGATCTCATAGTCAATCAAACACACTCAGAGACCCCCCCACACACCCCCAGTCTACTTACCAACTTCCAACCATAAAAGTGCATGCTCGTCAGTTTGCCATAGTTTGGCTCAGCAATATGGATGTTCAGCGACTGGCTCTGGTCAATGTAGGCACCGCGATCTGCTGCCATCTTGAGGACAGTCTTCTGGGAGATCTCCCACACAGTTTTATACAGCTGCTTCAGATCGTCAGGAATCTCCTTAATATCCTGTGGAAACACTGGATGTTTAAATGTTTTTGAAAAACACAGGAGAATATATACATATATATGTGTGTATGTGTGTGTGTGTATATATGTAGGCTACATACACAGTATACACGTGATATGAATAAATGAATCAGGTATTATTTACCTGAATGGACCCATTCTGAGCAATCAGTTGGTTCTTCATTTCATCGCTCCATAGTCCTCTTTCTGTGAGATCCTTCAGCAGGTGAGGATTCACAATCTATACAAGAGAAATGACAAAATGACATTTGAAACCCCTTTCCTCTCCACATGACTTTGGAGGCTGAAAACAGCAAACGAATCAAATGCTGACCTGAAATTCTCCTGAGAGCACTCTGCGGGTGTAGATGTTGCTGGTGTACGCCTCAATTGACTCATTGTTGCCCAGGATCTGGGCAGTAGAGGCTGTAGGCATTGGGGCCAAGAGCAGACTGTTCCTTACTCCATGTCTGGGAACACACAGGGACAAGTCAGGGCTGAGCTTCAATCACCACATACAGTAGATATGAGATGAGAAATGTCAACAAGGAAGACATTCAGGAAGACTTACTCTGCAATTTTCTCCTTCAGTGCATTCCAGTCCCACAACTCTGTTGGGACTTTACCCCACATGTCATATTGAAGGATCTGGAAAAGAACGACAGTTAAGGACCTGAGATAAATCTGCTCAATTGTAACCAACATTGAAATAAATGCTGTGAAAACTACTCACTCCTTTGCTGACCGGAGAGCCAGCGTAGGTTTCATAAGGGCCAAACTCCTCTGCCAGCTCGCAGCTGGCCTCCAGAGCCGCATAGTAGATGGTCTCAAATATACGAATGTTTAGTAACTGGGCCTCTGGGCTTTCAAACGGATAACGCATAAGGATGAAGGCATCTGCCAGACCCTGCACACCGATTCCAATTGGCCTATGACGCTTGTTGGACCTTTCTGTCTGTAGAGCAGGACAGAAGGATCATTTGCTGAGACTGTGCACACTGGAAGGGCTGTATGATAGGGAAAATGCAACACTAAACAAGGGAGCGTACCTCGGGCACTGGGTAGTAGTTGATGTCAATAATTTTGTTCAGGTTTTTGACAATGACTTTAGTGACGGAGGCAAGCTTTTTGAAGTCAAAAGTCCTTTGTGGGGTGACGTACATGTTGAGTGCAATGGAGGCCAGGTTACACACTGCAATCTGGGTTGAAGACAGAAAAAAGAACGTTTAAAGGCAATTGACAAAAAAATGTTGTCACTGAAATAAAGTATGCAGAAACAAGCAAAGTCTCCTTCTGTTGTTTCATGGTGGCTGGCACACAACTTGTTGCACCACCAAATTGTCACATCACACTCCACCCTATTTGTTACTTCTTTTGACCAGCAGGGGCTGCAAGAGACCAGTTCTTCGCTAGGTCCCCAAGGGGTGCAAGCTGAGTCTAGGTACCAATTCTGTATATCTTCAACCTCACCTCGTCTTTGCTGGTGTACTCAACGATCTCTGTGCACAGATTGCTGCATTTGATGGTGCCCAGGTTCTGCTGGTTGCTCTTCCTGTTGCAAGCGTCCTTGTAGAGCATGTATGGCGTGCCTGTTTCTGTCTGTGACTCAATGATGGCGTACCACACCTGTTGAGCCTTCACTACACGCTTAGCCCTGCCCTCCTTTTCATATCTGAGAACGATTGTTGAATAGGTTAACACAGAGAAAACAGCTGTTGATTGAGATCAGAGTTTGTTGTGCTGTTCTTACCTTGTGTAAAGCTCCTCAAACATCTCTCCCCAGCAGTCCTCTAACCCAGGACAATCACTGGGACACATCAGAGACCAGTCCTACAAGAACAAATAAGACTTTTACCAAAAGTGTAATGATCAGCATTTTTAGCAGAAGGTCCGAAGTATCAAAGCCAGTAGCTCATATAATATGTGGTGTTGTTCAAGCTGTACCCTATGTGGGATCTGAGTTAGGGTGGTGGGTGCTTCCAGTTTTCACCTGATTGCTTTCCACTCGTTTCATGAAGAGGTCTGGGATCCACATGGCAAAGAACAGGTCTCTGGCCCGCTGCTCCTCTTTACCTGTGTTCTTCTTCAACTCCAAAAAGTCAAACACATCAGAATGCCATGGTTCAAGGTACACAGCAAAGGCCCCAGGTCTCTGAACAGACAAACAAAAAGAGTCAGGTGATTTAATTTCATCAAGCAAAATGTGGGTGTACTGTATTGTAAGTATTTAAATCCTTACCTTGTTGCCACCCTGGTCAACATAACGTGCTGTGTTGTTGTACACTCGAAGCATAGGAACTAGCCCATTGGCGGTCCCATTTGTCTGGAATACACAAGCCATTTTAAGTTATCTAAATCTTAACAGGATATGAATTAAATCTATATCTGTAAAGTTTATTTTTCTCACCCCAGCAATATAGCTGCCTTTTGCCCTGATACAGCTAATTGCCAATCCAATACCTCCAGCTGATTTAGAGATGAGGGCACACTGCTTCAGTGTGTCATAAATACCATCAATGCTGTCTTCCTTCATTGATAGCAAGAAACAACTGCAAAAGAGGAAGTAGTAAAACCCAAAATCAAGTTTAAAAGAAAGCATCAGATATTTGACTGATGACTAATCCTTACCTGGACAGCTGTGGCCTGTTGGTGCCAGCATTGAACAGTGTAGGTGAAGCATGGGTGAACCACTTCTCTGACAGCAAGTTGTAGGTCTCAATTGCTGCATCGATGTCTCTTCCATGAATCCCGACGGCCACTCTCATGAGCATGTGCTGTGGTCTCTCAGCAACTGCAAAGACAGAGCTTTGTTAGAGAACGAAAAAACAAATAACATCCAAGCAACACAAGAAGATGTGTCACAAGAAGCTTTAACAAATGCTGTGTGACTCACCTTTGCCATTAATCTTCAACAAATATGACCGCTCAAGAGTCTATGAGAGCAAAAGGACAAATTAGATTGACATGGCAGGGATCTGAGTGAGATGATAAATGTTCGACTACGGAAAATCAGTAATTACCTTAAACCCAAAGAAGTTGTAGGAGAAGTCTCTGTCATAAATGATGGCTGAGTTAAGGTGCTGCAAATGATAGAGGACATAATGTTAAGAAACGCAGAACATCATCACACTGTTTATTTTATATTTATATTTTATAACTTGAAAACATTTATCATTAAAGGTGACATACGGCTTTGTTTTGAAGAACAATGTCGAGCGTCTCCTTGGAGATCATAGGAGAATGGTGTTTATTTACTGTGTTGATGTAGTTGTACAGGTCTTCCATCACATCTACAAAAGCAAGAAAATTAACATTGTACTGTTAATTATGCCATTGTTGTCTGCACTGACAAAGATGACTAATAATAAAAAATATACATTTTAATTAAATGAAAGATCAGATGCTTCTCTACACATCATGCATGAAATTACTGTCTATAATTTAGGCTGCCGTCTACTAATTAATATGATTCCAGTGGCCACTACCCAGAGGATGGATTGTAAACCACTTACCACTGAATACTTTCTTGGTCCCTTTGTGCAAGTTAGACACAGCTATTCGTGCAGCCAGGATGGCGTAATCGGGATGTTTGGTGGTGAGGGTGGCAGCAGTCTCAGCTGCCAGAGTGTCCAGCTCCACAGTGGTGACTCCACTATAAAGTCCCTGGATCACCTTCATTGTAATCTGGGTCTGCAGGATCAGAGATAAAGGGTTTGGCTACACATGGTATAATAGCCATGGTCTGGGTTTGGCCTGCATGCAACCTCTTAACTTGGATGACTTTTCTTCAAATAAATAAACAAACAAAAGACATTGATGGGATATGGGTGGATGAAACTTACTGGGTCCACAAAGTCAGAATTGAGTCCATAACAAAGCTTCTGAATGCGAGAAGTAATTTTATCAAAAGCGACTCCCTCCTGACGCCCATCTGAAAAAAACAAAACATTAATGAATGCTCTGCACGT
>JAFBJQ010003135.1:106619-149839 GCA_016785345.1 Trinectes maculatus
AAACATATATATATATACGATAAAGCTGAAAGAGGAAAATAAGCTACAAACAGAAAAATAAAAGTCAGCTGATGTCTCGATTTAAACATACCGCGCAAAAAAAAACAAACAAACATTCAAACGTGACTGAGTGAACTGGTAAAAACATAACGTCTGCTATATCTTGATGGTATTCACACTTATCATAGTTGCATACGCACATTCAGATTTTCCGGGACTGAAATTTCCCGCAGATTAACAATACATTTTCTCCACAGAATTTGACAGCAGTGGTGTGAAAAGAAGCTACTGTACCTCGTTTAATCACGTGCATGTTGTCAACAAGGCAGCTGTTTTACGCAGACAGTCGTTCTTCTCGGCTGGCCTCTTGAAACCTCTTGAAACTGATGGAAATAGGTTATTACACTCTCAGAACAACAGAATAACACAGTTACATCTCAAACTGAGAGCGCCAACAGCCCGCACAGCAGTTACACTTCTTTGCGTCAAATGCCACAGAGCCAATCACAGAAGACTCCGGCAGACTATTGAACCAATTGCGCTCCGTCGGGCTTTTTATACTTTCCGGTTGTCTTTTTCGTGCGGACTCTGGCGAGAGAGACAGGTCTTATTGTAACATGTATGATTTCATAAGTGGTGAGAAGTGGTGTCACTAAAGTGAACACACAAACCTAAAATATAACTATAATACAAGTTTACGGTGATAACCATAAATAATCCATCAGCCAGTTTCAGTGACACTAAATAGACGAAGGTGCACTTTCAGGAAATAAAAAGGGTTTTGTTAGGGAAATATGTAATAAGGTATACCAAGAAAGAGGCGTTATAAATAAATAATTATCTACTTTTTTATTATGTATTTTTATTGTAACGTGAGTTCCTGAAAAAATAGATATACATACATTTGACACAATTTTCTCTGCAAACATCTCTGTGAAAATGTCACAACATATTTTATTGGGATAATCAGTAGACGCACACCATGACTTCAAACATCTTGAATGAGGTGGGAGTCATGGAGTATACTTGTATCTAGTGTTATTGACTGTTTGACCTACATTAGCTCCGAACTTTATTTTGAAAGGTAAAAGAGCCAAACGCAGCCGGGTTGTAGCTAACGCTAATGGAGTCGCCTCACAACTCACAACGGTGAAGTAGCACTCCGAAGATGGCCGGGGTGTTTGAGGTGGAGGTAGATGGTGTGGAGCACGACCATGGACTGGAGCACCACGATGAACCGAACCAGGTAAGGCAAATTGGCCACTGAGATATTATGACAGATAAAAGAAGATGGGGTTGATTTTATACAGGAGTACTAGCTGTCGACACGAAACTCCAGTGTTAGCTACTATTACTCACGGTTGTAGCACACCACAAGGTGCTATCTACTATTACACAGCCATATGTCAGCATGCGGGTTATGGTATCTAGATGAATGCATTGCAAGATGAACATAGCTGGTTGTGGTTCGTGTAGAAAAAGAAAACACTGCAAGCCTGAATCGCTCTGTGAGCGCGTAGCATTGCAAAACTTGCTAACCGGCTAACGTTCAAGGCATGCGTTTATCCGTTTAAAGTTCTGAGGTTATAATTTTATTTGATGGTGTGATTGTTTAGTTAGAGCATCTTTCAGTCCCATTCCTTCTGTTACGTCATTGAATGTCCCTTAAACAAAGCTGATGTGGCTTACCGGGTCAAAGGTCATGCATTGCCTTCTTTATGCTAAGGGAAAAATTGGTATAATTAGGCTAGCTAGGGGAGGCACTTAAAACACTTCCTTTTAGATTTCACTCATTGCACCACACATACATATATGTCAAAGTAATGATAGTGTAGTTGCCATATTGTCCAAGTCAATAGGTTTTGCTTTGGTACTCCATATTGAGCACAGGTATTATTGTGCTACTGCTTTATTTTGCAGATGTTTTATTGTTCAAAAATGATAATGTATACAATGTTAATGTAATGTATACCATAGTTGAATTGAATCTATATTGATTTGAATCGTGACCCAAAGGATCGAAATTGAATCGAATTGTGACTTCAAGTGGTCTGATGCCCAGTTTTATTTCAATGAAAAGTCACAAGAGGTCAAATAACTCCCACATCCCGTTCGGATGAGCGATACTTACTCAGACTAACACCAACTTAGATTCGCAACAGTTTCAGCTTTCTGTACATCCAAACTTACATGTTTAAATTCAGATTGCTGCTTTAGCTACTCTTTAATTTATATCAGTTTATTTATCTGGTTATTTAAGTATTAACAGAAAAACTAAAATTTCTCTTTTTTCTGTCTTTAGATTGATGTGTCTAAGCTCTCACCTGAAGAAAAATGGAGGTTAGTAGTCAGTCCAGAGGAGCCGGTCTCCTCTTTTTTACATTTCCTGTATCTTTTTGGGAGCCTGTATAACATGCAGACTGACCTGATCATCATCATAATGTGACGATTTCTCTGCGTTTAAGTTTGCTTTTAAACAGCTCCCCTTCATTGCCACCAGGAGTCACCAGTGTGAAGAGATAACTAATGCACAACTATTGTATTGGGTACTTATTTGAGTGTGTTGTTCTTCTTCCACAGGGTGGATCATGCAAGAATGCATGCTAAACACAAAGGCCACGAGGCCATGCATGCAGAGATGGTGCTCATCCTCATAGTCACCCTGGTCATTGCTCAGCTAGTCCTTGTGCAGTGGAAACAGAGACATTCAAAGTCATACAATGTAAGATACAAAAGATGCAGAATGTTTGAATTTATTACTTTGGAAATAATAAATAATAATGTTTGGCAATATAGTTATGTTAAGACACATACTTTGTTCCTTTTGGTATGGACATAGAAAAAACATTTAGATGTAAGATTGGAGGATTGTGTGATTTTGGAATAAAAGGAAAGGAAAATTATGACCAGATCTGTACTTGGGTTCCCTGATTTTTTTTTAAAATTCTGTTCATTCTGTAAAATCTTCTAGTAGGAGTATTGCTGGTTTTATCTTTACACAATGTCATTATCTCTAAGGGTACATGCACCTTCTAATGGGTACACTCTGCTGTCTTTTAGCTGGTGACTCTGTTCCAGATGTGGGTAGTTCCTCTCTACTTTACAACCAAACTTCACTGGTGGCGGTTCCTGATCACGTGGTTTATCTTCTCTGTCATCACAGCCTACATCTCCTACCGTGCCACTCGCAAGCCACTGGCTTGCACCACGCCAAGGTTGACCCATTGTTTGCACTTAACCTTACCTGGCAAATTAAACTGATATAAGTGTTCTAAGTTTAAAGTGTCGGTAACCTTTTACAACATGAGAACCAATTCCTGTCTTTTGCTTCTTCAGGTTGGTGTATAAGTGGTTCCTCCTCCTCTACAAAATCAGCTATGCTACAGGAATAGTTGGCTACAGTGTTGTCATGTTTACACTTTTTGGTATTTACCTAATATTCAGGTATGTATTGTCAGTTCTACATAATGTCTTACATGTTAAATGAAGTTAAAAAAAGTACAATTTGCATATGCATAAAAATTAGCATGCCTTAAAAACACATATATTAGAACAGACATAAGCAGAAGCATTATTATTAAACCCAGTTGCAGGAAGATAAGCCACAATTTCCACACAATTATTTCTCTGTCCAGGATAAAGCCAGAGGATGCAATGGACTTTGGTGTTTCGTTACTGTTCTATGGTCTGTACTATGGGGTCTTAGGAAGGGACTTTGCAGAAATGTGTGCAGACTTCATGGCGTCGACTGTTGGGGTAAGCAGACTGATTCTTTGCACTGCTGAAGACAATAACTATAAACAAAATTCTCCCACTCATACTTTTTCCTCCTTCTCTTTTTTTTTAGTATTATAGTGCATCTGGCATGCCAACCAAGCACCTCTCTGACAATATCTGTGCTGTGTGCGGTCAGCCCATCCTTGTAGATGTCAGTGAGGAGGGGATTATTGAGAACACATACAGATTATCCTGCAACCATGTGTATCCTGTTTGTTGGTTATAGACCCAGTTTCGTACCATTATCTTTCAGTAACAAAATTAATGAAAACCATGTCGAATTTCATTTCTGTAAAATACATTGTCATAGTGTTTTGCCATCCAAAGAGGAACCAACTTAACTTGACCGTTATATCTGATGTTATGATTGTTCATTATTCATTGTTCAACTTTTCTAGACATTACTTCCCCGAATTTTATCCTCTGGTGGGTGTACTCATTAAATACCATGAAACCTTATCTAATGACACATGTACTCCAGGTGCTATATATGTCAGCCTTGTGATAGGCTGGAGGCCTGTCCCTCAAGAGGATAAGCTGGAAAACATGAATGAACACAATCAGTCCACTGACTTTTCTTAGGAGATCATCCTGTCATCTAACACCAAACAGTCAAGATTACTCACTTGATTCTGGATTGAACTGGTTGCAGTGGGTGTCACATTCTTTGATTTCTCCAGTCCTTTCATTCTTCCACTGCTCTTGAGGGTGACACATTCATGATCTCTTACCATACAGATTGCAGTTTATCTGACATTTTATTTTTCATTGTTATTTGTGGGGTTGATTTTTTTTGTTATATTTGGCAGCTGTTGGGATCAGTCATGTACATCCATACATCTGATGTCGAACTAACAAATTGTGCTTTAAGGTCAACCAACATAATATATTTTCATATTTCTACAATATTTAGGCCTTTGCATTGGTTTGAACTATTGCTTACATACGCCTGTGCCAAGCCTTAACTCTATATCCAGGTTCCATGAGTTTTGCATAAGAGGATGGTGTATCGTTGGAAAGAAGCAGATGTGCCCTTACTGCAAGGAGAAGGTGGATCTGAAGAGGATGTTTAGTAACCCGTATCCTTTTTACTCTTTAATTCTCATATGTGTGCTTTGACTGTTGTCTCTCACTGAATACATCAAGTATCTCTAAATAGATCGATGCAGTGTCACTGATGATGTTCGTGCACAGTGCTGAGAGTGACAGAAAAAGCAAATGCATGAAGAACAAACATACTTTGAAGATATTAAAATCCTGATCACAATTGGACAATTTCAGCAATAGGCTAATCAACATCCAGTAAGCATAGACATGCCATGTGACAGGAGATAGGATATTTTTTGTCAAACAGAAGGTTTGACAGTAAAGTGTAGGTGAATTTTCCAGACAGGCTGTCGGGAACAAGAGATGAAACATTTGCAGGTTATATATTGGGTTCCTGTTCCCTTTTGTGGTTTAGAATTCATACCTCAGACAGCTCTGACAAACTGTAAAACTCCATGTACAGGCTTCCAAAAAAGTGGGTCCTATTGGTCTTGTGCCAAATTGGTAGTATGTTATTGAAGCTTTTTGGCACAAATTGTCATTGTTTATGAACTGCTGTTGATTCTTTTTGTTCCTTGACCAATTTCCTAGGTGGGAGAGGCCTCATGTCATGTATGGACAACTTTTAGATTGGCTAAGGTACTTGGTGGCTTGGCAGCCTGTTATTATTGGATTTGTGCAAGGTATCAACTATGTGCTGGGTCTGGAGTGATCTGTGACGGTAGCAATGGACATACATGCTATACATAAAAGATATGCACTGGCTCAAACGATTGTGGGCCTAATATTGACTTAAAACACCAATAAAAGTGTCTATTTTTTGAATATATTTATAGGCACATACTATCTTTAATAAAAATCAAATAAACTGTAAATAGTCATTTCAATTTGGACGTCTATCAGTTTTCTAAGGTTTGCTTTACACAGTGTCATACCCTAATAATTGCTTCTTACAGTCTAGTAAAGCCATTTTCAAAATCATTAGAGTGGTTATTATTTTAATAATTTATGTCTTAAGTGTGTGTTAAAAGTTAAAGGATTGTGCTTCAGTTTTTCATCCTAATGTTTATCATGTGGAATACTTAATGGAAATTGTATAATTCATTGTTCTTTCCCTCTTAAATACATGACCTCAGTGTTCACTTCTGGAGTTTTTTTTTTTTTTTTTTAAACTGCATCACTTATAGTCTGCCAGTGACTAATGTAGCCGTTTGACCTACACTGATATTTTGAACTTAAGTGACGTGACCAAGAGTTTCCTAAATGATTACAGTCATAAACTGCGAGTAGATGCCTCATCACATCATTACTTAAACAGAGGGTTTCCTCGTGCAGTAGTCATTGAGATGCAAAAAACAGTGTTTGCGATGACCTTTGCGCATTGTCTCATATTAGCTTTGCATTGTTTGAATCTTCTTGAAAGGCTTTTGTTTTCACTCTCACAACTGGCATATATGTTAAAGCATTGGTTGATTTAAGCCCTATAGAAGATTTTGGTTTAAAAATGTCTCCGTTTCAGCTGTTTACCTCAGACCTACTTTTCAGCAGAAAAATCATATCTAGCTGACCGTGGCTGATTCAGAGTTTCCGGAGAGACGCATTGTTGTCATGCGTCTTTATTGTCATAAATAAAGTCATAAATCCTTCTCTTTTTTGGCATTGTTACTAACTGTATTACCTCCATCTGGGGGTCTTGTAGTAGAGAGCCTGGTCAGATAAAAAAATAAACTGTTAGAGGTGAGAATTCAGTCTGTTCATCATTTTAACAACCTATTAATCATAAACCAAAGCTGAGTTGCTTGCTAAAACAAAGTGTTCAAAAAGTGTGGCCTAATTAGGAAGGAAAAACATGAGGATGATCCCTTAACTTTGTGAGTGATGATGGTGCCAGTCTTATTTTAATGTGTTCAGATCATTTTGGTGTCCAAAGGGACTGTGTACAACTTGGTCAATATGATCATACTGTTTTATTGTTAATGTTTTGATCAGATCCGTTAATAAAAGTCACTTGGTTTCGATTTGTGTCTGATATTGTCATAATGCTGAAGTTATGTAACCATGAAGTATGTGTCAACAAGTGTCCTGGAAAAAGTGGTTCTCTCTAAGGAAATTCCCATGCACAGTATGTAAATGCACTGTGTGTGCGTAGAGGAAGTGAATTATCTTGTGTGTGTGTATATATATGAACATGAAATAGCAAAAACAACATCATTATGAAGCTGTCATCTCTTGTCAAAGGTACTGCATAAGAACACAAACTCTTTCATTTCCACTGTATGTTGGCTTTGCTGTAAACATGTGTCCCTGTGACAGCCTTGGGGTCTCTGTGTCTGCTGCTTGCAGATGGATATCCAGGTAAAGGATATTTTGTGTTTTGTATTTGTATTTTTATGTCGTTTCATTTTTGTGCTAACCAAAATTTGTCCTTCAGTTTATGAAGATGGCTCTCCAAATATCATCGGGGCAAATCAAGTACAAATAAAAGCTCATCTAGGTAATGTTTACAGACCTTCAAATTATCAAACGCGATGACGTGTTCAAACAGATGTATTAACTTGTTGGGTGACAGCTCAAACGTTTTTTTGTTAATTGAAGCTAAATTATAGGATTTATGGGTTTGTATTTGAGTTATATTTTTTTATCTGGGTGTGTTTTGTCTTACAGATGAGCCGCTGGTTCTACATTGTGATGCATTTACAAACGGTGAAGATGATGTGACACTTATCTACTGGCTTGTCAACGGCTCTTTCCCCGAGGACCTACCCAGCAGTGACAGAATGGTGGAGTCAAACAAGTGAGTGTTATGACTTACATGGAAGCTATGTGTCACATAATATTGGCAATTACCTTACAATAATCCATATGTGCCGATAGGATTTGTTAGATATTCAGCTGCAGTGCATCATTGCTTCAGATCTGATGGTAGTTTTTAGAAAGCAGTACACACAGTCACTGTTACTGTAACGACTGTTTTAGATCAACTTTTGAGGAAGGTGCCATCCTGCAGAGGAGTTTACTGTTGAAGAATGTCACATCAGATGACCTCAAATCCACCTTCACCTGTGTTGTGACAAGTGCTGTAGGAATGGCTGGGAAGCACATAAAACTTACAGCAACAAGTCGTGGTTGCAATGTCAAAAAAAGAAAACACTGACTGATAGTGCTGTAACACAGTAGTGATTTCTCTGAGCCATGGTACAGGGGTGCACTTACTGTAGTTTAATGAGAAAGGTCAGTCCTTTTACAGCATGTAAAGGAATCTCTCTACAATATCTGCAGTTTTAAAGGCAATATTTCAGTGTGGAATTAAATGGACCTTTGATACAAATGTGGTAAATACTCTATTTACATAACTCTACTCTGCAAAAGTACGATCTTGTAACTTGCGAGAAATATTGTTAGTTGATTTGCTTTGATTTTGTCTGATTCCAGTGTGTGTTTTCTGACAATAATGCCATCTTTAATTTGTATACTGCTGAAGCAAATAAAAATGTAGTCCATGACACAAAACCGTGTCAGTCAAATCTTTTGAAAACATCAAGTTTTAAATCCTTGAGATTGTTGACACAGAGAAATTTTGCCAAAAATAATTTAGAAATTGCACTTGGGCACACAATGCTCACAGTGTGTTAATGTTGCAGTAAAAGGAGGAAAGAATTTAATGACTTCATACTGTGGCAGATCAGCATTTTTTTTCTTATGAAACATTTGAATATTGAATTTAAACGCATTCAAAATCACATTCCTGATGGTTCAGAATAAACCTAAATAGGCTGCAGCTATTTACCTGCCACCACGCTAAAAGAAGTTAACAGTTTTAATGTTATGGTTGATTGTTGGATAGCACAACTGTAGACTGTCAATTCTAGCAACAATTAATAATGTACATCTAACATCTTTATGTATAAAATCTATAAAGACAGAGGAAAACACTCCCAAAAATAAGTCCTCTTTATATCTCTCCCTCTGTTATCCATATTAACAGACTTTAAGTCATCACATCCCCATTTGTAGTAAAAAATGGGCAGGTGCAAGACAGTGTAAGACATCATTTGTATTGTCATAATCATATGCAGTGATCACTTCTGAGTCTGATCACTAGGATACTCCGTCTAAAGCCAGCACACCCAGCTCCTCCAGGCAACGCTGCAAGTTGTCATTCCTGCTAGGATGCTGATTTTGTTGAATCTTCTTCCTAATTAAGGCAGCAGCATCTTCAATCAGTGTTGGCCAGTTGGCAGAAGAGGTGCATAATGGCTGCAGGAGTTCCATGTTGGTCTTATGTGCCATTCCACACAGGAAGCGAAGAAAAATGTCCAGCTTGCCGTCCTCACAGAGCAGGCTTCTCTCCACAGCACTCTTGTACAGCTCAGTGACTTTGGGTCCCTTGAACACTCCCTTGAACTTAGCTTTCTTTTGCTGCTCAAAAACGTTCTTACCCTGATTTCTAAAGGAGAGAAACGCATAAAGAGCAGCCAAGTACTCCTGAATGGTGGGGTGGATAAAGCTCAAGACTTTCTCATGAAACAAAACATATGGCTTTGTGATGTACTGTGTGCACAGGCCACTGTTAGTCACTGCCTCCTCTTCATCAATTCCAGTTTTTTTCCAATCAGACTTAGTCATTTTAAACTGTCTTTGTTCCAACATGTTGAAGGCCAGCATTCCAAGTTTCATGAGGAGATCTCTCTCTTTATCTAGGTTAGAATCTGGAGTTCGAGAAATGCAACGCTGCTGTGTGAGTGCTAGCACAAGTTTTGTGTACATGTAGGTGATGCTCCTGGGAAGTTCTGTGCTTGTCCCTTGTTCACTAATTATGTGATGGCACTCATTAGCAACCATTGAGCAGAACAAGGGCAGGTGGCACATGATGCTGAGGGTTTTGAAAGACTTGATATGTGCAATAACTTGGGCTGCTTGATCTGGGTCTTTAAATCTCCTCTGAAAGTACTCATATTTTTCAAGGTCACAGAATCCCCGCACTTCTATCTCATTGTAGTGCGTATCCCAAGGAATACACTGCTGTACTTGAGCCCGAGTAATGACCAAGAACAGGCCGTGGTGGAGCAGCCTCCCTCTGAGGAGGTTGACCACAATAATGTTCAGGGTGGTGGGTTCTGTGTGGTCACAGAGAAGCTCAGTGTTATGGAAATCAAGATTCCCATTGTACTCATCAAGGCCGTCAAATACAAACATTATTTTGCAGTCATCCCTTCTATAATCCTCATCCCTCAGTTTTTGAGTTTCTGGGTAAAGGTTTTGTATTATTTGCAAGAAGGAGACCTCGGAATCCTCAAACTGTCTGAGTTCTCTGAATGGTAAAGGAAACAAAAAAGACACATGTTGGTGGGATCGCCTTTCAACCCAATCCAGGACTAATTTTCTAACCAGCATTGACTTCCCTGACCCTGCCACTCCAGTGATTAACATTAACTTTGTGTTGGAATGCTCCAGGCTTTCAGCACTAAAAATATCCTCGGTGGAAAGCTGTTTCCCTGCTTCTTGGTTACTGTCCAGTTTGTCAATGGTGATGACTTCATGTTCAATATTAGGGCCGTTATTACATGTTGACGTTATGTGGAGATTTGTATAGATGTCGTCAAATGGCATCTTCACTTCCTGCATGCCCATATCGTCCCATACTTCTCCGTATTTCCTCTTCAGAGTCTCACTTAAATCATGACGTACATTATCTATAAAAAAGGAATGTGTGTATATAAATGTAGCATCAATATATTTAATTAAGATTAAATAAACAGTTTTAAAACATACAGGGGTGTACTTACTTCTGAGGCACAAATTCTGGAGATAAGCAGCCACCTTGGTCAGCCCTATCTCCTCAAGAACAGTAATGGTAATGTGCAAAGATGGTGCAAGGCTGTAACACTCAAGCAAACGGTCAACCATGTCCACCAAGTCCATGCCTTGTGAAAGAGTGTTGAATGACTGTGGATAATTCTTCCTTAACGTCGTCTTGAATTTTATCAGGGTTCCCTCTGACAATTTCTCAAGGGTATTACAGATAGCCTGATAGCAAAAGAAAGGTGAAATTCAGTATGGTAAATGTCGACTGATGGCCGTTTCCTTTCAAACTGATATAAACAATAGAGGAATACAGACCTTGAAAGTGAATTCCACAGTCAAAGAGGGATGCCACATCTCATTCTGGACTTGGGTTAACTCAGGTGTGTCAGGAGGCTCTAAGACTGAGTTGGCATTGTCCTTTTCCCTGGTGAGGCCACAGTGGAGAGGTTTGAATGTGTTTTAGTGTCTTTCTATATGCAGTGTAATCACGTGCACAAAAAATGCTAGAGACTTTAATTTCTTACTTGAATATTCTCTTTTCAGAATCATCACTGTCCCAGGAGTAGCAACTAGAGTATGAATCAGTTCTATCCCGTTGGACCCTAAAATCAAGCAGATTTGTGCTGTAAAAAAAACATTCTCCTTGGATACGAAAGAGTTACAGTATACTGTCAGGCACAGCTAATGCCTGTATTAATATGATAAAATGTATGTGCATTTATGCTTTGCTGAATATTTTGTATTGTTTGTACCTTGTGGGGGGTTCACTTTCAACACCCATTTCAACACATGAGCCCTCAGTAGTTGCCTGTGAGATATAGCTCAGAGCTGGAGATGGAGCCCGATTCACAAGATGCCTGGAAAAAAAGGAAGGATGGCAATTGTTTGTTAATTGCTAATAATTGCTGATACTATGTCTTTCATAAACAACTAAAGATAAGCTCATGGCTTCATCTAGGGGACTAGTTGTTATTTCTACAGAAGATGAAGTTTCACTTCACCTGCTACAGATAGGGTTACTGTGGTTCATGACGTACAGTGTGATGAGTATGGAAATTCTGTACAGCCTGTGTGAATGTGTAGGTGGCAGAACTGTGAGTTAGAAATGCCTTAATCTTTCAAGATGAGAAAGAACTATAAAAATACTGAATGTGAAAAATTGTTTGGTACCAGTCGCTGGTATCCATTGGACTCCGTCCCAGGTCCAGAGATGGTCTTCTATCAGGGATGTAGTACAGGTCATCTTCCTCATTGGGAACACCCTGTTGTCCTCTACCAGACACTGCATCCCCAATGGAAGAGCTGTCTGATGGCATCTCTACTTCAGGGTCACTCATCATGTCACAAAGACATTCAGCCACCGACTATTTTGACAAGCACACAGTTGATTATGTTTTGTTTTCTGTAGACACTAACTTGTCTGTACCTACAAAGGAACAAATATAAAAGTAAACAGCATATTCGTTCTCAGATTTTTGTTATGGCTGTGTATAAACAACTTAGCAACCAAACTGTAACTGTCAGAGGCTTAACCTATCTGTAAGTTATCACTTCCTTGGTTCACATTTCAATGTTTACGACAAAAATACAAAAGTCTTATCTAGACAAAGTATGCAGGTATTGAAGCTGGTTTTTATTCCACACATAATACACGGCCTGCACTCTTCTTCACCTTAACCCTTACCTACTATGCTCACTTAGTGAGTGCATATTACAGGCCGAGGCTGCACATACTTTAAATTGTTAAATTACCCTGCTTTGGCATTTATTTCGGTATTTTAACTTCAAGCTTCCGCTTTGACAACAACCTGTTCCCTCTCCACCCGCCACATGCTGGCAACAGGATCTAGTATGTAAGTCTGACCGAGGAAGTTAGCTTACATGTTAAGAGACGGGGAAACTGGGGATTCAAAGAGCATGAGTAAGGAATATTAACCTTTCGTAAAATCACAACACTGCTATTATGATGGACATGCATTTAAACGAAACGCATGGTGTCTGAACACTGACAAATAATTGTAAATAAACACATATTTAACACTTACAATTTCTTCATGGGGTAAACAACTGTCTTCGTCTTCTTCTTCTCCTTCCAAAATATATGGGTTAAAATAAACGATAAAGTATACTCCGCCACCTGCTGGCACAAAGAGAAATACATGACACACTTTTCCTGGTGGATGACTGAGCAGTGGTTGAAGAAATATATATTACTGGCACCTGAACACATGGGGGCAGTGCTACATTGTCATTGAAAAATCTGATTAAATCATGGCATATATCATGTATTATTTTCATTTCCATAGTTGTGTAAAATCATGTTATCCAGCTTCACACTGGATGACTTCCTGTCCCTGTATTTTATTTATGTTTATTGATTCCCTTAATGTCAGACCTAACTCTGTTGGATATTCTGCGGCATCGACCCAAGACAGCTGCCTGTTTATTAGGCAACGCCACATTTCAGTTCAATGTTTTTTTTGTTTTTGTTTTCACATTGTGGTCTTCACTCTTTCTCTGTACACTTCTTCATTTAAATGATTGAAACTGATTGATTTGATGTTGGTTAGTTTCTACTTTATTTATTTGTGCCATTAAATAAAAATTAGTTATTGCACAGACTTGAAACCAAAAACCCAGCCAGCCAAATAAATAAATAAATTATATTAAAAAATGACCATGGATTAGTCCGTTTTAAGGCATGCAGTATTAGCCTGTGTTATTTGAAGTCCTCATACACTGCTCCACACAGCTGTGAAACAAAAACACATGTCAACATCCTGGTCTAGTTGGAGACCACCGAGTTTCCACTACACTGAGCTTTGTGTGATGGAGGCGTGAGCAGTGACAAAGGCGGCAGAGGGAAACAAAGGTGTGTATGGGGAGTGATTAGTGCCCGACGGAGTGGGAGGAGAAGCAGAGGAGCCAGTATCTGAAAATAAATAAAATAATCAAATCAAATATAATAATCAAAGAAATATATATATAAATAATTATAAAACAAAAATCTCTAGTATAAAAACTGTTCTGTACATAGTTTCTCCTCATGCTGCCTATACTGAATGTGAGATTTTTTTTTTAAAATATATAAATTTTCATTGTAACATTGTAATGTTCTACTTATTTGTGGGTTGGTGTCTCTCAACCCACTTTTCCTTTCGCTCACCACTTATGAATTATGATCCCCCTCCTCCCCCGCCTCGGCTGTGTGGCACGAATCGCCCCTCATACACAGATACTTGGCATGCCGAGGGCTCTGACTCCATGTCTGTGTGTGAGGGAGGATGCTCAGAGCGCACCCATCGCTTCCAGACAGCGGTGTGACCGTGTCTGTGTGTGTGTGTGTGTGTGTCCTCTGCTCCGGATGGCACAGGGATGCGTTTTGGATGATGGCTCGTTCAGCAGCCACGCGCCAGCATCACCACTGAGCCTGACGTGATTGACAAGCACCAGATGTGCGCTGAGGAATGACTCTCTGATATCCCGGACCTGTGCGGACCTAACTGTTTATGTGACGCCGAGCTGGGAAGATTCAACTTCACATTATTATTGTTGTTGCGTCTGCGGCTGCGTGGGATTGTTTTTCCATTTTCTCTTTTGTCACGCGTGAACGAGACAAAGTTGTGCCATGGCTCTGGTCATGGAGCCCGTGAGCAAGTGGAGCTCCAGTCAGGTGGTGGACTGGATGAAAGGTGAGGCCGAGCAGAAACACGCATCACCAAACACGGCGCTGCGCTCCGGGGCGCACTACATTTCAACACAGATGCAGAGGAGATGCCAACAGAGAACAAAACACCTGCTGAGCCTCACAGGCAGCACGCGCCCCCTAGAGGCCCCTAATGCCAGCTGTGGCTCGTTTGATCGGTTTGGTTTCAGGCAGACACACGACTTGTCCTCGCAGACCAACACACATTCAAAACCGGTTTTAACCCCCCCCCCTCTCTACCCCCCATTGCACTGTATTGTTTATGCAGGAATTACAGATGTATCATACCATGTTGTTGTTTTGGCAACCGTCTGTGTGAAATGTGGATCCACAGATGATCCAAGTGCTGTAGAAGTCGGGGCCGAGTTAGGAGAGCACCACTGCAGGTCAGGGACTGGATGAGATAGTTTTTTGCACTGAGGGGAAGCTCATTAATCAGTGTAATTATTTATTATCTATTCAGAAAGCCAAATCAGTGTGGTTCAAACATGCAGGGTTATAATTCAGTTTGATTTGAAGATTGTGTGTCACTGTGAATGTGGCAGATTGACGTGTAGCCGTTCAAATGAGCTCATCACTCATTCATAGAGTCTGGTGTGTGTTGGGTGAGAAGTTCCTCAGAGGAGCTGCCGTCTGCTTATCCATTCACCAGAGATCTTCAGTGGAAGTGGCGGGGATACATTAATGACACAGATTACTCACTGGCTTTGCTCCCATTTGTCTGTTTGCATTAAAATGTATGACAGCAGCATGTTATTAACAATATGTACAATATGTACAAATTGCAAGAGGACTAAGGATAATGGATGCTGACCCACAGACGCAGTGGATCTGTGTATTTGTCTGTTTGCGCTGTCATCGCTGGAGCAGCGTGTTGTTGTGTGCTCACGTGTCAGGCCACAGCCCTTCAGCTACGCTTCAGATGAAACGTACACATACATGCAATCATCTTTCCGCCTCAACACACACACACACTCACATTTCTAAGCTGTAGGCCTGTTTTTTTCCTGCTGGCTCAGACATATTATGATTGCAAGGATCAGTAAGAGTCGTGTTTTACAAACTGTGCCTGAATATGATTCTGCCTTTTATTAAACACACAGTGTTGCCTCGGTTAAGACACAGGCAGGATGATGGATTGATCCAGACAAGATGTGTGTGTGTGTGTGTGGGGGGGGGGGGGGGGGGGGGGGGAGCAAAGGCAGGATGACCACAACTGTTCAAATGAGATCTAAGTAGCTGTGTAAATAAGCCTCCAGCACAAGTGAGAAATGTAGGGAGAGGGTGATGATAGTATCTGAGCAAAAGGCCCCTCAGTGTCCACATCTGACAAGTGGAGCAGAGACAATTCTTGTGCCCTGAGCCCAGTAACGGTAATTTAAAGTGAGGGACAGAGTGGCACTGGGAGACACTGAGCGAGCGAGCGAGAGAGAGAAAGAGGGAGAGGGAGGAGGGAGGAGGGGGGTCTCCCATCCATTCTCAGTTCATGAGAGCTCTGAAGGAATGGCAGCGTTTTGCCCATAGCATTCACAGTTTCCATTATTAGCATACTGCGCTGTGATGTCACTGGAGGCCAAGTAGGGGCCCTGTGACCTTCCCACAGTCTCACTCTGCACCCCCC
The DNA here is from genome assembly GCA_016785345.1 of Trinectes maculatus. NCBI lineage: Eukaryota > Metazoa > Chordata > Actinopteri > Pleuronectiformes > Achiridae > Trinectes > Trinectes maculatus. The sequence continues at coordinate 122,576 of JAFBJQ010003135.1, forward strand.
CCCACTCCCCCTGCGTGTGTGTTTTGTGTTTGAGAATACTCTTTATTCCCAGCTGTGACAAAGCAGCTTTAAAGAGGAGCTTCCCATCGCAAAATACAAAAGAGTTCCAGCTTTCAGTGAAAATGTGTTCTTGCTGAGAGCACTGTTGCTGTGGAAACGCCACTTGTCTACCTTCACTGTTGTTTTTATGATTAGTTTGAATGTTTTGAGGCACAGACCTAATCCAGCTTTATTATAATGACTCTTTCAGGAAAGTGATTTGTGTTTTGTGAAGTCATATCAGTTTTATCTCTGCGCTTTCTTTCTCTCTCCTTGTCTGACACACACACACACACACACTGACAGCGATCAATGACACCAGAGATAAACACAAATCCATTAAAACATTGCTAACAGCCTTAATATCGCGTTTACCTCGCATTACCTGCAGATTATGTGGAACGGAGATCAGGATGTGTCACTGCTGTGCTTTTAATATCTCCGCAGTGCCTGATAATTGAAATGAAATGGACAAGAAAAGTGCTGGAGATTGTTTAGTGCCAACAGCAAGTGTGCTCCAGCCGGAGAAGCTCTCGATCACAGGATTCCACTTTCACACGATCAGAATCATGGAACACTCATGCAGCAGTTCACTTACAGGCACCCAAATTGAACAGGATGTATGCAAGGCTGTGATCCAACGTTTCAGTTCTGTCATAAATACAAAGTCGTGAAAGACAACATTTAAAAACGTAAATGACTATGGAGATTTTTGTATTACACTATCATGTTGTCACTTTTTGGAATGCATCATGTCCTCTCTTCACTTAGTATTTCTTTATTTTGTCCTGTGGTCAGGGAGAGTCCCTGCCAAAACCCTGCTTTGTGGTTTCTATGGCAACATGGGGAATACTTCATTGACATAATGAGTCTCAATTAACTAAGTAAAGAGGCTGATTAGTTAAGCCTTTAAATTTTATGCAAAGCCACGAAACTCCCTATGTTTCCTCTCCACCGCGTAGCTGCCAGCTAAACCCGATGTGAATGCTTGATCGGGTTTAGGCACAGCACTGAGTCACATGTATGTGATTGGTCCACAGCAATGAAAAGAGATGAGCACAGAGGTGTGTGTGTGTGTGTGTGTGTGTGTGTGTGTGTGTGTGTGTGTGTGTGTCCCTCTCTCTTGCTGAGAAGATGGTAACAGACCGAGTGTATAGATAAAAAGCCCCACAAAAGCCACTCGCTCTCTGTGGCCACTGCTATAAGGGCCAGTTTAGCACACAGATCACTTCCTATTGACATTCAGCTCTGCCATATATAAAAGTAAGCATTACAGTGATTTATAAGCTAATCAGTGTGATCATCAGTGAGAGGCTTCAGGGCATCTCTTGTACAGTTCATATAGATCTTTTTGTGATGCTGTATTTTGCATGAGTTCCTGATTTAATGTTTCCACTATATCATCCCATGCCTTTACAGTTTTCAATATGACAGTGAATGCAGGCAGGAAGAAGGCAAAATATTTCTGAGTGTCTTCACGTGCTACAGCAGTGAAAGACATGAAATAGTTTATTGAAATAGTTTTTCTAGTTTAAGACTGAGGAGCAACCTGTCAGATTTCTGATGTCTGACATGGATAATTTTACACAGGAAGGCAAACGCAGATACATAATGCAAAGAAAGAGTTCACAAGAAAACCTTAAGTCTGACACAGGCAATGAAAGTAATGTTCACCTTGTTCCATTAAACTTAAAGTTTTCCTGTCATCCTGTGTGGTCCCCTCAGGCTTGGATGACTGTCTGCAGCAGTACATCAAGACCTTTGAGAAGGAGAAAGTAGGGGGAGATCAGCTGCTGCGAATCACCCACCAGGAGCTGGAGGATCTGGGAGTGTCCAGAATTGGCCACCAGGAGCTCGTACTAGAGGCTGTGGACCTGCTCTGTGCACTGGTGAGTCTTTTGACTACTTTGGACTGTCACCTCAAGAAGACATGTGTTCAAATAAGGTTTCTACGGCATAGACTATATGGTCTCTCCACCACTTATCAAATAAAAGTGCTGCGAAGAAACGACAAAATAAAGTTGTCTTTTAGTCCCAAAAATGTGATTGGCTGATCTGTGTCAATAATTCCTTTACAAAAATAAATTAAATATTTAAATATGATCACAGTTAATAACCTGGCCTCCACAGGAAAATATTACAGCTGCCGAATATCAGAAACAAACAACATATCAGAAAATAGGGGAATATACCTCAACCCCTTTGAGCCCAGGTAACATCTTTAAAGCAAAGATATACAACGCCTGCAACTGTATACATTTTTTTAATTATATATTTGACTTATTTTTCATTAAATAATTCATTGTCATATACTTGTAGAACATATGCACATTTAATATTTCGCATCTGCTTCCTTCCAAATGGTTTTATTTCTGCTTCTAATAGGACAATACAAAGCATGAAATACCAATTTGCTGCTTTTAAGCCAAAGTCTACAGTGGTGTCAAAGGCACGCCGCACGGAAGTGAGCTGTTAGCCTGAGGGAAAAGAAAAGGACAGGAAAGAGAAAGGCTGAATGAGGAGTAAGAGTAAGGATAAGATGGGTCTGCGTTAGCCAAAGAGATATATAAAGAGACTGGATGGGGGTTTAGTGGACTGTGGTGACAGATGCAATCTGAATCCAAAGGCCTCTCATCCTACATTGGTGCACAGGGGGCCCCTGCTTCAGCCCCAAAGCTCCTTATGTAACTGGGATTTAGTTTTAAGTCTCTCAGGCACTGCTGTATTAAATATGATTAGTGGCCCTCCTGCCGTGCTCTCTCCTCCCTGAAGAAACGCTGACGCCCACAGGCCTGCACGTGCACTGTGCCATACAGTGTAATGAGTGCTCTGCTGTCCCTAGACATGCAAAGTGACAGCTGGAGGAGAGCGGGGCAGGGCTAATGGTTTACTGGTTTTATTCCTCACATGTTCATCATATTAGCAGCATCTGTGGTAATATGACAAGGTGGGCCTGTTTTCTTTTTTTTATTATTCCCAAACCAAACAAAGAGAATTTACTGTCCTCTCCCTTCCAGAATTACGGGCTGGAGACTGAGAATCTGAAGACGCTTTCTCATAAGCTGAATGCATCTGCGAAGAACCTGCAAAACTTCATCACAGGCCGGCGGCGCAGCGGCCATTACGATGGCAGAGCCACCAGTAAACTACCCAACGACTTTCTTACCTCCGTGGTGGACCTGATTGCTGCAGCCAAAAGCCTCCTGGCATGGCTGGACAGGTGAGATTTGCAAAGAGGTGAAAACACACGGAAACACTTCTATTCATAAGACATGTTCAGGTGCACACCTGAATACATTCACTCACAAGCAGAGTTTCCCCTTTCTGTTTTGTAGTTTTACAGTGGCAATGCATACAGTGGCACAGAGAATTTGTGCTAAGGGGAAGTTTAGGTTCAGCTCTTTATCTCCCTGTGAGGCAAATTGTAATTTGTGAATATGGGCTATACAAATACAATTTGATTGACTATGGAAATAAATTTGATTGATTAAATGCATTATTAATTCTGTAAGCAAACGTATTATTGAATCTGGATTACACTAGATAGTTTCCTGACATTTTATGTTGAAGGAAAAACACTACTGGTTGTGCTGCAGCAATGCAGCAGATTCAATGATGAAAAAAATATTGGCTTCAAAAATGATCTTCCTTGTTTGCCTTTATGTGTTGGCTGTTGCATTGTTTTGTTGAGACGTAAATCCTCACCACATGCCGTCCAGTTTGTTTTTGTGATATCCATGACCAATCAGCTGACATGGAAAGATGAGTAAGGGCCTTATGTAAGTAGATTTTGGCAGTGTGGCCAAAAAGGCTCTGAGCAAGTCTATTTATATGATTCTTTATCCCTTCCTTCTCTGCGGGACTGAGTCAGTGTGTGTGTTTGATGAATTTGAAGTAAAAAAACAAAACAACAAAATATTCAAGAGAAACAACAGAGTGATCTGCAGCTTCTTTTACCACATAGGCAGCAGCGTTCAAAATCAAAGTTCAATAATCTGTGCCCCATTTTCACTTGAAAAGGTATAGCAGTTAAATAAATGTCCAGTTTCAGCGTGATTGGTTGTGCTCTATTTTGAATGGCAATTTAAACAAATAATAGTACTGTATTATACGCAGCATTCATATACGCAGCATTCGTATGTCATATATGTGCATTGGTAACTATTGCGGCCCGTCATTATATATGATGGATAGAGTAATCACTTAATGCTGTGCACGTCTCCAAAATCTGATTCCCATAGAAATAAATAATAAAAGGATCATTGTGTGTGCGTGCATGCATGCATAATGTACATGATTCTGTGTTTGGAAAAATTCTCGCAGATTTACCAGTGACTTAGTCTCAATGGAAGAATGATCTAATGGTTCATTCCAGGTGTTCTTTCTTTTTCAGGACTCCATTTGCTGCAGTGGCAGATTATTCCATGACCAGAAACAATGTGATCCAGCTGTGTCTTGAGCTCACAACTATTGTACAACAGGTATATAAGTTATATGACGTGAAGTGTAAGCTACTTAGGCCCTGCAAACTTTACCTCAGTTAAGCTTTGCCGGAACCAGACAATCTCTTTCCCCACATAATTATATTACATGTGAACCCCAAAATGCATTATACCGTATCAGCTATAAAATACACTTCTCTGAAAGTATCAAAAATATTTTTATATACCAGATATCTCTATATGGTATATATGCATATATTTTTTGCATTTCACTTACCGGTAATTAATTGTGCAAAGATCCAGTTTAAAGGCTATACTACCCAAACAGCTTCTTCTTTTGCATATATTACATCCATGAGGAATAACAAATGACAATTGAAAGAAAAATATACAGTGCTGTTCTGATATCTATCTGTATCCAGATATAATGTCAGTGATATATGCATGGTGCACAGTATATAACGGTAACCAGCTAGTCACTGACAGACATAACATACGTCATTCTGTGTGTGCACACACGTTCATAAAATAGATTTGTAAATGACTTAACTGTAACTTTAAGTACTTAAAAGAAAAACAAGTATTTTAGCGTGGATAAAGTTTCTATGGAGTTCACAGAAAAGTTTCAGTTGGAAAAATTAAAAGTGGGTGTGAAAGAGGGTGAAGATGAACTCGCTGGAGGCCGAGAGTTGAAGACTGGCAGAGAAAAAGAGAGAGCGAGAGAGAGAGAGAGAGAGACATGCCTCCGCATCGGTGAATCATTTGTTTTGCGTTTTTGCATGCCTGTGTGGGAGTGTTGGGGTTATAGGCGCCAAGCTGCTTGTTTTTTTATTTATTTATTTATTTTTAAACTTATATCCACCTACAGCAGAAATGCCAATAATAACTCCTTTTGGACACATTCTCTTCTGTATGTTCCTCAGGACTGCTCTGTGTATGAGACAGAAAACAAAATCCTGCATGTGGTGAGTTGCTGACATTATTGTGTTGTGTCTGATAACATTGATGCTATGTGTTATGCGCGGACTTTAAGGTTGTAATCATCCCAAATGTGTCGTCCCCAGTGTAAAACTCTGTCTGGAGTGTGCGACCACATTATTTCTCTGTCCTCGGATCCCATGGTGTCCCAGGCTGCACATTTGGAGGTTGTGCAGCTACCCAACATAAAGTCCACTGAAGGACTGGTAAGAGTTTTTTACTCATGTAGACATAAATAACCACAGTCATGTTTGGTGAGTTTTCTATTGGCCAGTTGGTCATGAAAGGATGTGCAGTGTATCAGTATCAGTCTGTCACGTGTATACAAACCCAATATTCAGGTACTGTCAAGTTGGCTGTACCAGAAAGATGATACAAATACAGTGCTGAGATTTTTTATTTAGTGGGCATCTGTTTTATCTTAACCTACAAAGTCTAATGTTTATAGGAAAATGTCGATAGGAAAAGTTAACAATCTTTTATAACTTTTGTAATGACAACACAGTTATTATGGCTGGGAATGGCTGTAGTGCAGTAACTGAGTCAAACAGGAGAAAAATGTCCCCAGAAAATCTCTGCTACCTGCATTGAAATCATCTGTAAGATGGAGATAACGGCAGAATTTACATTCTCGGACGTAATTATACTGTACAACAGCCAAGTATTTAGTGGGTAGTGTCTGACTTACTGGAGCCTGTTATTGGTCTCTTGTCTCACATAGTATTCAAGTCCACCTCCTCTTCTTGCCTATTGGTATTTTACAGTTGACTTAAGTCTGTTCTTTGTGGTGGTAGCTTTAATGACAGTGCAAATTTGCCTCAGTTTTCCGCATTTGGTGTTATGATCGCAAGATGTTGAAATGTTTTCCAGGTTTGATGAAATGAACACAGGAAAAAGCTACTGAGCCAAAAAAGTAAAGTATAAAAACTATCAATAAAGCTGAATGAGGGGGAAACCTACTAATTATAGAAATCTTGCCAGCACACTGAGTCCTGTTTGACTGAATCATGGCATGTGCAGATTATCTTGCAGCATGTAACTAACTCACAGATGCTCACTACTAACTGTGCCTGATTTGCTTTTTTTCTGATTTGCTAAAAAACCTTTAGAAATATTGCAGTCGCTCCAAAATGTAAACAACAACACCGCAAGGTCTCTATGGGTCAGGTCTGTTAACCTAAATTATACAAAGTAAACACATTTGCTCATTAGCCTTATTTTGGCCTCACGTTGTGCAGATGGTGTTTGTTATCAGTTTTGCTTTAATGCCGAGGTTTTGAGTTTAATTCTGTTTTTTTTGCAAGTGGGGTCCTTAAAGGTTTCGAGTGTTTAAATATGCACTGTAAACATCAGTCGTGGTTATTATCTTACGTCCCAGACTAGCAGTTCAACATTAAATGAGAAGGTTGTGCATAATAAAATGTGCAGATTACAGTTCTACAGACTGCAGCTGTTTACCCACCAGCACTTCGCTGGTCTCCTTTGCACTGACCTACTCAGACACACGCCCCCTGCTTGGGGCCACAGTGAGACCCCCACCCCCCACACAAGTGCTAGCAGGGGGCATGGAGGTTCTCTCATCCGTTCAGTGAAACCAACACAACAGTGGGTCAAGTGGCCTAAAAATAAACCTCTTGCATTCATCTTGAAGACTGGCATGCTGCTTTGGTGTATCTATTGTATGTAAGAGTGTGAGTATGCGTGTGAATGTGTGTTTAGTGTACATTTGTGTGTGTGTTTGTTTGTGCACTTTAGACCCCTTTTAGTGGAGGCTTGGAGTTTTAGAGTTTTTTTCTCCAACACACGAGCAGCATTTGCCGATAAATTATCCACCATGTTTGAATCAATCTGCTTGAAGGAGCATTTGAGTTGGACTCACTTAATGCCATCAATTCAGATTGTACTGGAACTAAACCCTCCTCATGTATAGTTGTGTATACAGTTTTTTTTGATTACTTATGAACTTGTGTTCTTCCTTTCATCACACAGGGCATGTATATCAAGTCAACGTATGATGGTTTGCATGTCATCACCGGGACAACAGAAGGAGTAAGTGCAAGCCTGTGTCAGTCTTCATCTCTTTGGAATATGTTTGATGTGAAGCAGCAGTTAATGGCTCAGTCTCTGTGTGTCCTTCAGTCCCTGGCTGACCGCTGTAAGAAAATCCACGCTGGAGATGAAGTCATTCAGGTCAATCATCAGACTGTGGTAAGGCCATTTGATTTGTGCTCTCTGGTTGATTACATGGGTTTTATTTGAATTTGTCTGCCCCAGACTGTGTGGATGTGTATGCAGTTTAGATGCACACTGTCTCTGGGCACACATCCGCACTGCAGTGCATCCACAGTCATCCCTGCAGCTCCTCTGCATCTGTTGTTTTCTCATTGCATAGCTATAGTTTTGATGCTGGAGGTTTTTGAGGAACAGGACCTGTTAGTCTGGGTGAATATGTTTATTTCAAGTTATATGTTGCCAGTCAGATAAAACTGCACAAACTGCCTGTTACTGAAGCCTGCAAAGACTAAAGTATGTCGATTCAGTCAAATTGAAAACAACAGTGGGCAACAGTTTAAATAAAGCCCCCTTTGTCTAAAATAATTACAGCTTGTGTGTGAAACAAGACAAATGATGATTACACAGCTCAAGTCAGGTTCAATTCAGTCAGTCAACCCACTGATCGCAGCCATTTTTAAAGGGAGAAACTGCAAAAACAGACTTGGCAGGCCTTGTTCTTCTCACTGTAAAGTTGGGTTTAAAGACAGCAGTGAGCGCAGGGAAGTGTCAGTGTAGAGAAACTGCTCGATAGCACCGCAGACCCTGTCAGGGCAGACACTTTGACATTTCACAAAAAGAAAATTTTCAAGTCGGCCCTGAAAGCAATAGTTCATTGTCTTTCTCAAAATATCCCAGTTCCCCATGGCAACTGCATGGCAAGATATTAAGACTGTAAATTATGTGATAACCCAGTCTCCTGTCGAGAGAGTAAACATAATTCAGTATCTAATTAAATCTTCACACGTGTCTGGGTCGGTACGAAGGTGAGGATTAGTGATTTGTTTTGTGGGTTGAAATCCATCCTGCAGGGAAATTGCTGTCAGTAAAGAAGAACAAACTACTCATCTCTATTGCTCTTTGCAAAGTTTCACTAAACGCTCCTGCCTTAAGGCATCTAGGTCTCCTGCAGTGTCTTCCATCACAAGTTCACCAGCTCTCAGGTTTCCATCCCATAGACCAGTCGTACACAGAGCGAGGATCCTAGAAAGGAAATGTCGACAAGGACGAGAGCCGTTCTGTTATCAATATAACCAGTGCTTTCCAGAATCTTAAATTCTAATGGTTGATTTGTCATAAACAACCCATTAGCAGATGAAGGTCTAAGAAGATCTAAGGAGAAACCTCTGGAGAGACAGACAGACAGAGTCAAGGTGACTACACTGGAAACAGGCCAACCCCCCCCCCTCACTAGAAAATAGCAAACTAGAAGCACTTGAATCTGTGTTCTTTGTTTTTACATTTTATATTAAATAAAGATGGTAACCAACTATAATCCATTTACATGGTGCAAACCTGCATTTTTTAAAAATAAAATAAATGTTAAAATAAAGAGAGAATGTCAGGATGTCATAGATTCCAGGCAGCAGCAATAGACTCCTGGAGTCGGTCAATAAATGGGAAGACTTCAAACAAATGAAACGCTCAATGCAGGACAATAAATTTCAACACTTTACTGTCACCAGATTGAAAATTGCAATGTGTAATGGCTGTCAAGGTGAAAAACTACTAGGGAAGAAACAAAGCGATTTGTATGTCGGAGTTGAAAAGATGCCCAGTTTCAGAGGCTGCATGGGGCAGACAATATGCAGTGAAATTCGGTGGAGCCAGCCAAGCAAGAGAGGCTATTTTCTACCCAAACTGGAGCTGGCAGATTTGGTTCAGCAGCAGAGAGGGTTTCTCTCGGCGAGATGTGTCATGTGCCGCATAACATCTGAAGTGGGTTAAAGAATCTTTACAAGGTGTGCAGCTGTTTACAAGACACAGCACTGGAGTTTACTGCATCATGACAGTATGTGCAGGTTGATGTCCCAGGAGGAGTACAAGATGCCCTCTGGCAGCCAGCTTTGCATTTAACATCTTCATTAACGTGAACCTGAGTGGCTGCAGGATGAGCCTCTGGGGCCACGTGTGGCCTCCACATGACCACTGTATAACACCTTGAATAACCGAACATCAGCATGGGTTTTAAAGTGGGTTACGCATAAAGATAAGTCGTCCAGTTCATGTATGGTAGAACATTACTGAGGGGTTAACTGGTACATTCTATATGGCAAAATACAGTCAAATACAATAGTATGCAGTAAAATTTTAAAAATACAGCCACATTTTGCAGTTATATGATCCATCTGATGTCGTAACATGGTAAAAAAATGTTTATTTACATACAAACAGGGTGTGTCTGTAACTCAAACCCCTGACGTGCAGGGCAAAGTCTGAATTCAGATTTGGATCAATCAGCCTGATTTATTATAGGAAATATAATTGTTTCAGTAGCAAACAAAAAGTATTTTTTGTTGACAAGGACAATTAATTCTGTTCTGTAAGTTTGTGTATTGACAAAATCCAGACATTGCTGTCGTGGTTTGTCAGGTGGGCTGGCAGTTGAAGAACCTGGTCAACTTGTTGCGCGGGGACCCTGCAGGCGTGACCCTGACGCTGAAGAAACGCCCACAGAGCACGCTCACGTCCACCCCTGCTCTGCTCAAAAACATGAGGTGGAAACCGCTGGCCCTGCAGGTATGACGTCGCATTACTTTACCCACAGTCATGTTGGTCTGATTATTGTCTGTATTGTATTTGTGCATATATTTGTCTCTTTAAATGTCTATTTTAATATTAGGTGAAAATGTCCCTTTACAGTAGCATACAATCTAATACTGAGCATAGTGGTCTAAGAGCTGTAATTCCACAGCTGTGGGAGTTGCACTGTATTGCACACGTATTGCTTTTATTGAAACCTGTGACTGAAACTGGTTGAAGGTCCCAGCATCATTCATTTGCAAGTTAAGATTGCAGCTCTGTCTGGCATCTGCTGCTCTATTTGGGCCAAACCATCTACATTATTAGGAGTGTGTGTGAGAGCCAGAATGGATGGAGATGAGAGGGCTGTGTATTAAAGTAGTCCAGCCTTTCTTTGAGTCCCAGGCCAGAGAAAAGGTTTTCTCCCCCCTGAGGCCCTGAAGCGCAGTCCTGTCCACCCCCCCCCTCACATTCTCACGTTTTTTTTTCTCTCTCTCTGCACCTAAATCGAGTTTGCTCTCCTGCTGGCATTTTAAAGGACAAAAACGGGGGGGAAAAAAGGAAACTGTAATGTTTTGTGTTGTGCGATGTGACTGAAACTGAAGTAGCTGAGGAAAGCCCTGTATTCGCTCTGACTGGCATACTGGTTTTAATAGGGACACACATTTCCAGATAATAAATCTCTGATATCTGTTGTCTGGGAATAACACAACATATAAGCATAGTTTGTGCGATGACAAATGAGTATTCAGTTGTTGAACTATTTGTACTTTTAGGTCGCCCTGCGATTGGATGACACTAAGTTATTCAGGCCACTGTTTTGATATGTTATACTTAATTTGCGCCCAGGGTATCACAGGGAAATAGGGAAAGACTGTCTCTTTTTTCCTGTACGTATCAGTTTATGTAGGCTATGACCAGATTTTCCTTGACCTGGTTGAGCGGGACAAAAAAACGACTGCTCAGCCACCCGTCGTCTTGTCTGGACCCGTTAGAACTGGACCATCAGAGAAATGCAGCGCAGTGCTCATTTTCAATCTGTCAATTCCTGCAGTTATTCCTCTCCTTCTCTCTCTCTCTCTCTGTCTGTCTGCCTCTCTCTTTCTCTCTCTCTCTCCCTCTCTCGTTTTTCACACATACTCACATATACAATATGTACATATATACACACACATAAACACACCATCACTCACACACAGCCAATCTTTCCTCAGAGTCCTGGCAGCAGCAGCGTTGCCACCCCCACCAGTACTTTGAGCACACCATCCAGGAGGAGTAGCTGTGCCCTGCAGGACCTCTACATACCCCCACCTCCAGCAGAGCCATACACCCCCAGGTGGGCACACACACACACACACACACACACACACACACACACACAATGTGTGATTTAGAAATAGGGTTTGCAGCTGTTTAAGTAGGATTTGAGTGGTTTTCTTGATTTTTTTATTAACAATAAAATGATGCTATTTGCAAGTACACTCCTGCTCATGAGTTGAAGTCTGATGTGTTTTATGTATTTTGTTTTATGATTTTACATTGGAATTTGTTGGCCACCAAGAAGCTGACCCCACCCTTGAAACTGCAAGCACCTTTTTTTTACTCTCATGTTAATCCAATAGGTTGGACTCAAGAGCACGAATCACATTCAAGGGCAGTTCCCAAAAAAATCACAATCTTTAATAACAAAAGAAGGTCGGTGCACAGGAAGGCAAAAGAGTCAGGCAAAGGTACAAAATCAGCAGGCAAAATGATCGTGAACCAAAAACACGACAAAAATGCATGAACACAGGCAAGAAGGCAAAGGCAGGGGCTTAACGAGACACAGGTGAGTTAACGAGACACAGGTGGAAACAATCAGGTGATCGCTAACGACAGGAAAGAGAACATTGGAGTGGACATTGACTTGGCTGGTATGACATTCACAGTTTGTATGCAGCAAACTGTGAATGTCATAGTTTACCTACACTACATTCACATAGTGTCACTGTTGTTTCTTTTGTCTAATATTAGTGACATTATTATTCATACTGTCCCAGAGATGAAAAGGGAAATCTGCCTGGTGACGACCACCAGTCGGATGTCCATGTGGTGGAGGGATCTGAGTCACCTAATTCCTACCTGGACCAGGAATGTCAACGGCGTTTTCCTCTGGTGGAGGAGGATGCTATACTGTATTGTTATGAGTATGACCAGAACCAAGAGGTGTCATCAGTCCGCAGGGGGAGCACTCCCACCTATGGTAAGACCTTCATCTATTGTGAGAGGTGTGTGATGACTCTTGCGAGGCGAGACCTCGAAGCCCTGTGTATGTGACGTCTGTACATGTTCGAGATGGTTTGGAGACGTCTGCAGCTGATTGTTTTGTGTGTACGTGTAAGCCAGTGTGTACACATGTGTGAGTGTGCGTGGGCAGCTTTGTAATTTTGACGCTCCCTGTGCTCCAGGCAGGCTCAGGCCCATTTCAATGCCAGTTGAATACAACTGGGTGGGAGACAACGAAGACCTGGCCAAGCTGAAGCGAGAGAGCAGGAGAGGTGAGTAGGAGGCAGTGGGAGAGAGAGGGAGAGAGGGAGGGACAGACAGAGGGAGGACAGAGAGGGACAGAGGGAGCTGAGGTGAGTGGGAGGATATCACATAATATCCTCACCCGCTCAGATCTCCAAGCCAAAGAGTAAAAGGATGAGTGGGCCTGTCAAAACTGATAACATGCTGGATACCAGTTCCTGCCTCTATCTCCTCCATATGTTTGTAATCTATTACTTTTCCCTTTCTCCCTTCATCCCGCTCCCCGTCTTGCTCTCAGTTTTGCTGTTTCTCAGGGTTTGGATATAAAAAGTACATGGTTGCTTTGGCAACCGCGGATATATATATATACTGTATATTATGTTTTCCTGAGATGTTCACATTTTGACGGTGACTGTTGTGCTATGTGGTTAATGATGTGGGAGGAGAGTGAATAGCTTGATCTCAAAAACAGGCTTGAGAGATGTGTTTGTTTCCTGTCGGGATGATTCCTATATGTTGCTCCTTCATTACGATAAAGTGATTGTGTTATATTTATCTACAAGACACAGTGTTTGGTCCTTTTAAGGCCGCCCTGCCTGACAACAGTTTTCCTCTTTTACACCTTTAATGTTATGGAGACAGTGTTGGATCAGTTTAGATAAAAGCTTGTGATATTGTGGCGCATATTGTGCAGTGCGTGGACCTGTGCAAAGCATTTATATGGTCACGATACCGTCTTTGGCATTATTATTATCATTTAGTGATATGTTTTCCTTTTGATTGGCAGAAAATTCCTTGCTGCGTTTTGCCAGTGAAGATGCGACACCAGGAGAGGACTTCCTGCTGGGACGCAGCCTGAGTCAGAACCGAAAGAAGGCCGAGCGTGGCGGAAGCCCCACCCACTACACCCTCATCCCTGCCCTGCAGGTGGAAGTTCCCCTGTCCACATCCAGCTCTGACTCTGCATCCCTCTACCATGTCAGTCCCTCGTGAAAACGCAAAATTTTTGGTCGGGAACTACCGTAAAGACAGGAGCACGTCTGAGGAATGCTAGTCTCCGCATGTTGTCATTCTGTTTTGGTTTTCCATTGCAGGTGTTTGAGCGGTCGTCAATGCTGTCAAGGTCAAAGAAAAAGAGCAAAGGTTGGAGAGCTGATTGAAGGAGCTTTAGTTGAGACATTGAGAATGGAGGAGCGTTTTCTGACCCGTTGTCCGTTCTGTTCCTCTGCAGCAGGATGCCCCATGTCTTCAATCAGTAAGCGGAGGATTTCCTGCAGAGACTTGGGTCAGGGGGACTGCGAGGGCTGGCTGTGGAAGAAGAAGGATGCGAAAACGTATTTTTCACAGAAGTGGAAGAAGTACTGGTTCATCCTGAAAGACACGTGCCTGTACTGGTACATGAATGAGGAGGTGAATATAAAAAGTTAATAATTATAATTAAAAATAATACTACGAATAAAAATGAGCGTTTCGTTCATTATATGGTGCTTTGATTTTGCTGTACGTTTGCTCGTCTAAGGATGAGAAAGCAGAGGGCTTTGTCAGCCTCTCAGAGTTCAACATTGATCGTGCCACTGAGTGCAAAAGGAAGTTGTGAGTAATTTGAATCTAAACACCCGACATCACACCGATTTGTCATTTCATCAGGTTGAATGCAATCAAATTCAAGGTTATGGGGAATTCTTTCTTTACTCCAGATGTTTATTTGTCCTTATCATGCCAATAATAAACTGTTTATCTCATGATGCAAGGCCTCTGTGTTCAGTCTGAATGACTGAATGCGCCATCGTGAGCCAGTTTATCTCGCCAGTCGTCTCCATTCATATGTTAATGGCTGCTATATGTCCCCGCGCTTGCATTTGCCTAAATATTCCCTCGGTTCCCTTTCAGTGCTTTCAAGGCTTGCCACCCGAAGATAAAAACCTTCTACTTTGCAGCGGAAAATGTAGACGACATGGCGCGGTGAGTGTATGAGGCTGTTATAGTCACATTGTCAACTCTGCCAATCTCACATCAGCAAACATGTTTACCGCCACCGCACACAAGCCGGATATTTAACCCCCGCCAACACCCCCACCCCCCAACACCCCCACCCCCCCTACCCAACCAGACTGCCCACTCTCCTCAAATCCGAGCAGTTGTGTGACGTGATTTCTTAGAGGGACGCTTCATGACTGTTTCTCTCCCACACAGGTGGCTGAGTCGTCTCAGCATGGCAGTGGCAGGCTACTCCGAGCAGGAGAAAATTCACAGGGACCAAGGTGAGATTAGTCACAGCTGCGCGTAAAGATTCAGTTACATAACACCAGTGACATCAAGCAGTGACGAGTCACAGTGTCATGAATCATAAGGGGTGAAGAATGGCCGGATAATTATTTGGGAGAGTTTTTAAGTTTCTATTCAAAGGTCACAGCAGTGATTTTCGGCTGAAAAATAAAGGAACTGAGCAAAAATGTATAAAAATGCTAATGTTAGGATTTGCTTTGTACTTTTATACACTGGTGTTCATTGGCCTCTTACAAATGGACAGGAAATCATTCCCCCTCATACGGCTGAGCTATTTCCAGGAGCCTATGTAGGAACCCAGCAAAGGTGGGCGAGTGAGAGCAGGTTTGTCATGGGTTCTATTTTTTAGTGGCTTCTTTCCTCACAAAACCAGATTTTAAATTAGATCCTTAACACCTCCAGATGACTTAGCAGGAAGATCTCACGTCTGAGGTTTGTCTTCACCTTTAACAGCACTGAGACTTGGATTTATATCACACCTACATTTCACCAACACTGCTGCTGCACCTTCCATAACACTCACCCGTAAGCGCAACACAACAGTTCAGTTTGACTCAAAGTTTTAAAAGGTTTTTATTTGAACCAGCTGGAGCATTTCTCTTTCTTTTTGCCTGCATTGTAAAAATCAAACTTGCCACAATCTATTTGTTTATGACAGATTACTGGAGTGAGAGTGATCATGAGGACATGGAAATGCCCTCGATGGCGAAACAGGACAGTCCTCCACCACCTTATGACACCTTCCCCAGAGCATCCTCAGTGAGTGTGACGTCCTGTAGATGAATATTACAGTCAATAACACTCTCTATGGTCAGTGGTCTTTTTTTTTTTTACCCCTAACCTTGGGTTTGAATGTAGGTCAGTCCATACCTGGAACCAAAACGTGGACATCTCTCCTCCTCTGACACATTCCAGTCCCGTTCTTCTCATGACGAGTACCACTCTGAGCCTCAGGAAGGCAGCAGCAGCAACAGCATCTCCCCTGGGCAGAAGATGAGCAGCCATCGAAACTCGTGGCAGGACCAGATGGAGAGCAACACGAGGATGCACTATGTCCAGACGTTTCCCGTGGAGGAATCTCCACTGTCTGATGATAGAGACCAGCTGCCGATGGAGTACCGCAGGCAGTCCACGCTCCCTGCACCGCGCAGCCTGCTGCAAGAGCAGTACAGAGCCCTGCCTCTGCCCCTCAGAGCCAGTGTCGATTCAGAGGTGGGAGGAAAACCCCGCAGTTTTACTCTACCCAGGGACAGTGGGCTCCATGCTATCCTGGCCGCCACCGCTGCTGCATCAGACCCAAGTGAGGCCCAGCGCTATCAGCTGGACCGGGTCAGAGACACAGGTAAGACTCATCTATAGCACACTTCACTGAAAGATACTTAAAGAATGTTACATCATACTTGAAGTACAAAAATCATTTATTTATAAATGTATATGGGAAATTATTATTATTATTATTATAAGTAGTTATTTATCACAGTTTGTTTTAAGGTTAAAATGCTTAATGCTACTAAAGACATGCAACCCACCAACCAATATTAACCAATACAATTCATTGAGCCTTTCACACGGTAACAGACAGAGACACACACTAACCTGACAGGATTAGGTAGCACTGTCACAGACCAGAGAAGATCAACGTATCCTGCTAATTGTTAAATATGAAGCCTGTCTTTCCATTTGCATCATGTTGAGCAAGCTGCTAACAGGCAGTCGGAGTCAGCAATTGGATTGGATTGAATTTGAAGCCAGGCCATTTGCTGCCCCTCAAAGACCTCCAGGGCACACGTCTATATGAGAAGAAGTTCAGTTTCTTATTTGATACTGATTTATCTGGGCAGTCTTCTCTCTCTCTCTCTCTCTCTCTCTCTCTCTCTCTCTCGCTCACCCTCACCCAATCGAGTTGTCATTGTGCCTCTTGGCAGGGTTTGGATGGTGAAGCGAGGAGGAACCCTTTCAGCCCATGTTAATGTTGAAAAATCCAAACGGGATAAAGACACATGCCCAAGGGCCCTCATTTATCTATTGCTCTAAATTCACTCTCTCCTCCATTGCCTGTAAAGAAGAGAGTCAAAGAAGTGGCAGCAAATAAAACAAGATATATTTCAAGGCACAGAGTCTGCTTTACAAAGTGCCATCCTGCCACTATTACTGAGAACAGATTCAGAAACTATGTGTAATGTCTTTATAATGCCAACAGGGGGCAGTGTATGTAAACAGGAGACAGACAGCTTCTAGCAATGACTTTGAATAAGCAGTTTGTTTCATTACATTGTTTTTGTGAATATTTTTTTTATAGGATAAGATATGGTATTCCTCTAATTGCATGTTTATGAATGAAAATACCCAACAATACATGATGCTCCTACAATAGGCTTATTTGAGTCACTGATTAGTCAATCAACAGGACATTCACAGTTTTAATTGTGTCTTATAAATGGATGATCAGCTGCTTTTCTTTGTCTTGAATTGCTGTAAACAGAATCTTTTTACATCTGACTAATGGCGAGTGGTGGAGTGATGGTGCACTGAGACATTTATGCCAAAAATTATTTTGTTCATCTGTATACTCACATTTTTCTTTATTCAGTCAGAGTGTGGACTGTTTGCTTGTAATTTGCTGTTTAAAAACACAAAGAGCTTTGCCTGTTCCTCCTGGCAGGACATGGACGGGAGTGCAGGATGCAGGCAGACTCACTGGGCGATTTGTACCGCGCTCTGGAGCACACTAGTCTGTCCACCTCAGCTGATCACAGGTCAGCCAGCCGCCTGGAGTACAAGCGCTCATTTGTCCGCCGGGTTAATGACCCTTTACTAAATGACAAGCTTCATCGCCTCCGGATCCTCCACAGCTCACTGAAGGTATAACAACATGTTTTCGAGCGTTTGCATTTTTCCCACACATGTATTATGTATTTGCCAGTCTCTAATCAGTGTCTACGTTTTCTTTTAGAATGTCCCTCTTCAAGACACAAACCGGTCCCTGGGTTTTTTAGGGTAACCAAAAAGGATCAGTGTGTTGATAAAACCTCAACTATTATCGCCTCTGTCTGTGCCTCACACAGTCAACATCCCCTTGCTGAAAACAAAAGGTACTAAAAAAAAACAAAAACTTTTCCCTACTTCACTCCCTATCTTCTTTCTTTCAACATCACTTATTGTGCAGGAGCACAAACACCCCACCCGACCTTATTATTGTTTTAAATATGAGCGCCGTGCACAAAAAGGCAAGAGAGGTGTCAAACCGCAGGGTTTCTGAATAAGCACTTTGTGTCCCTGTCAGCAACCTGTAGAAATGCTTTGCGACTCATTGCTCACATGCATGGCCACTTCACTTTTAATGAATCATTCTGAATGCGATGAGGGTGTTGCCATGAAAGGTCCGATGGCACGGCACATTTTGTTATGCATGTGTGTATGATTAATGGGTTTGCTTGTTTCATGAGTTTACAGGGTGTTCAACATATATATGTATATTATATATTTAATATTATATTGCTACAGCAACAGTGACAACACAATGTTTTGGGGTACTTACAGTATACAAATTGTACAACAAGTGCTGTGCCTCTGTGACTGTGAATGTACGTTGTACTTTTCCAAAAGAGAGGAGGGCTGATAGAGAAAGCAAGCAATTCCTCAAAACAGGGACACAAAAATATGATACTTGGCAATAATGAACTAGTCTTGTAAATTACAAAGGAGTGGTCAGAATAGTTGTCTATTTTTGTATGCATGCTGTCTACATGATTGTTTGTAAAACAGTTTTGTATTTTGAAGTGTGTTTGACCTTGAGAATAATGGAGTCCACCTCTTTACTTTGTTGTGTTTTTAAGACCTATTTTACAGTTTGCCCTAGGAACGTGTCAACCTCAAAAAGAGCTGTATTTATTAAGTGTTTAATGTACAAGCATGCTTTGTATAACTAAAACACACTACCATGCCATTCGAAATTGTTTTACATTTCTCAAGTTTGCCATATTGTAGCTATATTTCTTTTCTTTTTTTAAAATTAAATTAAGTATGATGCGGGCACACAAAAGACTCAATGTTTATTTTAATTAAAGGTTTTTTTTTACCACAAGCAGATTGAAATTAATATAGATGTAAATGGCACTCCTTTCTGGAAGCCCAACAAAGATCCTAAAGATGATAATAATATGCAAACATAAAACATGTGGACTTTCATGGCTTCTTATTTGATATGATAAGTGGTAATTAATAGAACTGCACCAAAGGGAATTAAGAATACCTGCAGTGCCAGTGTACACAGAATGCAAAAGGGAATATTTTATCTGACACGCACACACAAACACACACACACACCTCTTACCTACTGAAAATGATCAACCAGGAAAAAGGTTTTAAAATTTCTAAATTTATGTATCAAACATAAAAAAGTCATCAAGAATCCAGCATTTGTTTCCAACACTCCAGCAAACAACCCAGGCTCCACAGAAACACATGCAAACTTACTTTAAGGTAAAACACAAAGCTAATTCTCCAGAAGGTTGTCATGACACGGCATGAATTAAAACACTCCACATTTCATTCTGCGTGCTGAGTGGTCTGATAATGCAACAGGTGCTATGTATTTCACACAATAAACAACAACCCCCGTAGTGATATCATTTAGACTTGTCTATTTTTTTTTGCTGAAAAGCCTTAACACTTGTTCTCTTATTCCTTGGACACTTAAACCATAAATGACTGGATTTAGAATGGGTGGGAATATTAAAAAGTACAAAGACAAAAACAACTTCAGTTCATAAGGCAGTTTTCTAAGATCAAATCGACCTTGTGCTATTTCAAAAAAACATCCCACAGAGTAGTTAATAATTGCTAGTAAATGAGGTGTGCACGTTTTCAAGGCTTTGAATCTGGATTTCCGGAATGATAAAGCACAAACCCGTAGGATGTGTGCATATGAATAAAAAATCATGATTAGCTGTGGCAATGTATACACACCCACAGATAGGAGGCCAATTATGTTTACCACAGATGTATCTGAACAAGCCAGCTTTACCAGTATATAATTAGCGCAATACACCTTTTCTATGGTTCTCTGGCAAAACCTCAGCTGAAGAGTGAAAATGAATACAATTAAAAATGCCAGCAAGGGGTAAAGCCACATGAAAACCACAAGTTTAACAAGTCTGTGTGACATGATTGCATGATAAGGCAGTGGGTAACAAATGGCCACATATCTGTCATAACTCATCACTGCTAGAATTGTGAATTCAGTGATGGCAAACGTGTGTACAGCATAGATCTGTGTCTGACACAGCGGTATAGATATCTCATGTGACTGTGAAAGCATGTTGCTCAGCAATGCTGGCAGTAAGGCAGTGCTCCCATACAAAGCATTCACAGCCAGGTTACACACCAAAACATACATTGGCTCATGCAGGCTTTTTTCTCGATAAATCACCCCAATTAATGCAGTGTTTTCAGCAAGAATAGTTATATATAGGATAAGGAACATACAGAAGTAGAGTGGCTTCAGGTCCTTCATTCCGTAGTATTCAGACATATGAAAAGATGACACTTCAGAGGCATTTCTCATTCTCACAAACTCATTAAAAAGCATCTCAGCAATACAAACTCTACTTGCACTTTTAGCTTTAGGAGCAGCCCCACACCCCACCCACATCTTATTAAGCTGAGTATCGTTTATACTCTTTACACGAATTCTCCTGTGAAAATAAGTCACGAGATCTATGTGATATGTGACATGCATGATTTCACCGGATTCTCCTCCTGTCATTGGTGAGGGCGTTGTTCGCATTGAATTTGTTTCATCAAAGTGTTAATTTAAAAATATAAAGCAAACATTTTTGGATTCAGAATATTCTTCCAGTGTGTATAGTGCCAGGCAGCTGAATTTGATAAAAGTGTATGTAAATAAAATAAGATACTAACGTGAACCACAAGAGCTTGTAAAAAACAATGTATTTATTGAGAATTGCAATGAGATTATCTAAAAAGTACCATGACGTGATTATTTTGTGTTTTGTGTTTTCTTTTTACTCTGCACACGGTCAAAAAATGTATTTTTACCAAACTCACAGGAGATATGACTTGGGAATGGGATGTTTGATGACATTTTAACTTTATAGCCTGTTTTCATTCATGCATGTTTGTACTTTTACTACAACTTGTGTTCATTTACTTTCATCACCTTTACACCTAGGTCAGTTATCTCCAGGTAACGTGTATGGGTCAAGTATGATCTCACTCTCATTATGAAGCAGTTGCTAATTGCTTCCAAGGGGATGTAAAACACTGATGACTAATGAGCATATTTACCTGTTTAGCTGAACCTTGGTTCCCCTTGCTAACTCATACACAGTGATTTAGTTTAAAATAGTTTTAGATTTAAATTGACAGTTTAGATTTGAATTGATTTAATGTCAGTTAAACTGTAAATTGTAAAATATAACTAAACTCAACTCATTTGGGGCAATCTAAACTAAACTAAACTAAACTAAACTAAAAATCTTTAATCTGTTTTAATCTTTGTTTTACTATTAACACCACGATCACCCCAAAAGTTCGTAATAAGAAACAAAATGTTGCAAAAAAACAAAACACAACAAAAACCAGCAACACTCCACTGCACAGCACAGCACTGTTGTGTAAAAGCTATTGTGTAAAGCCCTTTTTCAGCACAGTTAGTTCTGTGTTCAGTGTTGGACACACTCATACATGGATCCTGTTGTGTCACTTGACAGGCCTTGACATGATAATATACTGAAGATTAGATAATATCATGCAACTACAGTAAAGTTGCAATAATACTAAAACATGAAAACAGCAACAGTAAGCAACAGGCTTTGTGTTGATGGTGCTAGTAAGTTTTGTGCAGCACAAAAAAATGTAATTTTGTTTGTGTTCACACTGTGAGTGTGAGGCGCTGATGCTAGAAAAACCCATGTAAAATTGATTTAAAATAGTTCTTTTCTAAAACAGATTTATGGTGAAGATGTCATTTTACTGGGACATTACAGGTGATGTAAGTCAGACTTTGAAAATTAGAATGTACAAAATCAAATGAGTCAAATGACTTTGTGTCCTACATGATAAACAAAGTAACAAAAGTAGGATTTTTTTTATTCCAGGTATAAATTCAGCAATCACATTGCAATACAATACAATAAAAATGATAAATTGTTCAAAATCATAATTTCTGGCTCTGTTATAGATATTGACATTTTATTTATTTATTTATTTATATTATAGTATTCAACATTATGTAAGTGAACAGGTAAGGAGAACATGGTGTATTACAAGAATAGAACTCTGATGTTCTGCTTTCAGAACCACAGCACCAGAGAATCAAGCAGTAAACTAAAGCAAGAGCTCCAAGCCAATATTGAATAGAATGCACAATCACAACCTTAGTGATAAATATGGAATCAGCTACTGTATGCTATTACATATTACATTATATATCTGCTATACTAAATTTATTAAACTGAGATGATGCATGCCAAAGTACATCTGAGTTATCACTAAAGCAGTTACGGTAGTTTCATTAACTTCAGCAATGCCTTATCATATTCCGTTGCTTTTTTTAACTTGCGATTTAAAGCCATAAGACTGCATGTTTTTTTTGCACTGTAAGATTTAAAATCTCACTTCTATTCTTAAATATCATAGTTTATTGCAATTTAGATATAAATCAGTTATATCGAATGAGTTAAAAGAAACACCAAAAAAAGGCCATTGCAATGCATAAAATAAATTATAAAATTATACCAAAGCTGAAGTCATTGCCCTTGCTAACATTGTTGGCAGCATCTTATATCTAATAAACATTTTCAGTATCTGAGCTCTTACAATGTGAGTACCGAGTCCATACAGCACTGGGTTAGTAATTGGTGGAACGATAACAAAGTATAAAGACATGAAGATCTGTGCCTCACCAGCTAAATGATTCATATTAAATCGAGTTTGGATAATTTCAAAAAAGGACCCAATGGTGAAGTTTGTCAATGACAGCAAATGTGGGATACAGGTTTTTAGAGCACTGTGTTGGGATTCTTTTGAGAATTTTTGACAGACTCTTAAAATTTGTGCATAAGAAAATAGAATCATTATAATTTGAGGCATTATAAGAAACAAAATAAATACAAGTCCCACAATACTTATGTATGATGCAGGTGAACATGCATTCTTGACCAGCTCCATGTTCACACAGTACAATTTCGGCACTTCTTTTCCACAGATGCTCAGTTGTAAGGTTAATGAATACAAACTTCCAAACACAATAATGGGGTATATACCTGCTATGGCAGCCAGCTTGCCAACCCTCGAATTAGACATGACGCTATGGTAATGTAGTGGGTTACAAATGGCAACATATCGGTCATATCCCATAATTGCTAAAACGCAAAACTCAGCACTTGCATATGTGTGTAGGAAATAGACTTGAGCCATACACCATTTCACACTTAATTCATGGGTCTTGAATAAGAGCAGAATCATAATCGCAGGCAATAAAGTAGTGCTTCCATATATTTCAGTGATGGACAACACACAGGGAAAGATATTCACAGGTTGATGCAACTCTTTGTTTTGGTAAATGACACTAATGAGCAGAACATTCAAAATAATAATGATTAGATAAAGCAGGAGGAATACTATAAACATGAAATACTTGTAGTTTTCCATTAGAGCGTATGCAGTCATTTTGAAAGTGAGCACAGTCGTGGTGTTCATGTTTGAGTTGACCTGGGAGAAGAAATCATTTTAATAGTTTAACTTACCAAACTATAAATACGTTGTATGACATACACAGTCAGAATAACCACATAAGAATAAAAAAAATGACTTTATAGCTGCTGATTTGTTGAAAGGGTACATTTAAAGATTGTATTAGTGATGGAACAGTAACAAATTGACATCAAACTTTGTAAACCAAATTGAAGACTGACATATACAGAAACATACACTGGGTATGTCTTCAGTTACCTGTGTGATCCTCCTCCTCTCCAGTGCACTATGCCACTACGGTGTGGGTGACATTTTAATGTTGCTCAAGGTGGGCTGGTTTTGTGCTTATGGTTGTGTTTTTGGTTACCATGGTTACCAAAGTTAATTCCCCTGTATGTGTAACTTACTTTAATAGTTTTGACAGAACAGAAGTCAGGTGTACCTGTGGGGACCCGGGGGTACAATAGGTCCGTAGCACCCCCTTGATGATTTTAAGAGGTGACAAATGGGGCAAATTATAATGTGTTGTTGCAATGTAATGTAATTGCAATGTGATTTGGTGGTGAACCCAGTTGTTAGCTAAACGACAGTAAACAAAAACAGAAGAAGAAGAAGCTAGGTTACGTCTACGTAACATTTTTTAATGCATTGCACAACTCGGTGGATTTAAAATGTGAATGACAATAAGTCTATTTTGTAAGCAATTGCTCATCTCCTTAATTATTATTAGCAACTAGTCAATTATGACTAATACAATGTTAGTTTTATTTTACTCACTTTTTTATTTTGTTTCTTCTTTTTGTAAAACACTGTTTAATGCAAATGAAGGCCCTGTACACCATTAGTCAATTTAGTTCCATGGTCTAAACTTATCAGTGACAAACTGCTACTACAAAAGGACAAAACAAAGTACTGGTCTAACTCTAATAAGACTCTCTACAAATCTTGTGACATATCTCAACATCAAATAAGTTAACTAATCTTTATTTTTGATATTATACACACCATAATATTAAACAAGAATGGAATCCTGCCTCCTTCTTTTTGACTTGATGAGATTTTATGATATTGGAAATGTTAACAATTAGGTGGTGTATATAATTCAGCTAGAATTATATATCATACTTACTTATTATGTTAGTAGTATATAAGTACTTAAGTACTTATAAGTACTTATATAAAAACTTATAAGTAAAATATAAATATATGTATACAACTACAATTCCGAATGATTCAGCTGAAAGTCACTTTAATGAAGTTTTCCGTTGTTTCAGTCTAATTTCTTTTAAATATGACAATGTGTCAACGCAGCACAAACCACCATCGCACAAATCATGCAGAAATTTCAGCACCAACAATGCAAGACATAAAAAATAAACACACTCATTAGATGTTATTGCTTCATTTTACTTCCATTAATTCCTTTAGAAAGCAATTAGACACCCCTGTTATGCCACTGGTGAGATCACTTTGGACAGCACCTGGAGAATAGAGACAGAAGAAAACACCAATAACCTCCCTTTGGAGAATACTGATGTAACACTGATGAAACTGTGTCCAAAGTGCTGTGACCTTTGAGCTAATGCAATTCCCAGTGATTATTTCTTCAGGCACTTATTTCTGTGTCATTTTCAAACTTGTTGCTACCCCCCATTTAATCGTACTTACGGAACTTACAAGGTTCTATTGACTTTCTCATCCAATGGAGCAGAGACCCTCTTTTTTATATGAGAAATATATGAGAAGAAAAATACAATGAATATGCAGTTCTCAGCGAAATCGCCAGAGAGCACAGTCTTTAAGTTGGCAAAGTCAATCAGGTGCCAGTGAAGCAATGACACCAGTTGTCTCCTATTTAATCAAGATGCCAATAGTAGGGGTGTGTCCATTCTTCTGTGTGCATAACAGGGATTCAAGCATAATCTATTAAAGGTAGAAAAAGACGTGGCCCTTGTGCTCATGCACTCAATCTCTGAAAGCAGTCAGGGTTAAGGACCTGCATGTGTTTTAAATCAGCTGAAATGAGATTCTTGGGAATGTTTGCCTCAAGGAAACACTCAACACACACACACACACACACACACACAAGTTGGGCACGGGGATGTCCGTTTCCTTAATGTGATTAAGAAAAACATGTTCTCCCATGGCTGTTGCTAATGCCATAAAATAGAACCTGGTGACCAGTGTACTGCTTCTTATTATCTTCAACCCTCCCCTCTAACCAAAATACAAAATCCTGGGCCGAATCCTCATTTTGGAGCAACACTTCCTTATTGCAACAATGTCTTCCCATGGTGTGGCTGTTTTGGCACTTTTCATTGTCTTACTGCTGAATGGTAAGTTTTAATATATGTCTGAATGTTTTAGCATATATATTTGCACATTTGCTAACATGTTGCTTTTTCTATGAATCTGCAAAAGGACCAAACCAGAAACTAGCTAATGTTTCCAAACTATGATTACAGCTGCAGAGAATGAGGCTGCATCCTTTCCATTGTCTTGTCCCAGTCTAAGTGGAGTGTGTAGAAAGGTTTGCCTTCCAACAGAGCTATTCTTTGGTCCTCTGGGCTGTGGCAAGGGCTTCTTGTAAGTTTAGATGGCCAGGAGCAGCAAGATTGCAAGTTTGCTCATGAAATTTATGTAATTATAATTTTTTTTTTTTATTTCTAGGTGCTGTGTGTCTCATTTTCTACAATAGACGACTGTCTTGAGATCAGAATACATGTCTGGTCCATCACACACAGATATAGGATGGGACGGGCAGAAGACACTGTTGTGGAGGATATTAGCTTTTTAACCCTTTTAACCCCGTTTCTTGGATGAAATAAAAATCTCCATTGCACACCTTTGCGTCTTTGTATTTTTTCTTTTCACTTTAAACTGTTCGTCTGAATATAGTTACATTTTTATGCACAACTATAGACCATTATTAGGTTGATACAGCATTTCTCTTTCAATACTCTTACACCCCGATTTGTTTATCGGTGTGTTTCATATGAACCATCTTTTACCATAGACTGGGCAGATGTAGCTAACTGTTTTAGATGTGGGGCTACTACAACTACTAATATTTTACTTTAACAAAAGTGTTTTTTCCTTGTAAAATACTAACTTTTTTTGTCATGCAGCCTTTAGATTTGACAGTATAATTGTCTGTTTAGCATCTGTCAACAGGTGGTTTAATAAAACGAGAACTATCTTGAAAAAAACACTTTAATTTTAATAACGACTTAAAATAAAGGTTGAAATGAGCAAATTCCCACTCATATCATTCCCATCCTCCCACTCCACAGAGGTGACCTGTCCTTGACCTGATCGTACAAGTAGAACAGTTATTGAGCCAAAAGTATAATATATAAAGTAAATATTTATATTGGCCTAGAGCATGTATCTTGTATCTAGAGCATGTATCTGTAGCTCTTTGATAGTAAAAAAATGTTTAATCAAGAGAAGGTTTGCAACGGTGATATTGCTTTTGCTAAAGGTTGCAATAAGGGCG
>JAFBJQ010003137.1:0-39358 GCA_016785345.1 Trinectes maculatus
TGACAAGTTATGACATTTCTAATGGTTTTTGACAACATATACTATGATTTCATTTTATTGTAAATACACTGTAGGTCCAGGACATACAAGAGAATCAAAATACTGTATCTCTTTCACTTTACTAAACATAAAATAAAATACATTTATAAACCCTAACCCTAAATATAATAATAATCTATTCTAAACATGCTAAACAAAAGTGCAATTGAACTCGTGCAGTACAGATACAGAAAGGGAGTTGAGTGGGGGGTAGTGTTTGAGTCCAGGGGCAGGGGGCAGAGGGGGGCAGGTAGTGGGGGCAGAGTCCAGCATCCTGACAGCCTGGTGGATGAAGCTGTTCATCAGTCTCATGGTTCAGGGAGGAGGATCTGGTGATGATGGGTGTGAAGGGTGTGAAGGGTGTGAAGGGTGTGAGGCGTCACCAGCGATGCACATGGATCTCCAGGTGAGGCGGAGTGGTAAACGTCTGTTCAGGTTTTGAGAGTCCAGGTGGGTGAGGGCCAGGTGGAGAGCAGCTGAGTTAACCCCCTCTGTGGGCATCTGTTTGACCTGTGGGCAAACAGAAACGGGTCATGGCTTTTGACAACATACCATAATATGACTTTTCTTCATGACCTTTGACACCACTCTGTATACAGATCTTCCACTCACATTTTTTGACAATTTGTGAAAAGTGACATTTTCGCGAGGACATGTTATACTATGACGTTTAGGTCGAGTTTTGGACATTTTCCTGAAAAGGAACATTTTGTCAAACTTCACTACAGCACGCTACACTTTGATGTTCTGGGTCCATTTTCAACGTTTCTGAGAAAAGTCACATTTTTGCCAGCTTTTGCAACGACAATGTCAACAATGTCTCTAAAAGTCAGAAATGTCCAAAATATAGGACACGAGAAAGACATGAAAAAATATAAAAACACCATGAAAAGTCAAAAACGTTATGGCAGCTAGAGACAGTCATGTGACTGTCACAAGGTCAAAACACTTGACCTCCAGTCTCTGAGCATTTGGATTTCAATGAGCTGTCTGTTATTAGAACAATGTGGTGCTGAGGTGAACATCACCCACCGTCCAGTGTGAGACTTTCTCTGTAACCGCTGAGGTTCAGCTGAGTGACGCTGGAGCTCAGGTTGTTGACGACGCTCTTCACGTGGTCGCTGTGGAAGTCACACCAGGAGATGTTCAGCTGCTCCATTCTGCAAAGAAGAAAAAACACGGTGTGGGTAAAGAGAGAGAGAGACGACAGACGAAGAAGAGGAGGAGGAACATTAAGGTGTGCGAGCAGCTGGACCTGGAGCAGGATCTGATCATGTCGGCCAGAGAAGCAGGCGAGAAGCCGGAGCAGCCGCTCAGGTTGAGCTGCAGGAGGCCTCTGTTCCTGGTCTTTAGTGAAGCTTTCGACTTCACAAATCTAAGATGAAATGTTTGTGAGAAAGTAAATTCCTCTAATATTCACTTCAAGCACATGCAGATTTGTGTCCATACGTTTCAATATGTGAGCCGAGTTACCATTCAGCACTTTCTCTGGGTTAGGGATAAATGTTCATTCACTACAGCTGAATATAAAAATCTACCTGAATATAAAGAAAAAGTCTAAACTAAGAAGGGGTAAAGTAGAAAAAGCTAAAAATAGAAATGATTGAACTTGTGTTCTGTAGGTTTCAGTGTTTATCTGCAGTGATAAACAGACACACTGGGGTTTCATTCCAACACATGTGTTGGAGGTGTCTGTGTACACGTCTACATCCAGACTCAGCTGATGATGGCGTCTGAGAGCCGCTGACTGATCCTGACAAGTTACACTTTTGTGATGACAAAGACAAACTATACTATGACGTAGAATTTTTGATGTTTCTGTGAAAAGTGATTTTTTTTTGCCAAATTTCACAACGACATCCTATGACTATGAGGTTTGGGTCAAATAATTGTTTTTCAAAAAAAAACTTTTTTTCAATAAACGACGTAACATTTTCTTCTGAAAATCGCCAAGAGCAAACATTTCAAAAATTGACAAATCTTTTTTCAAAAAAAGTTTTGTTTATGTTTCTAAAAAAATAAGTTTGGCATTGGGAGCCCTTAGCAACCACACAACCTTGTTGACGTTGGCCGTGGCAGGATTCGAACCTAGGTCTCCTGGGTGAAAGACGGACAGGCTACCTGCTGAGCCAGTGCAGCTCCAATAAAAACCTGAAATAAAAAATGTCAAAAATGCTACAAATAAAATCAAAAGAATGACATTTTGCTCACAAAAAAGTAAAAAAAGAAAACTTCAAAAAAATGCAATTTTAAAAATGTAAATATGATGAAAAATGTCATTATTGAAAAAATATTTTTTTAATAAGTGTCAAGCATGATGAAGGAACATAACTTTTTTTAAATGGCAAAAACGACAAAAATTAATTTTTGTTAAAAAACAAAAACATCTAAACAATAAAAACTTGTAATTGACAAAACATTTAAAACAAAGTCAACAATGACAAATGACAAAAAAAATGGCATTTAAAAATGGCAAAAATTACAAAAATGTCAAAGACAATGAAAAAATGTCAGTGAGACCTAAATTTTTTTTTTGAAAAACATGAAAAGTAAAAAAAATTTGAAAAACCTCCGACATGAAAACTAGACATGAAATTTTTTGAAAAATGTCACTAAAAGTCACAAATGTAAAAAATATAAGACCTGAGACACGACATATTTTAAAAACGCCACTACGTCAAAACATGTTGAAAAGCATGACAGGAAATTCTTTTTTTAAATGTAACTAAACGTCAAAAATGTTTGACAAATGTATGACTTGAAATAGAGAATCTTTAAAAATGTCACAAAAAGTGAAAAAAGTTCTTAAGAAAAAATATATACAGACTGGCCTTATGGTGTTGGAACAGTGAGATTTACAGGCCTGCTGAAGCCTGACAGCAAACACAAACATTTAGCTACATTCAGTCGCAGCTGTATTTCTCACACTTTGACAGACAACATGGCAGAAAAGCCCAGTTAAAGCTCTAAAAACAGGCGCGGACACAGAAGAGTGTACGTAATTGTGTTTTTTTACTTAAGACTCTGAAAAGGAACAGTTTACAAATTGAAAACTCTTCTAACATTCTGCCTCTCTCTGAATGATTTATGTTTTTCATGAAACACCTGCACTGACACGCTGAGACAAACAGCTGCAAACAGCTAAACATAGTTTAGTTACGCATCATTTCCACCAACACAGCTGAGACGTAATTGAGCCTGCATTGAAACATAGTTATTTCTTGAACTGGGACATTCATTCAGAAAATCACCAGTTGTTTTGGACATTAAACGCATCTCTCATCATTGGACATTTAAAAAAAAACAGATTAAAAAAAGCACCTGTTCTCTTAATACTACAGCTGAGGCGAGAAGACGACTCCTCTCAGCTGTTCTTCAGTTCTTCATGAACATAATGTTAACACATCACAACACGTGAAATGGGTTCAACCTCCACCTTTAACTTTCCTTAACAAACAATGCCATTTCGCTACAAGCTAGCGTGTTCAGTACTTAAAGGCACAGTGCAATATGAGACTTTATGTACTGCTAACACAAGTAAACACTAAAAACATATTCAATAGCAGCAAGAACACTGACACGTGGCTCCATCACTTCACAACAGACTGGACCCCGTGTGTGTGGTAGAATTCTGCAGCACCTGAAACAAACTGCCGATTACAATCGATTACAAACGGAACCTCAGCCGACACCCGCTGCCCCACATGGCGCGGTCGCTGAGGGAGCCGATGAGCCTGGTGGCGGGCGTGGGCCGGGCGATGCAGGAGAACGGCCTGGAGTTGATGCAGATGCGAGGGATCTCTTTCTTTAGCGAGGCCAGGTGACCATCCTGTACAAGGCCAAATACATCCAGGTGACAGAGCGTGGGGAACACGTGACTTAGGTCCCTGGAGGTTTGACACAAGCAGAAGTTAGGATTAGACTCCTGAAGCCAGTGACTCAGAGTAACAGCGGCGGCGGGGTGGGGGTGGGGGGGTGCTGCTTACGTGAGCGCGGCGAGGTGGATGTGATAACAGCGGCTCAGGGACAGATGCTGCAGGTACTTGAGTTGTGCGAGGACGGGGAGGCTGTCGGCCATCAGCTGAGTGCTGTCACTGCAACACAGAGGAACCACGGTGACCAACCAAAGACAAACTGCACTTAAAGCTGCGTCAGATGAACGACTGGATCAAGACAGTACAGTAACATGTTCTACATGGAACACATCGATAGCTTCAACCTAAAACAGACTGAATGGTTTAAATGTTTACAGTCACGCAAAGATGAAGATTTTTACCTTAAATCTAGAGTCTGAATCTGAGGGCATCTTCCCACCAGCACCTTCACGTCTGCAAAGAGACACTGAGATGTTATGGCAGCTAGAGACAGTCACAAGGTCAAAACACTTGACCTCCAGTCTCTGAGCATTTGGATTTCAATAAGCTGTCTGTTATTAGAACAACGTGGTGCTGAGGTGAACATCACCCACCGTCCAGTGTGAGACTTTCTCTGTAACCGCTGAGGTTCAGCTGAGTGACGCTGGAGCTCAGGTTGTTGACGACGCTCTTCACGTGGTCGCTGTGGAAGTCACACCATGAGATGTTCAGCTGCTCCATTCTGCAAAGAAGAAAAAACACGGTGTGGGTAAAGAGAGAGAGAGACGACAGACGAAGAGGAGGAGGAGGAACATTAAGGTGTGCGAGCAGCTGGACCTGGAGCAGGATCTGATCATGTCGGCCAGAGAAGCAGGCGAGAAGCCGGAGCAGCCGCTCAGGTTGAGCTGCAGGAGGCTTCTGTTCCTGGTCAGAGAGCTGGGAGACAGAGAGGGACAGATCACTACTACGTTTGACCTTTTGACCTTACGCTCAATGAAACATTTGGATTAGGATGGTTTATCTGAGAGAACATGTGGACTCTGTAAGCAGTCGTTAACATAATTACACAACTAGATTAAGTAAACATAAAGTAAATAATATGACATGATATCATACATACACATACATATACATATACATATATATATACATATATATATATATATATATACACACACACACATATATAGTGTAAATGTCTACGTAAGGACTCACCTGATGATGGCGTCTGAGAGCCGCAGACCCTCCAGGCTCAGATACTGGAGATGCTGGCACTGACAGATGATGTTCTCCAGGGCGGGGGTGGGAATGATGGAGCTGGACAGGTCCATCTGGACGACCTGCAAGAAGCAGGCGAGAAGCCCAGAGAAGCAGGCGAGAAGCCGGAGCAGCCGCTCAGGTTGAGCTGCAGGAGGCTTCTGTTCCTGGTCAGAGAGCTGGGAGACAGAGAGGGACAGATCACTACTACGTTCGACCTTTTGACCTTACGCTCAATGAAACATTTGGATTAGGATGGTTTATCTGAGAGAACATGTGGACTCTGTAAGCAGTCGTTAACATAATTACACAACTAGATTAAGTAAACATAAAGTAAATAATATGACATGATATCATACATACACATACATATACATATACATATATATATACATATATATATATATATATATACACACACACACATATATAGTGTAAATGTCTACGTAAGGACTCACCTGATGATGGCGTCTGAGAGCCGCAGACCCTCCAGGCTCAGATACTGGAGATGCTGGCACTGACAGATGATGTTCTCCAGGGCGGGGGTGGGAATGATGGAGCTGGACAGGTCCATCTGGACGACCTGCAGGGGACTGGACGAGACAGACGACATCAGTTATTAATTATGATTATTAATGATCATCAGCTCTTCTCATGTGGTTCACGTTAAAAACCACAGGTTTGCTGATGGAGGAGAAGAGAGAACTGCTCATAGATCGATGTGAGAGAAGAAAGAAAATCAATAAAGGACAAAGACGTTCAAATGAAAAGGTCTAAAGCTGGAGACAGAACACAGGTGGTCACCAGACTGGACTCTGGACCAGGACCTGCTGGACTCACCCGGTGTCTGTGAAGTGCAGATCCTCCACGAAGGCTCGGGGGCAGCGCAGCCTGCGGACGCCCGTCTTCAGAACCTGCTGCAGGGCCACGTCGGCGTGAGTCATTCCCTCCAGGTCCACACTGTCCCACAGAGACTCGTCCAACCTGAGACAGAAACAAGGACAGGGCGTCTTCACACACACTCACCTCTGATATGAACAGGGTGGAGGAGAACAGGGTGGGGGGGAGCAGGAAGAAGGAGAACATGGTGGAGGGGAACATGGTGGAGGGGAACAGGGTGGAGGAGAACAGGGTGGAGGGGAACATGGTGGAGGGGAGCAGGNAGGGGAACAGGGTGGAGGGGAGCAGGGTGGAGGGGAACAGGAAGAAGGAGAACATGGTGGAGGGGAACATGGTGGAGGGGAACAGGGTGGATGGGAACAGGGTGGAGGGGAACAGGGTGGAGGAGAACGTGGTGGAGAAGAACAGGGTGGAGGAGAACAGGGTGGAGGGGAGGAGGATGAAGGGGAACAGGGTGGAGGGGAACAGGATGAAGGAGAACCTGGTGGAGGGGAGGAGGATGAAGGAGAACAGGGTGGAGGGGAACAGGATGAAGGAGAACCTGGTGGAGGGGAGGAGGATGAAGGAGAACAGGGTGGAGAAGAACAGGATGAAGGAGAACCTGGTGGAGGGGAGGAGGATGAAGGAGAACAGGGTGGAGGGGAACAGGGTGGAGGAGAACGTGGTGGAGGAGAACAGGGTGGAGGAGAACATGGTGGAGGGGAACAGGGTGGAGGAGAACATGGTGGAGGGGAACAGGGTGGAGGAGAACAGGGTGGAGGAGAACAGGACTCACACTAAGCGGTGCCAGCGTCTGCAGACGGTGGAGGTCCTGAGAAGGTCCTGCAGGGGGAGGCAGGAGAGGATCCTGAGGAGCAGCTCGTCCGGGAGATGGTCCCATGACACACCTGAGGAGGGCAAAGGTCATCACAGATACAGACAAGACACCTGCTAACAGGTCAGAGGTCAGAGAGGTTTCTTACCGGACGTGGACTCCCTCTTCCTCCTGGGTCTCCTGGCCAGGACAAAGTGTCCACAGTCGTTCTCTTTGCCTCTGGAGACCAGGCGCTGGT
This sequence comes from Trinectes maculatus, assembly GCA_016785345.1. Classification (NCBI taxonomy): domain Eukaryota; kingdom Metazoa; phylum Chordata; class Actinopteri; order Pleuronectiformes; family Achiridae; genus Trinectes; species Trinectes maculatus. Next base: position 7,103 of record JAFBJQ010003137.1, read on the forward strand.
GTTTGTGTCGCGGCGACCGCAGCTGGATCAGCTCGGTCGGGGTGGACTCGCTGCCGCAGCCGCTGGACTTCCGCTTGAGGACCCTCTGGGACTGAGACAACATGGATCCATGAAGACTGAGACAGGGCAGGACCTGCAGAGTCTCCCTGCAACAAGACCACAAGACCCGTTAAAGCTCGGCGCGCGCTGGGGGGGGGCACAGACCCCCGTCCCCGCCAAATCCACGCAGCCACTGGGCACATGGCGCCAGATGTGACCGGAAGAGAGCTGAAAACCGGCTTTTCAGCTGATCCGCACAACAAAGAGCCAAAATGGCTGTTTCTCCCGCAGCCTCACTCTCCTCTGAGCGGGAACGATCGATCTGATCCGACGCCTCGTGACACCAAGGCGCGATATCGATTATTGATAACGACTGACTGACGATAAAAACCCGCTTCAGAAACACTTTAATCGATCAATCGCGTTAAAAACGCAGCGGTCGCTTACACCGCTGAGTTAATGGCCGCTGAAACTGTGACAACAACAACAACACGGAACATTAGTTCCGCCTCAGTTTCACTCGGACCGTTCATTTAACGGCAACTGTCCCGAAGACATAAAGCAGAGGTGGACGGTACCTGTCTGCGGTCCTGTCTGCGGTCCTGTCTGCGGCCATGCGTCCTCCTGTATCCGTCATCTGTTCCTCTCTGACCCGGACGAGTTAAACCCCGCGCCCGGTGCCACTACGTCACTGCCTGGCGACACGTCCTACGTCTTACGTCACATGTGGCGTTCATGTCCTGCTCGTTCCTCCGGCTTTTCCCGTTCCTACTTTATTTACCATTAAAGTAAAACACATTATCTATAAACACGAAGGAAATCAGACTGTCAATCGGACTTGTTACGTAAATGATAAATTAAAGGTGTTTTTTAAAAAAAAATCTAAATATTCCCCCTACAGAGCAGCAGAGCAGGTGAAAAATAAATATAAGATGATTATTAAATAAAACGAACAATAAAGCTTTATTTATAAAGCTGAGCTTCATAAATATAGATTATACATATAATTATAATAGAGAGAAATGGTAGAATATATATATATATATATATATATATATATATATATGTGTGTGTGTGTGTGTGTGTGTGTGTGTGTGTGTCTGTTTCCTCTTATTTCTTAGACGTATTCATACATTTTGTAACGTCTTTATTGTTTATTACGACCGAGGACGACACGATGAAAAAAGCCGACCGGAAGTGAGGGTCCGGCGGCTGTTGACGGAACACCGGAGGCGGCGGAGACTGAAGGGAGCAGGTTGAATATCGCATCGTCCGCAGTGAAACAGGTTCGTGCTTTACTGGTTTTCATCCGTTGTGTTATTTTTATTATGACACAAACGCTGACGACGAATTGGCTCCTTCTGTTTTCACACAGTCACGTAAACGCCTCCGTCACTGATCCCGTCGGTGTGTAAACGGTCGGTGGTTCAGGTGCGTTCAGGTGTCCTGTCCTCTGCTGCAGAGGACGGAGGACAGGGACGGGGACACAGCGGCTCTGTCCACTGACTCATCTCCCCGTCACCTTGTTAAACGCTACATTACACGCATCATCAGGCCTTGTGTGTCTGTGTGTGTCTGTGTGTGTCGGTGTGTGTGAGGCCTGTTGCTGCAGTGCTGATGCTCCGGCAGGGTGTTTCCTCCCCGGCTCGGCTCGGCTCGGCTCGGCTCGGTTATGGCGCTGTGCCTTCGTCTGTTGTAAAAACAAAATAGACAAAAATGTTTTTTTGAAGAATTGATTCATAATGAATGAAGAGAATAAATGTACATCCTCCATGTTTATTTAGCGACACAAACCAAAACATATATAAATATATACATATACACATATTTACATATACACAATACACACACACACAATATATATATACAAATATATACATATACACATATTTACATATACACTATATATACACACACTATATATATATATATATATATATATATATATATATATATATATATATAAATATGTATATATATATATATACACACACACACACACACACAAACACCATCTGAACCACCAACACCTACAGCACCTGCTCCAGCTCCTGGATGGATGGAGACATTTGTTTGGTCTTGGACGTTGTCCATTCTCACATACAGTCAGTGTCTGTGTCTTCACCACTCAGCTGACGTGTGTCTCTCTACCGTCCCTCACTCAGGATACTGAGTGTCTCTGAGGATGGAAATGGACGTCAGTGGAGTGTCCAGGACACATGTCTCCATTTGTCCTGCCCCCGAGATCAAAGCCACATTAAAGCCAGAGGCGGAGAGACCTCGCTGTGCCAGCACGCCATGCTCCCCCATCAGAGGAACCGTCACCGGCTACCAGATCCTGCACATGGACTCCAACTACTTGGTGGGTTTCACTACCGGTGAGGAGCTGCTCAAACTGGCCCACACGTGGTCAGAAGGTCCTGCAGAGACTGGCTCCGTGTCAGAGGCCGTTTCCAGCCCCATCCACAGCACTGCCCCCAAGTCAGTGGAACTGGGCGTCCATAGGTCGTCACGGATCTTCAAAGGCAAAAGTCGCTACTATCAGCCCTACGACATCCCTGCTGCCAACGGGCGGAGACGGAGGCGTATGCCCAGCTCCAGTGACACCTCGCTCCGGTCCCTGGTCCACGGGGAACCTGGGAGAGGTCCGCATGCTCCACTCCCCCTGTGCCTGCTGAAAGGAAAAGGGGCCCAGTCCAAATCCCTGGACTACCTCAACCTGGACAAAATCAGCATCAAAGAGTCATCGGACACGGAGGTGTTGCAGTACCAGCTGCAGCACCTGACCCTGCGGGGGGAGCGCGGCGTCACCAAAAACAAGACATGAAGCCACAGGCCCAGGCCGTTTTGTAGGCGTCCCTTAGGTGCTACGTTTGTTTCTACTCTGATTATAAACAGTTCTTTAAGGAGACGGTGGGATGATCTGGTTCTGTTGTTACTTTGTACTGTACAAATAACCTGACGAAAATCCTTAAACGAGGCCTCACACTGCAACGAGGTCGCTAAGGTAACAAAAAAAATGTGAATCGTATAAACTTAGCAATAACTAGTGAAGCTATTTATTGACAGTGTTGTGTGTTTGTGGTGGTGAGAGAAGCACATATCAGCTTTAAACTGCTCCACTGCTGCAGGCCGACAGGACTCTGACTGCGGATCTGATGAGGATCCTGTGATCATGTTGTGAACTGATTGATTGATTGGTTTCTTTGCTGTTGGTTAATATCACTGTTTAACACTTCTTATCTGACATCACATAAAACTGACACCTGGGGAAAAAAACACATTCGTTCCAATCCACTTTATTGTCAGTTGTCCTCAGCTACATACAACAGCTGAGGACAATGGACACTGTCCTTGGTCTTTTCTTTTTTTGTCTGTGATACACACACACACACACACACACACACACACACAGATTTCAGATGTTATGTAACTACGGTTTCCATGGAGACATTAGTTGATAAAATGTTCGGCCTGACACGCTCCATGGTAACACTCTCATGGTGGTGAGAGGTCAGAGGTCAGGCTCTGCTAATTACGTTCAGCTAGCTTTAATAACAGGTTTAAAGAGACAGAACAGTGAGGGGTGACCGAGGCGACGCCTGCAGCACCACACCGACACTCACACCGTCAGTGAACTGTACATACGACACGAGGGTAGAACTGAGGGTGGGTTCAGTCTTTTTCTTGCATCTGTTGTTTGGTTGTTGTTGGCTGATATTGTTGAGTATGTGTTGGCTTCAGAAAACCATATCGGTGCATCTCACGTTTTGTACATTGCTCATGTGTTTTTAATGAGTGTGTGTGTGTGTGTGTGTGTGTGTGTGTGTGTGCGCTCCCTTACAGCTGGTGATGGATTGTTTCCAATGCCTCTAATGCAGAAGCGCTGTTTTCTGCACCTGATTGCACTGTTGTACACCGACGACACTACACTCTCTGCAAACGTCAGTGCACCTTGACATCGTCACCATGGCACCAGCTGGGTGTTCACAGTCAAACGCTGCAATATTGTACATAAAGAAGCCATGTGAACACTTACAGTCCTGTGAAGACTCTGCACACCCCAGCAGTTTTCAAAGTTACCTTTCATTTTCGGAAAGTGTCAGGAATGTTTCCCATCTGACGTCCGGCTTATGATGATCCTGGAATTCATGACATTTTCATTGGAAAGGTTTCATGTACATTGTTATCACAGTAAACGTTATTAACCTCCCATGTTGTCCGACATGTGGATGAAATGACATGACAACACGTTGGCTCATACTGTCCCATATGTTTGGTTGTAAACTGCGGGGGTGTAGGAGCTGTCTCACTGTGGACTGTCTGTAATTCACTCTTATGCACTTCTATTGATTCCTTAAGCCAAACTGAAAATGTACGCTTGATGTTAACTGATGACTGTTAGACAATTAAAGCTTATTTCAAACAGTGACACGTCTCTGGTCCATGCTGGTTAATGACGCTGTGTATCATCCAACATAACAATACTAACTCTTCACACCCCCCTGCTGGTGACAGACACTGACCAGGTGACGTTAGGTTTTTGGGTTGTTTGTCCATCCGTCTCTTTCCTGTAACCATGACATCACAAAACGTCTGGACGGACTTTCTATCAATTTGGTGGAAATTTTAGCAGTAGCCAATTCTTAGTAGTCGCAGGTCAAAGGTCACAGTCCAGGTAATGACATTTCATAATGGCATCATCATGGCATCATTATCCAGACTGGAGTCTCACCTGAGGCTCCTGCAGGAGCTGCTGGGACGTGTTGCTGCGTGGAAGGAACTGGAAACTCCTGCTTGGATGGATGGATGGATGGATGGATGGATGAATGGATGGATGGACGGACGGCTGGATTGGATTGGAGCATTTATTTGTCTAAGCCACTTCATTCATTACTGTTGTACATTGAAGAACAGTATAAAAAGCTTTGACTCTAAAATCACGTTTACAGTGAAGCAGGAAAACACGGTAATAAAGAATCAATTAAACAACAGACAGGAAAGTCCAGCACAGGAAGTGTGCGTCCAAACATGACCATGTGACTGGTTCAGTAAAGTGCTACAACAGAGAGGACGCGTGGAGGAGGAAAAGACACAGTGGTCAATATAATTGCTCTGAGGGTCAACAGGTCGCAGGTCAACAGGTCGCAGGTTCATGTCTATGTGTTTTAAAATGGAATAAAAATGTACATGTTAGACGAAGTTAAAGCGTAAAACCTGAAGTGGCTGTGTAAAGAGCAGGAGGAGGACGAGGAGCAGGAGGAGGAGGAGGTCTGTTTCTCTGTGTCCACAGAGGAACTTCCTGTCTCACATCCTGGTCTCCTCAGGCAGTCGGTTCATGTAGTCCTGCAGGGCCTGATGTAAAGGCAGCCACTTCTTTATGGACGCTTTGATCGAGATGATCCAGCTGTGGAGAACATCACACACGTCAACATGAGCACATCTGCTCTCAGCATCTTCAGCTGGCACCACAGCGCTGACTCAGCATCGTCTCATGTGAGAGACAACTCCAACATCAGACGTTGGAATCAGGATGGATGAGTTAAGGTTTTCACCTGCTCACCGTTTATTTTCATTTGGATTTTCCGCGCACAGGTAGAAGCTCTTGAACTCATCAGACGGAGGTTTCAGTTCAATGGCGGATCTCTTGGATCCGTAGGGCTGCTCTCTCACTGTGTAGCCCTGAAGGTAGATCCCGCCTGAACACACACACACACACACACACACACACGATGATTGAATATTTACATACACACGCTGCACTGTGCGTGTCCTGGAGCGTGGACACAGTCAGAGACACACACCGTGTCCGTACCGTGTGCGTGGGTTGCGCGGATGCCGCTGTACAGGTAGAGACAAGCGTCCTTCAGGATACAGTAGTGTTGGACCCACGTGTCCCTGCTCTTGTCCATTCTATGAAGCAGTCCGAGACACTCTGGGTTTTTCACGGCCAGCGGGGGCAGACTCGAGTTGTGTCTGGTGACGTCCACCCACACGTGGTTCTGAAACATTCATCGAGGGGATGAGCTTTAGCCGGGGTCATGTGACACGGTCAGAGACAGCACATTCCATTTGGACAGATTTAGAATTTACCCGAGCAACAGGATGAACAGCTGTCTCCATCGCTTCCAGCCACCTGAAGCCATCAAGATACAGGTTAAACATCTGGTTCCTCTGTGTGTGTGTGTGCGTGTGTGTGTGTGTGTGTGTGTGCGTCCACCTTTTCATCTCCTGGTTGGAGGTGGCACAGAAGAAGAAAACTCGGTTGACTGACTGAGGGCGACACTTGAAGACAAACGGTTTTCCCAGGGAGACGTCCTGTCCCACCTCAGCTCCTTCCAGCTTCACCGCCGACAGAGGCCTCCTCTTCCCCTCGTCCTGTGGGCAACACGAAGGTGGTCAATGTTGACTTTTGGGGGAGAAGACGTCAACATTAACCACGGAGGACGGAGACGCCGCTCACCCGTTTGTGTCTGTGGTAGTAGAGACAGCAGTCATGAGTGAGGACAAACCACCTCTTCCTCCAGCCTTTAATCAGACCAGACTGGGTGCGCTTGTGAAGATAACCACGACATGCTGGACGGGGGGTGTTAGGACCACGAGCAATATCTGAGCCGATGGTCAGTGTGAGAACATCTGGACCTACAACATCAACAACATCAGCATCATCAGCAACAACAAAATGAATGTATGTTTAGCAGTGGAGGCTGGTGAAAAAAAATCTTGGTGGGGCTGGTGTGGCAACAGATTTCCCTGCCTAATCTAGCATAAGCATTCAAATAAACAGTCGGAAAATAACTACAGTTCCACAATAATAATTTAATTTCACAGTTTCCAGTTTCACAGAAAAAGTAACAATTTACAGCTATATTAGACTTTATGCTCTCAAATACTATACAATACAATCAAGGGATATATATAAATTCATAACAAAGGTATGATTTCAGCCGAATCTATACAAATCAGCAGTGAGTGAATGAGTGAGTGGAAGATTAGCATAGCAACTTGCTATGCTAATCTTCCCGAACACAGCTAGCTTCACGCAGTTTTCCATATGAACTTTGGATCTATCGTGCTTCTTGATCCGTTCGGAGAGGTGCTTTAAGTCAGTTAGTCCAGTCTTTGTCCAAGTCGAGTCACATTTGTCACTTCTGAAGAGGATACAGGGGAAACAGAAAAGTGCGTTGGCTGCTCCACAACCTGCCAGCCACGTCTTACGGCCGAACCAGCTCCGACAAAAACTCCGTTTGTAACATTTATCTTTATCCTTGATTTGCTGGGAGATCTTTATTTCGGGCTTATCGGGTCCCAGCTCCTTAACAAGAAGTTTTTCCTCCGTCGTCCGCCTCGCAAAGGGGTACATTAATAGCGATTTCACCGAATTTGGTGGAAGCTGCTCTTGAACTCCAGTCATCGCCATCGCCGTCATCTCTCTTCGTCGTCGCACGTAATTTTTCCCCCGTAGCGTAGGACAGAGTCTGGGAGTCGCACTACGAAAAAAAACTATTGCTGGCTACTCATGTAGCTTTAGCCATCCTAAACCTTCACGCATTTTACGTAGCAGTTGGGGCTAAATTTCCAGCGCCCCACGGGCGTTTAATTTGGCGACGGTGATAGGCCAATTATTCATAATTTTCCCCTAGCAACCGTAACCGGATTGGCTGTTTGGCTCCAGGTTAGGGGCGCTTTGCCGATAGCCCCATGAGAGAATGATACACTGTCTGTGAGTGGAAATTCACTGTTTAATGATTGTCAGTTGGTGGAAATGTTGTTTAAATGATTTAAATTGCATGTAGGCAGACACACTATTAAGTAAAACTGACTGATTTTAAAAAATAAATAATAATAATATAAAAATATTTTTTCCCCTCAACAACTGGTGGGGCTGAGCCCCAGCGCCCCCTATGGGCCAGCCGCCTCTGAATTGTTTAGATATTTCCGTCAATGTTTCCATTGTGTTACGTATGTGATCATATTTATCCAGTTACATGTACAGACACACACAGAGTATAGTCAGTGGTGTGTTGTGTGTTGTGTGTTTGTTGTCATGAGCGGGTGGGGAATGTCGTACCCTGTCGGGCCAAATCAGCCGCCTGAGAGTGGGGGATGCTGGTGACGTCAGTTCCATTGACGGAGAGGACGTAGTCTCCGACCATCAGACCTGCTTCTTCAGCAGCTCCGTCTGGACCCACAGGAGAGAGAGAGAGAGAGAGAGAGAGAGAGAGAGAGAGCGAGAGAGAGAGAGAGCGAGAGCGAGAGAGAGAGAGAGTCACAGCAGTGCACAGACTCCTCATCACAGCAGCCCACCTCTCTGACTCCACTTACTCGTATCCACCTCCGTCACCACGATGGGTTTGGAGAACTGAATTCGAAACCCCCAGGGATAATCTCCAGTGCCCTTGCTGATCCTCACCGTGCGCTCTCGTACTGCGAGGAGACAGAGGGAACACACTCAGTGTGTGTGTGTGTGTGTGTGTGTGTGTGTGTGTGAGGAACCTCCAGCTCACCTGACACAGCCCGGGTTCTGCTGCTGAGACCAGGAGGAACGTCCCCACAGCCCACCTCGTCTCCTTGGTAAATCCATGCTGACGAGTGGAACGTCTCCATGTAGAAGCCTCCGTCCTCGTTGTCCCGAACCGTCATGTCCATGGAGCGGGTGTCCTCTGACACTAAACACACACACACACACACAAACACAACTCATTGCTTTGTAACTGCAACACAATAACCAGATCAATAACCAGATCAATAACCAGATCAATAACCAGATCAATAACCAGATCAATAACCAGATCAATAACCGGATCAATAACCAGATCAATAACGGGTTCAGTGAGGCGGCAGCATCTTCTGCTCTCCACTCACCTGATTCCTCCGTGATGTCGCTGGTGACCGAGCCTTCACCAGCTGAGCTCCACTGTTTACTCTCCCTGAAGAGCTTTCGCCTTGAGGCCCAGTGGTCACAGCCGCCACCGCCGCCGCCGCCGCCGCCGCCGCCGCCCTCCGCCTCTTTATGGATCACAGGCTTCAGATGCTCTTTGACCTCGAAGGAACCTGAAGTGATGAAGAACATTCCCAGCAGCTGATGTTAATATTCACCTGCAAACCAGCGACAAGGTGACAAACGTGACGGTGACTTACAGCTCGGTGGAATCTGAGGATCAGTTTTCCTGAGCTGCTCCGTCCTGTGTCCTCTGTCCTCTGTCCCTCTGCGTCCTGCCGTCAGCTGCAGATTTTTTGTCTCCTCCATCGTGAGGGGCAGAGATGTTTCTTCAGCAGGTGTTCCAGGAGCAGTCTTGGCCACCTCGCTGGTGTTTGATGGACGGACGTGTAACGGGGTTCTGCAGGGATCATCCACGGTTCCACTACATGTTGATGACAGATTCATCTGCAGGAAACTTTGCTCCAGCTCTCCAGCAGTCAGAGTGGTGACGGAGGGCTGGTGTTTGGGTGATGCTGAGACTGCCTCCTGCTGGTTGTGGAGCAGCATGGCCGCGTGGCTCTGCTGCACCTGCTCCTCCGAGCCGCTGCAGGACGGCGGGATGACGTGAATAGTGAGGCCTGTTGGACCGAGCTCTTCTGTGAGAGACTCTGGGCTGTGATGTTCCACTTCCCCCATCTCCTGGTCAAATCCACTGTCCACCACCTCACTCTGATGACACTCCCAGTCATCAGCGTCCAAACTGTCCACGTCTGGACAGACGCTCTGATCAAAGTCCTGTGGTGTGAGACCTGGACGATGGGATCTGATGTCGCTTAGCGTCGGAGACTGTTCATCGACAGTGAAAGCAACATGGGGATTTTCCTCGGAGCCAGTCGTACGGAACGGACTGAGAGATAGGAACTTCCTGCTGTGGCTGTTTGGGATTTCAGAACAGGAATCATCATGTCCTTCTCCAGATGCAGGGAACTCGTCATTGGTTCCCAGCGTCTCTGATTGGAGAGGACGCAAGCACATGATCAAAGAGGAAAAAGACTCAGGGTTACAGGGCAGCAGCAGGTCGTCCTGCATCAGTCCCAGCCCCTCCCACATCCCAGGAAACGTCTGCCGCCTCTTCTGCGGGAACGGACTCGCTCTGTGCTCGACGGTGGCGATGCTGTTGTTTCTGATCCAGGACGTTCTCTTCTGGGAGCTGATGAAGTCGTTGGTGAAGCTGGACCTGTTGGTGGAGAAGGACGGTCTGGTGAACGTGGCCTCGTCGTTGTCGGCTTCTGATAACTGATCTGCTCTCTCCTCTGGAGATCCGACCTGATGGAGGAACTCAGGTCTCGTGTGAAATTCCTCTGGTTGATCGTCAGGAGGAAAACTTTCACTCCTGCAGGATGTGAGGTCGCGTCTCATTTCCTCCAACCTGTCCATGTGAGCGTCGGCAAACTCCTGGGGAGGAGGAACGTCCCAGAACTGGTCCACGCTGAAGCTTTTGTAAAACTGCTTCCTGTCCTGCTGTGGTTGCTGATTCAGCAGCAGTCTGGAGCCTGACGGAGGTTTTGTCCGTGTTTGTTGTCTGTGAGCAGCGCAGCAGCACTGACAGTTCACCTCATCCCAGGTCTGTCCTGAACTCACACAGTTTGAATCCCGGTGACTTTGTGTTGTGTGACTTTGTGTTGTGTGTCTTTGTGTTGTGTGACTTTGTGTTGTGTGACTTTGTGACGGTGGCTCAGGCGACTCGTCGTTGTTTGGCGTCTGCGTCCTGTCACATCGTCCGGTAAACGGCGTCCCAGCATCGTCCCCCGTTTCATTCACGAGAACAAACGTGGTCTTGATGCCGGAATTATTCAGCTGAATTTCAAGTTTGACCTTTGACCCGGCGCAGCTGATTTCCACGATGTTGGTGAGCGGTGCAGAGGATGGGCTGTGTTTGTCAGGCGCCTGATGAAGCTGCTGAATCGTGATGTTGGCAGATGTTGGAGATGAGTCCTCTGAGTCCCTGACAGACACAGACGTCAGCAGCTTCACTCGAGGACGCGTCTCTGCGTCCTCTGGCGTTTGGGTGAAAATCCTTTGGTTTGCAGCTGAGTTGCGTTTGAATCTTTTCTCCTTCGGAGGAGAGCTGTTGTCTTTTTCCTCATCTTCAGATCCGGACACGTTTTCCCGTCGGAGTGAGTCTGTTTCTCCCTTTTCCACGACATCGTCTTTGCAGTCGACGCTGATGCTTTTGTTCTGCTTTTGAAAGATGTACGGTGAAACGCTCTCTGCAAAACAACAAGTACAACAACACAACACAAACTGTAGGTGAAATATGTTGAATTAAAGACAACAGTTCTAACTTATCAACATTTGTAAGATTGGGACATGAAAGGCCTCATGTTTTAAAATGTAAACTGTAAAGATTCTTATACACAAATGTTTAGAACAATGCACAAAGTGAAAAAACAAAACCGACACAAAAGTCGTTATGAGACGATTCATGTTATTTACAGATGCAACATTTGGAACAGCCAACCAGAATAAGCCTACAAAAATCCACAAACCGCCCCGCCTCCTGCAGACGTCACGTGTCGGCATGGCAACCTCATCAAGCATCACAACGAGCATGTGGCTGCCTGCTGGGGTCATGTGATCTGGATTAGGCGGCGACTCACGTTTACTGCTGCTGGAGCTTTTCCTCCTCCTGCTGCTCCTCCTCCTCCCCCTCTTACTCATCCTCACATCCAGTGCATGGTCACGTCACATCAGCTGAGAGACACGAGGACGACAAGGCTTCACCTTCAGCTCACATGTGAGGCTCACACAGGTCGTCTCAGGTCCTGCGGCGGTGAAACCAGGCTCTTATCAAAGTCCATTACTTCAAAATACTTCAAATTCTCAAACTGCCATGGACACACAATGTTTGTCAACACATGACAAAACTAACAGCAGCTGATGACATGGAGGATATTACAGGCATTTATATACATATGTGTGTGTGTGTGTGTGTACAACTATCAAACAGTTTCACACACAGAGCATAAAAACATCTATGTTAAAACATAATTCTGCAACAACATGAAAACGAACATTAGAGGCAGGTTTCATGTTGACTGAGGTGAGCGTGAAGAAGTGATGATTAATAACAGGTGCTTACCGAGGCCTGAGAGCTGCTGGTTCCGTCCACCCTGCGAGTGTCGGACGGCGTCCACACGTCCACACGTCCACACGTCCGCGTCCTGCGTCTCAGACTGCTCCACTTCTTACTGTTTCTATTCTCAACGTAAAGCAGCTTATTGTGGTTAATCCCATCAGGCCCTGGTGGTGATGTCAGCGTGCGGCGCCTCCTCTCTTTATCCAGCAGCCACGAGGACAACTGAGATCAATCAAGACGCAGCTGCTGCAGCTGCTGCATTGATCTGAGATTAATCGACTGATCGGGAAATGGATTCAGCCGAGGTCTGAACGTAAACACCAGTCATCACAACTCGGTGCTTTGCAGACACTTTATTACACAAATAACATAGTTACTGAAAATAGTACTCTTGCAGCAAAACCAGTGTGTTACAATAAATATCATATAGCTTACATCTGACTGCGACATTGGGAATGCGATTTCTGTGGCATGCTGTTCAGGAAAACATTCATTCCAGCTTTACAGCGAGCAATGGCGTTCAGAATGAATGAGATGAAACCTGAGAATACACACAGGAAGTCAACGTTCTGGAAGCACAACGCGACTTTAATCTCGCCACCTCTGTTGTGTGTATTAAAAAAACTCTCTACTTGAATCAGATTACAACCGAACATTTCTCCGCCATATTCTCAGTTTTCATTCACTCCACTCACAAATCAATCTTCTAGGTTTTAAAGTGAACTCCGTCGTCAGGGCAGGGAACGTGAGATTGGTTACATCCTGGTAAACTCCTCACTCTGATGCTGACCAATAGGAGCACAGCTGACAGGTCTGCACAGGTGTCAACATGGTGAAGAGAAAGAGGAATGATGTTTGTTTACGTTCTCGTCACGTTCTCCATGTTTTGTGTGGAGTAAAAAGGCAGCGTAGTGGAACTGGCCTGGAAGCCACATGGTGTAGTCTGCTGTGTCATCATCTGACCTCTGACCTTACGGCCTCTCAGACTCTGCTGGAGTTTGATGCATCAACAGTTACAGTGCTTCAGAATTGGCTGTTGAACAATGATTGATTGGCGTTATGCACAGGTGTGCACACACACACGCACACATATACAGTAAATCTACTGTTCACTTGTATGGAAGAGAAAGTACAAGCTCGACTAACAGCAGCCATTTTCATCTGGTGACACGTGTTGGCGGCAGGTGCTAAAAAAAAAAAGGCATGAAGACATGAAAAGGCACAAAATGACAGAAGAAATGATTGGGATGTAAAACCAAGCTGCAGCTTCAGCACCTGGAAGAGATTCCTGGAAGGTTCCAGCATCAGTGCTGTGAACTGATTCCCTCCTGACTCGGACATAATTATTATTATTATTATTATTATTATGATGATGATGATGTGATGACCAACACTGTTTCTCTTTCTCAAATCTAAACACTGACAGTAGCAGCAGCACTTCACCGTCTGTCTGAGGACTTGTGTTCATGGCGTCGACCAGCTCAAAGACACCGTCACACATGACACCTTCTCAGCCTGTCACATCGCTGCTCTCGCGGCTCTGAGCCAATCACAGTGGAGCACGATGACACACCTACACTCTACACTTCTGTTTTGTTGATGAATGAGGAGGAGGAGGAGGACGAGACATGAGCTGATCAGATCAGGTCCCATCAGCTGTGAGTGGGATGGATTTAAATTCAGTCTCGGGTTCATTTGTAGATCAGTGATTTACATTACAGGCTGTTGACGGTTCAGACTCTGAGTCCTGTGTACACAGCTGAGTGTCACCTCAAGTGTTCAGGTAACAGACGAGTCACGAGCGGTGACTGAGCTGGTCAGAGTTCCACCATGAAAACAGCCCGTCGCCATGACGATAAAAGACATCGGCTGACTCTGAAATACTCGACCACCTTCTAGCCATAAAAAAAGTTCTGCTATTTCAGTGAAATTTAAAAAAAATAATCAAATAATAGTCTTAGATTTGTTTTTACCCGTTTCCAATACAAAACGTATTTCAAGAGTTTTCGTGCAGAAAATTCCTGAATGCTGTGAAAGCGCTGGGATAAAAGGCAAAGTGATGCTTTCTCTTTTTTAAGGCGGAATCTGACTCCAAGCGTTCGTCCCTGTGGATTCTCACTATCTCTTTAGCTATGCATCTATGACTTTTTTTTAGTGACGTAACAGTGAATCGTATCAAGACCACTGATAAATTAAGATGAAATAAAACTGTCTAATTTAAGCCAAATGATTTGTATATACAGAATATATTTAAATATATAAACAATAAGATTGGCAGCGAACACAACAGTTACGCACATAATGAATAACATACATCCTGGCAACGTAAGCAGAAGGTCAGCAGCTGGACCGTGATGGTCTAGGAGGAGGACTGAGGCGGCGGCGGCGGCGGCAGAGCGGAGTACTCCTCGTTCTCCGAGTCACTGCTGTCCTCGTCGTTTCGCTCCTGGTCGCTGCCCTCGGTGCTCAGCTGGTCAAAGCCCTGACGACTGTAACCCTTATGGGAGGCAAAGAAGTTCCCCAGATTCAGGCTGCCGACCGCTTTCCCTGACAGACAGAGCAGAGGGAATAACACGTCAGGGCGAGACTCCTGTTGAATCAGTGTGGATGCAAAACGCCTGGTATCTTTCTGCTGTGAGATGAAGACAAAGATGAGTCTTCCTCCTTCACTGATGCTGACGGACTGATTCTCCGTGGTGCTGATGAAACATGCACTGATCCAGGTCTTACAACATACAGCTGTGACTATATCCACCACTGACAACATGAACACATCAGAGTTTGAGACTGTAAATAAAGAATGAAAAAACAACTGCAACGCCCCCTGGTGTGTGGCTGCGGTATAGGCCATACCGAGCCTTTCATTTGTTTTGGTTATTGATGATATGAAAACAGTCATGATTGACAGGTGTGACTGACTCCGGATGAGTTGGATGTGTATGGTGAAATGTTGTCAGTCTTACCTCTTATTTTTCCTAAGATCCCGCCCACAGAGCTGGGTTCACTTTTCACCTCACATCGATCTGCAAATGTATCATCATCATCATCATCATCACCATCACCATCACCATCACCATCATCATCACCATCACCATCATCACCATCACCATCACCATCACCATCATCACCATCACCATCACCACCATCACCATCATCACCATCATCATCATCACCACCATCACCATCACCATCACCATCCTCCTCATCATCCTCATCCTCCTCATTGTCATCACCATCACCATCATCATCATCACCATCACCATCACCATCACCATCATCATCATCATCATCACCATCACCATCATCACCATCATCACCATCACCATCACCATCACCATCACCATCATCATCATCACCATCACCATCACCATCACCATCATCATCATCATCATCATCACCATCACCATCATCACCATCATCACCATCACCATCACCATCACCATCACCATCACCATCATCACCATCACCATCACCATCACCATCACCATCATCATCATCATCATCATGTGTGCAGCGACTGAACTTCTGCATTTTATCACTGTGACAGCAGTAAGTGACGTCATATCTGACCCTCATCAGCACTGAGCCTCTCATACATACTGTTCCTCCTCCAGCAGATGAAGACTCCTATGGAGACGACGAGCAGCAGAGGGACGAGCAGCAGCGTGGTGATGACGGCGGGGAGGACACCCGTGGCTCTGTTTGGACTTACTGCACTCTTCTTCTTCTTCTCCTTCTCCTCCTCCTCTTCCTGTGGTTGAGACTGCTGCACCACGTGTTGCTTCTCCTGGATGGCGGCGACCTTCGACATGTTGTGTTCTGGCCTCAACTTAGTCTGAACGAAAGTCTCCATTTCTACACAGAGAGAAAAGCTGATTAACAGGAGATCATTAACCCAGAGAGAACGCAACACAGCCACTACATCACTGTTCTTTTCTTCTGCCGATCAAAAAAAACAAAAACAAATGATCTTTTAATTTTCATTAACGGCAGAGATCAGAGCGTCCAGGCTTTCTTCTCTAAGCTGTGTGAAACTACCTGACATCAAACATGAAGAGCTCTGATACAGACGTTGATGCACATATGAAAACATGAAGAAAAAAACATCTAGGGTTAAAGCAGGATAATGTGATGAGCATCACCTGAGCACAACACTCACCTTCAAGCTCCTGAACCTCGATTCCAGCTTTTTTCACTGAGCGATGGGACTCTGGGACAAAAAGGAAAAGTTAAATACTGGTATTTTCAATTCAGAAAATCTTTGTGATCTAAGTTATGATGGATTCTGTGCACATGACCATTTAGTCTTTTGACTCTTACTCGCGCTGGTAAACTTGAAGACTGATTTACTGCCGACATCTCCAACAAAGACGCTGCCGTCCCGGGTTTCTACGATGTCATGAGGCATCTTAAACTCCTGCAAAAGAAGAAAGACACAATTTAATGCAACAAAAATCACTGTCACAGGACATATGTAGTTTAGTCAGCAGGTGACAAGGTCAGAATGGAGGTACATGTCAGGGTGTGTGTGTGTGTGTGTGTTTACCTCGGTCTTTGGGCTGAAGGTATCCAAAATATCCTTGGTTGAATAATTTATTACAAACCCTCTGAGTGGAGCTGATCGATAGGGAGATTCCCCATTAACTGCAAAGATCAAGCCATCTTTACACACACACACACACACACACACACACACACACAGGGTAAAAAACATGTAATTGTTTTCTCGATGTTAGATTTAAAGTGAAAAATTTGTTTTTGCTTAAACACCAAGATGAAACAGTTCTACGGCCTCATTATCCACATTATTACAAAGCAAACAAATGAAGACAGTGAGGATGTGACGAGGGTGTGATGAGGGTGTGACGAGGGTGTGATGAGGATGTGACGAGGGTGTGATGAGGATGTGAGTTTACCTCCTGCAGGGCTGTAGTTGATGGCGAACACCTCCCCTCCAAACTCCTCCTTCTTTATTTCCTTGACAAACTCTCCACTTTCAGCTATGAAGCACTGGATGCGTCCGTTCTCTCTGTCTGCGACACACACCTCCTGCCGGTCAGGAAGGAACACCAGGCTGTGAGGCACCCGGAACGGCAAACGCCTCCTCCTGTCAGACGAACCTTCAGCCGCGAGAACAAGACACAAGAAGCTGAATGAGTCCTGACCCCCATCAACGCCAGTGATGTTTAACGCACTGAATCATCATGGTAAATGTTTGCTGAGAGAATCAGTGTATGGATGTGTGGGCTCAGGTTTGTACCTGCACCCCACTCAGACAGGTATTTGCCATCAGCGGAGAACTTAAGGATCCTGGCGTTGCAGTAGCCGTCGGACACAAAGACGTTCCCGGTCTGCGGGTCCACAGCCACGTCAGTGGGCTGACAGAAGTGGCTGCTGTCACTTCCTGGTGTGAAAGCTTCTCCGAGTGTCAGCAGTGTCCCGTCTCTGCCGTCACCGCTCACCTTCAACACCTGACCAACACACAGACAAGGACTCGTCATTGTCACATCGTCTGCATGTTGTGTATTTGAGACGAGCATGCAACTTCAATCTGTCAACACACTCAGGCTGGAACATCTTACCTGATGAAGAGCCACATCTGTGACCCAGTAATTATTCTCTCTGTCTGTAGTTATTCCATGAGGCATATAAAACCTGCAACATCACAGACATCTACCAGTGAACGAGTGTCTTCATTCTGATACATCATCATACAGGACACATCTCCGTTCACACTGAACACAACAAAGACATTTACATGTTCCTGCCCGAAGCCTTCAGGATGTTCCCATTGGTCGGCTCCACAACCAGAATCGTGGACTGCTGGATGGGACCCAGTGACATCTGCTGGTACCGAGCCTGACTGTTAAAGGTGCTGAGGAAGATGATTTTACAATTAGTCTGTCATCCATTCCATATAATCTGCATCACCCTGATGTTCACTGCTCTGCTGTCCACTGAAACATGACACATGTCAGTGCTTCTCTATGACAACACTGTGGCAGCTAATAAACAGAGCGAGATGCTAACATCAGCTCAGCTGGACGGAGACTTCACTCCACAAACTCATCCTCGTCAGCATCAACAGGAAACAGAGAGCGACTCACTTTGCCCCCCAGTGGTGATCCCCTCTGTGGAAAATGACCAGGTTAGAATCCGAGTCCAGGGCAAGTCCCGAGACCTGACCGAGCTGGAGAGGACCCGGAGGCCACGCTGAGACCTGCTCCAGGTGGTAGTCTACACACCACACACGCACACAGAGAAAAACACACAGAAAGACAGACACCACTGAAATATAACTTTAAACTAGTTTTTGTGGCTGTTCCTGGTGAACCAGAATGTTTGTAGAACCAATTCAAGCATATAGACATTGTACAAGCATGAGTCTGTCTGTCTGTATGAAACCTCCTTTAGACAACCAACCCTGTACAATAAAGCCTGAGCAAATATCAGCTTCAGCCGTTTCCATGGGGAGGCTGAGTGAGTTATCAGACATTCAGTCTAGAAATAGCACAGAGCTATAATGGTGGGGGGGGGGGATCGGAGAACATGTCAATGACGGAGAACGATGAAAGGGACGAGAAGAGAGGAGCCAGAAATGAACAGCTTTGGCGAAACAGAAATGTAAGATCAGACACTTTGTATTTCACTGTTTCTTAAACAGTCCAAGAAAAATTCAACTGCAAATTTCATCCAAATCAACAACAACAAAAACTAAAAAACGCACGAGTGCCGGAAAAAAAAGTCAGGAATACTGGATGATGGGCAAAAAAAAAAAAAGTTTTGTTTTCAACATGTGACGACATCAACAACAACAAAACAGCATCCAGGACCCACCTTGTCCGTCAGCTACCAGCTTGCTTGCTGGAGGCTTGGCTGCAGCCTCAAGCTGATGGAATCTGTGGACTCTGTCCCTCACCAAAACAGGGTTGTCCCTGGTTTGGAAGGCTAACGTGGCACCGGGGAGGCCAAAGTCTTTCTTTTGCATCAAACTATCAATCTGAGCCACCAACTCAGCCTGGGCTTTCTGCATCTCCCTGGGGTTGTACTTATGAATATGAACTATGTCCTGACTCTGGCCTAGCAGCTTGGACATAAGAGAATAGAGGTCACCTGCACAAACAGACAAAAGAGGGACAGAAAAGAATGGAAATAAAGGACAAGGAAAGGAGGAATGTCTCGCAACACAGAGCAAATTCAGTGTTGTCAGGAACGGCGGTGAGGTGTTGCACTGGGACATGATGAAAAGATAACACACAGTGAAAACATATTCTCCATGACACAGCATTCAAGTGTTTCTGTCGACCCTTTCTAAATAAAAGTGTTGGAGAGATATCGAACCCTGACTGATCCAGACTGACGTTTAGTCGGACATTAACTGAGCAAACACCCACACTGTGTTTAACAGAGGAAAGAACAACTGCTGACTCTGATTGTACAGCAGATATGAAAACTGTGGACCAGGTCATCACATCATGAACACTTATCCATACTAACTGCACTTGGTGGACTCTGAGGCTTGCAACCTGTGGGGGCTCCTGGTTGGTCCTGCAGGACTGTGAGATACCACGGATCACGCTACGAGCCACTCAGTGTCTGATAACAGGACTGAGATCCATGTGTGGAGTCAAACCAGTTCACTGGGGGAGAACTGTTTTTTTGCAGGTTTGTTTAGACCTTAGGTCTGAAGCATGTAAATCTCCATGCCGGGTTTACATCTGTCCTCTGTCTCCTTTCACTGTCAGATTCCCCCCTAAGAGTATAAGCAATGATGAGCAAAACACACACACTGCACACTTTCACACACCCTCATACACACTGTGACACATACGTACATGCATTAGGGTCAGACTGTGTCGCAAATGCAAACAAGACAAAAGCCTGAGTGAAGCTAACTTGTCCTTCAGCGTAGTAGTCAACTGAAGATGTTCAATGCAGGGATGACACAGGGATGGGTGTAAAGAGGGATAAAGTTTTAATACTTCACACAACCTGGAGTAGTTGTTTTCCTTGAACTCACCTTCATCCTGATCTGCGTTGTTTACGTCCGACATTGATCTGTCATTCTGAAGATCTTAGGATGCAGGAGAAATTGAGTGTAAATTATACAAGCTGAACTACAAAGGACACGAGGATACAGGCAACATACAGGTAAATCGAGATGTTTCTGCTGTATCGACGAGAGAAATAACTGAAAATGAGTTTGGCAACATCAGTAATGTCCAAACCCTTTGTACCTGTTGAATGTCCCATATGCATCATGGAGTGACCTGGACTGACAACGATGGGAACATTGGCCTCCGCTGGAATATGCTGAAACAGCTCTTTGGAGCCCGTCTCCATGCAGTTCATGTAGGGGATGGCATGTTTGCTGTCCATGTAGTACATTATATAGAAGTTGCACATTTCATCATCAGCGGTGCCACTGTCAACAAAAGAGAAAAGTACAATAAATACAGCACACTGCTATAGCAGCAGTCTTAAACTGTGTCCGAAATCACTCACTCATTCCCTACTCCATACCCCTAAAACGTATCCCATTAATGTTGTCCGATACAATACGTGTTCGTTTACTACTGCATTTTTATTAAATTAGAGGCTTTTGATTAGTGTCCTCTACTTTATATTTTCATATTTTATTCTCTTGGCTGTTTAGTAACAGAAAGTTACAGTGTAACCTACTGGAATGATTAATTATATGCTGTTCGTTTTACAATGTTTTTTCAATGAATGTAGGAAGCCATTTAAATTGCCTTGTTTTGAAATGTGTAATAAAATAAACAATGGAATAAACTGGCCTCTTGACTGTTGTACTGCTCCACAACTTTAACTATAACTAACTACGAGCAATTCACCGGAAAAAAAATTACCGTTATCTAGAAAACTCCCGTAGCTCTATAGACATGCAGTCGACTGTCAGTCTGGTTGTGTTTATTTTAAAAATGATGCATGATGGGATATCTTGCTCCGGTTAGTGACCATCAGATGTTCACTACATTTGGTGGTGAATTGTGGGATACATTCAGTCAGTGCACTGTACAGTGGACATGAATAATCACTAAACATTCAGACACCACTACACAATGGCCTGGTCACTATATCGTGCACTACACAGTGGTTAGGGAGCGATTTTGGCCTTATTCTTCATATTAGAATGTTTGCGTTCATGTCCATGCATCACATTTAGCTTAACTCTCAAAGCTCTTTACTGGAATGTAAAAAACTTGGCGTTTAGGTAGTTACATGTCTCTGTGAGTCATTTCACTGAGACAGTAAGTTGAAACTGAGTAACTTCACACACACAAGAAATGTTGGAAATTAAGACACACCTCTCATCTCTCATTTACTGTACAAAATTAAAAGGCACTTCTCAGGTATGGGTCACCGCCAATGTAGTGCGCTGCGCTATTACATCACAACTCACCCAATGTACGTTTTTGATGTTTTGCCTTCACCAGTAAACACACATCTGGCAGCAATGATGTCACCGTACTTCACATCCACCTCTTTGTCAACTGGATAAAAAGCCTGGAGAGAAAACACACTCACTGCTGACATCAACTATATGAGGTTTACCAATGTATGTCTGTGCCTTTAAGCAACTGGCTGTGATGCCATGTCATAATATACCTGTGGTAGCTGAGGAGACTGTCTTCCAATCAGGCTCCACTTCCCATCTCGGATCCTGTAGCCGCTGACAACTTTACCTGCAACACAAACAACACAACATCCAGATGATGCCAACACGGACAGTGGGCGACTCTGAGGTGAACCCCTACAGTCTCTGCTGTGACTCACCCAGCCGGTGTGTGTGGGTCCTGAAGGCAAATGGGTAGATGCGATACGAAGTGTAGTCACAGGCGACGTCTGCATTTGTAACTGACACAGAGATAAGAAGATGTGAGGACCCGACTTCTCCAACAGCAACAACTGAACAGTTAGGTTTAATCTGCCCTGGCTGATCTGTTGACCCTGTGCTGATGTGTGCTGATGTGTGCTGACTCTATGTCGCTGTGGTTTTAATCACTTTGTCAATATATATGTTGAACTACAGCCCAGAAGATTTGCTTGTTTAGACTGGCTCACTTTGGTCCAAACCAAAATTACGTCATGACGTCTGTTAACAGCTTTTTTCTTCACTGAAATAACAACGAATGTGTTTAAATTCCTGTTCCTCACCGCAAAGGAGGACACTACCAACTCTGACCTTGGCAAATATAAATGTAATTAAAAACATAACAGCAAACGTACCTCTTTTTCCTGGGAGGATCACTGTGTCCACAGACATGAGCAGGTATATGCCAGCTATGAATGGCTGTCTTTGAGGAGGACACAGAGACTCAGTTAGAGGACAGACTGTTTAGACTGACGTTTCCTTCCTATTTCTTCTGTCAACTTGTCTACATGCACACTCAAAACAACATGCACGAACATGTAAAACTGTAAGCTGGTAAGAAGTGTTTAGATTCTTACGGCTTCGACGTCATTCGTAAGGAAAGTCCTGAGCAATCTCTATGGTGGTCTGTGGAGGAGAGCAGTCAACTCAAACTGAGTGCTGTGATCGTCTCAATAAACGACATAAGTGTAAGTGGATGTAAGTGGATTATCGGTTAGAAAGACATTGTGAACATGATGCAGCTAAAAACCACAACTAAGTAGATCCTTAAAAGGACGAGATAAAATCATCTCTACCGAGCATAAACAACTGTACTTCCATTAAAACTCACCCTTGAAACCCCTAACATCTCCATAATGGATCTGCAGCACAAAGTAGGACATTCCTGAATTTCTTCCAACTTTAAAACCAACATCTGATGAGATGACAAAGAGAAGAGCAGAGTTTAGAAAAATACAAGAAACCACAGAGATTCAAATGACTGAGGACAAAAAGGACAAATGGTAAAAAGCTGGTTTATTCTACATTTCAACGTGAGGAAATACATCAGCTTTATGTTTGTGTTCGGACACCACGGAAAAGGGACAGTGTCTATGCAGAGATGTTCTACTTCAGTAATGTTAGCATCACAAAATCAAGTCCATCCACGTGGTTATGTGCAACCTGAGCTCTGTGAATAAATCTAGGACATACCTTTGGGTAATTTAGTCGGAGGTGCGTTTCGAGCCCAGGCGTACATGATGGAGGCTTCATCCACACAAGTGCCTCGGACACTGCCACAGTCCCTGAACAGAGAGGAGACACAGTCAGTCCCACCCTGAGTTTATGAACATGTACTGTATGAGTATAAGACACTGCAGTGACCGGGAGTCGGATAATACCAGTAGCTGCTGGTGGAGACGGGAGTCTGGCAGCCAAACAGTATCATGTGATGGGCAGTGTCCATACTCGCATGAGGTATGAAGTCAACTGGCAAAGAAACAGCAATGTGGTTAAAGTATTTTGTATATATTATATCCTGCGTAGGAGCAGTGTCGTTGCTACTTGGCTGAAACATAGTCTCTGCCGTTACTAATGTTTGTCACTTTCAGAATGCGTCTGAATAGTTGGTGATCGTGGGTCAGCTCAAAATATTTTCAAGATAAAGGACATACTCACCAATATACACATCTTGACTGGTTGGCACAGGTAAGGCCATGCACAGGTAAGTGTCCGACTGAAATGTGAAAAAAAATACAACTACAACTACAGCATGACGCAGCCAACGCACACGTGTGTCATATGTCCACAGTCAAAAAGATCCCCCACTGACAGACTCACCCCAGTCGGAACAACACCAGGCATCCGAATGTCCACAGAGAAGTTGTGAAGGTTTGTTACCACCTGCGGTTGCTTGCTCCTGGACGCACAGTCACTGGGATCAGACAGGACATTTTCCTGAGACCTTACAGAGGAACGCGGAAAAAGGTAGTTTACGTCCAGCTTTATAACAGGACATTAATACCCCTTATCCTCCAACGTGGAAAATGTCCCATCCCAGAAAAAATGACTTGGAGCATTTTAACAAAAACACATTTCTTGACAGGCTAACAGCTAAGGCGTTTCCAAAACTACCTCCATAGATCATCTTCCTTTCAATGCACCACAAAAAGAGCTTTTATTTTCTTACCTTTTGGACCAGAGCAGAGGGTTCTGTATTTCCTGGCTGTGGCTGTGACATATTAAAGCTAGCACCACGACACAGAGCACAGCAACTTGCATCCTGCCGGTGATTATCCCAGTGCGTGCTGCTGCTGCTGCCTGGGCTACAGAGGTAAAACAGTGGCTGTCAGCACAATCAGTCATTACTGGATAGATTAACATCAGGAGGAGGAGCCTGTCTCACCTCTTTTCCTTATTCAGCTGGGGATGAGGAGAAGGGGTATACCTCACTCCTTTAGCATGTTGGATCACAGTTTACTCTTGGGTGTTCTCTCGTAGGTACGATGGTTCCAGAGTCAGTCTGAAGAAACCTCCTAAAACAAAACAGATTTTCACCACGTCATACATAAAACAGGAAAGTATAGTTATACCTCCCACACCCCACTGACTGAATGGCACCACTTCCTTTTCTACCCATTATCATTTCTCCTCCACGTATCCTGATTGGGCCGTGGCGGCAGCAGGTTAATCAGAGTACATTCCACTTAAGCTGCTCTCAAACAAAGCTTTCCACCTCCTCCTGAGAAATCTGTCCCCAGAGCAGATGGGATATACCACCCTTCCAATGACTTTTTGGTTCCCTCTGTGCAGTCTCACTGCTTTAGTCTTTATCCTGACATCGGAGGAACAAGGAAAGGTCAGAATATCAACAGGTAAATCTAAACCTTCAGATTCACAGTGATCCAGTACAACACCCACATTACTCAACAATCAGTCAAAGCCATCAACGATTAACATACTGGATGCTTTACTGTCTGGACAAGCACATGCGAAAGCAGGGTAATTAATACGGCACCTGTGTCCTTGGTAACTGCGCGATATTATACTGTAATAAAGATGAACTTCCTGTCTCTGTGTACTTCCCTCTCTCCTCTTCTCTTTTCTGAAATAAACATCAGTGAACAGCTGTCGCTGATAGAAACTGATCGATTTACTACCAGACAGAAACACAGAGGACTCCGGTGTCAATATTAATATTCTACTCAGAAATAAAATAAACTGAGACTCTATTTTGTTTTATATCTGATGAAATCTTAACACACCGACACAAATACCATCGATATTCTAACACCGTTACACAGTCAAACACAAGCAGAGACATAAAACCAACAACAACCATGTGTCCATCAGCTGACTAATCTCCCATCCTGCACGTTTACCTTGAAACCCAGAGGAAGCCGAATAGCAGAGGAACAGTCATTGAGATGTGGAGCTGCCTTGGTGACTCATCGCTGATAACACACACATACACACACACACACACACACAGTGATAGAAATAACAGGGAGGAGGAGTGAGAAGGGGCAGAGCTGTGTCTGACATCACACTCCTCTGAGGAGATGGATGAAACTATGGAAACAGGCCTCAGCCCACTCACGGACCGCAACACTTAACATCTCACCAAACCACCTCATCCAGACCACATCATCCAGACCAACTCACCCAGAACATCTCATCCAGACCACCTCATCTGGACCACCTCATCCAGAACATCTCATCTGGACCACCTCATCCAGACCACCTCATCCAGAACATCTCATCAAATCATCTCAGAACATCTCATCTGGACCCCCTCCTCCAGAACATCTCACGCAGACCACTTCATTAAACATGTCATCTCACATAAACACAGAGTTTTTATTAAAGTCCAAACACACGCTGTTTTCTTTGTTTATCTGTTGACAGTGAGCAGCTGTGATGCCTGAACCGAGCAGGAAGCGACAACCATCTATAACCGGCTAAGCTAACGCGGCTAATATTTCCCCGCTACATGTAAACACAGCAGCGTCTATCACCAGACTGTGACGATGGAAACAGCAGCTGTAGCTGTAGCTCCGTTAGCTCGCTCGCTAACATGTCAGTGCGCTACGTGACAAAACGCTAGCCGTGTGTTGCGACATGTTAAACGCGGCATCACGTCCGGGCTGTGTTTAGTTTATTAGAAGATTCAGCTCGTGTGGAGATAAAACAGCTAAACGGTTCATTTTGAACAGGTGGGTGTGATTAAAGGTAGAAACGGTACCTGTTCGCTGCGGAGGGGCGTCTCTCTCTCAGTCCGCTCGCCTCAGACGTGACAACCTGCGTGTCCTTGCAGGAAATTAGCAACGACTTCATTTCCAGCTTTTCATCTTAAAAGCATCGTTACGAAGATCCGCCTGTGTCAGCGTGTCTTAAAAACACAGATCACAAATCAGATATCTTAAATATTTCACTGTGTGTGTGTTTTTAAATATGAATTCAAAATAATATTTTGCTAATTGCAATCAAAGACTGAATTCTAAAAGTTAAGATGATTTTATTCTGTAAGACGTAACAGGAAGTTGTTTCCGTGATCCGGTTGTGTGGAGCCATGCTAGCAGTGCCCGGGTTGTTGTTGTCTCTGCTGCGTCATAAAACCATGTGAACCCGTGTTTTGTTAAGTATGTCTGCGAAAACACTTTAAATTATTATTAATTTAGTAAATTTACCCGTGTTTTTTTCTCCGCCGGTTAGCTGTTGACTTCCGGCTCGGGAGGGTTGCACGCGACTATCGTGATGTTTATTGATAGCAAAGTGCTGATTGGTTGACGTGTGTTCGGGAGTTTTACTGGATGAAGAATTTTAGTCTCGGTCTGTCTCTGTCCTCAAGCTTTACCTCTGTGGTCCCGCCCACACACCTGTCTGACCAATCACGAGTCGTGCGATTCATAGCGTCAGATTATTGATCTGTTTCCACCTTTGCCTCTCATCCCAGGTCCAGAGCATCATGGGCCGCAGCAGCAGCCGCACCGTGTCCCACAGTGTCCCAGTGGTGGGACTGTGTCTCGCCGCCTTGGTCTTCAGCAATGTCCTGATCTACCTGTATCTGGACTCTGTGTACCAGACTGATGAGCAGGTGGTGACCTCTCATGTTGGTTGTGCACCTCAACACTTCAAGATGGTGACCATGAGGAACTGCACTCCTTGGCTCCAGTGTCCGCAGATAAGATCGGAGGTGCACAAGCTGAAGCTGATTGGCCAGGGGGCCGTGAAGAAGGTAGACAAAACGTCAACAAGCAAAAACGTCAACAAGCAAAAACGTCATTCCGTCACTCCACTCCTACTAACCTCCACCCCCACGTCTCTCTCCTCAGGTCTTTCTGGCTGAGTGGAGAGCTCAGAAGGTGGCGCTGTCCAAACTCTCCTCTCTGGACTACCTGGAGGATTTTCTCCACGGACTGTCCATGTTACAGGCCCTGCAGGGCCCCCTGGTGGTGCAGCTGGTGGGG
The DNA here is from genome assembly GCA_016785345.1 of Trinectes maculatus. Lineage (NCBI taxonomy): Eukaryota > Metazoa > Chordata > Actinopteri > Pleuronectiformes > Achiridae > Trinectes > Trinectes maculatus. The sequence continues at coordinate 34,549 of JAFBJQ010003137.1, forward strand.
TTCTGTCTCGAGGACCACATCGTGGTCACAGAGCTCCACCCCCTCGGCTCGTTGCTGAACCTGGACAGCGTTGTTGCACAGGTGCAGCACCAGCAGCACAACAGGTGGCAGGTTCGGCTCCGGCTGGCGATGGACTATGTGTCCGTCCTCCATTACCTCCATAACAGCCCGGCTGGACGGCGAGTCATGTGTGATTCCAACAGCCTGGAGAAAACGCTGTCTCAGTTTCTGCTGACAGCTGACTTCCACCTGGTGGTGAACGATCTGGACGCGCTGCCCGAGGTGGACCGCTCCAGAGGCTCGTTGGTGAAATGTGGCCACAGGGAGCTCACTGGAGACTTTGTGGCTCCGGAGCAGCTGTGGCCATTTGCAGAGGAAGGGAAGGCCTTCTCAGACGATCTCATGCCCGGGTACGATGAGAAGACGGACATCTGGAAGATCCCAGATGTGACGCGGTTCCTGATGGGGAGGGTACCTGGAGGAGACGTAGTTCACTTCCACCTGTTTCAGATCCATGAGGAGTGTAAGAGGGAGGAGCCCGGGCTGCGGCCCTCGGCTCTGGACGTTTTAAACGTGTACAGATCGGTGTACAGCAGCATGGTCCAGGACAGCAGCAGCTTCAGGGACATGCTGTAGACACCACATCAGCCGTCTGAACGCCGTGGCTGGGCGTCTTCACGTGTCTGTCTGCCACACTGAACAATAAATGAGTTGCCGGGCTTCCATACGTCCTCGTGTCTTCATGTACACAGTACAGTGTTTCTGCTGAACACAGATACATTTTGACTTCTGATGTGCAGATATGAGAAGGTGGTCTTATCTCAGTGAAGATGACTGGTGAAGCCACGCTGGACTGGATGTGGGGGTCAGATAACAGACGAGCCGACTCAGCGTTTTTTCCAAACACAGTCATTCAGACACCAAGACACAAACCATAGAACTGATTTAATATTTAAAAAGAAACAACAACACTGAAGGTTTTCATAGTGTATTTACATCACCTAGATCTAAAAGCAACACATGTCATGTTACACACACCAGTGGCAAAATATGACATTTCAGATTTTCTGTTTACTGCTAACGATCATGTGGAACAGATGGATACATACATTTTTTAAAATTTTGTTTGTTAAAATATAAATGTATAGGCCATACACTTTATTAGTCATGAATAAGCACGGGTGAGCAAATAAATAAATAAATATTAAATAATGTTAGTGTCGATGTGAAACACAGATGAGTGGGACAGCACATCTACGTCATTACAGGTTGTTTACTGAGCCCAATGATGGTTGTTTACTTTCCAAAAATCTGTTTATTCTAGTCTTTGGCATTTTTTTTTTTATCAACTGCGTTCGTGTTAGACGACAGTGTCACATGGAATTGAATTGAAAAAGAAGAAATAACACCGCAGCTGTAAGTCTGAACAGTTTAGTAAATAAGCAGTTTCTTGCATCAGTTTAGAGTTTGACCCATACACACGTGCAGTGCCTCTAACAATAACACAGTCAACGCACATCAAATCCCAATACACAATCCGACTGGACCAGAGGAAGTCAATGGAGTGTGCGAGTATTAGTAAAACTACAGAGCCAGAGCTTCTCAAACGCTTGTAATATTCCTTTAACATCATCATCATCAGTAGTGTCCAGTGATGAATAAAGACTGATTCCACACGTCCCCTGACAACATCAACTGCAGGTAACCAGCTGAGTCGTCATATCTGCATGGATCAGTCCGGATGTTGAAGTTCCAACAGGGAACGTCAGTCAAGCAGCAGCATGCACCAGGAATGCATCAGGGTTCCTGTGGGACTGTCGCGTGTCCACCTGCAGCCAGCGAGTTATTTATTTCAGTGTTAACTGGAAGATTGAGATGGTGAATAAATATGGCCCAGGATGCAATGCTGCAGTTTCTCTCCAAAGCAAACCAAACAGAAAGGCACCGTTGATTTTTCTGCACTGAATAAACACCACAAACTGTTCTACATACCAGTGTATGGCACTTTACCTACGAGACATGAACACACGGACTTTTGTTTTTATAAAACTCTATTCACTACGTCACTAAAATAAAAGATTCATTTTTTTTAAATGTATCTTTAAAAGTCTTTACACTGCAAATAATTTATAGAAAATAAAGGTTTAATAGTGATTATTTCTTTTTCTTTTTTTTCCCCCCTAAACATAAAGAGATGTTCACCAGCTTTGCGTTACACAGCAATCGGATGTTGTTTGTTGGTGGCGGTGGACGACTTGAGTTGCGTGTGGTCGTTAGTCCTGCTGCCGTCCAGGGCCCTGAGCAGCAGCAGGGCCCCGCTGCTGTCTGCGGTGAGGAAGGGTGTGTGTTCGCCATCTGGAGGCTCCTCCCCATCACTCACCGCCACACCGTCACCACTGGACTCCACTGGACGTCCACTGGTGACTGCTGCTCTTTTGGCGCCGCAGTCACTGACGTTGTTGTTTGTGTTGTGGTCGGTGTTGTCATGGTCACCCTCATAGTCAACATCCTCCATAGTGAAGAGCGGGCTGGGCGGTAAGCTGTGAGTCACGTGACCGTGGTTGTAGTGGGCGGAGCTCCTCTTCTGTTCGTCTCGGCTGGAGGACTTGTGTGACGGCCGTGTGCTGGACAGCAGAGGGCGCTCCTCCTCACCAGAGGGGCTGAGGGCCACTGAGGGGACAGAGACGGCCAGGCTGGACAGGGGGGCGGACGTCTCTGATGGAGGAGACCCGGGAGTCGCAGGAGAGGTGACCGGGGACAGCTGAGTGGCCGCAGACACAAACCTACAACAGACACACAATCGCAAAACCTTTTGTGAGAAAGATGAAGGTTATGACACAACACGCTAACAACACATGTTATAAGATACAAAACAAAGAAGACAGAATTATGTAGCATCACTGACAATAAGTCATCCATCCATTCTGTAAGGTGCTTTTCCACCTGAAGGTCAAAGGTCCAAGCTAAGGTCTCCCTCATACATCATCATGGCTGCAGCAGAGGTCAGAGGTCACGGGACAGTAAACGTACTGAACGTACGCATCAGCTGACCTCACAACAAACAGGAACGACGACGACGCCTCTGCTGAGCAGAGGCTCATGGCACCAGAACAACATGGAGGACGTTTCTCCATCTCCACACATCCACAGTGAACCTTCAGGTCTGAGACTCGTCACAGCCGAGTCCTGTACAACCTCACGGCATCGTCTGTGCTGCACAGACTCAGGAGGGGGGGAGGGCGGAGGGCGCCATCATTTTCCACCGCCATCTTTCTACAGTCACTATCTGGCTGTCAGACTCAGGTACAGAGAGTGGTTCTTGATAAGGTCAACACCAGGAAACAGCGTGAAAGTATTTCTCTTCACGCTGTGTTGTTGTTGTCACTTCCTGCTGGGACCTGTTTGCCATTCAGAGTGAGAATGATGTCGTTACCTTGTGTTTAGGACAAGTCGCTGTCAGAGTCCAGTGTGTCTCGGCGGATCTGTGAACGAGCACTTATGTCTCTGGTGCCACCAGTCGCGTTCAGACGACCCCGGCCGCCGCCCTGCGTGGCACCGTGGCTCTTCTCCGCCAGTGACATCACCGAGACAGACTCAGTGTCAGACAGAACAGTGTTGCTCCAGTCATTACTCCAGCTGCAGAGACAGGGAGGGGTCGTTTACAGGGGGACACGGTGCAGACAGGCCTCTATGACTCAAATATAACACTCATGCTGCCGTTCATCATAACATCTGCAACTCCAGCTAATCCTGTGTCTTCATCCAGTCCCCATCCCGTCTGAGAGCGGGACCAACAAAAAGGTCTGATCCCATTCTTCATGGCGAGAGTGATCCAGTGTGTCTGACCGGAGGAGAACTTTCAATCAGGAGCAAACATCTGCGTTCATCCAAGCTCCAGCTGTCAGACAGGAGCAGCTCCACCGACTGAAGCCTCAGACTGAAGGAGACTTTTATTCTCACCAGCCTCCATGGAGACACGGAGACATGGAGACATGGAGACATGGAGCTGCTGAGACCAGCTCTGCAGACCCTCAGACCAGAAGACTCTGCAGAGGATTCCAATCCCACTCACCTGGGACCATCGTCCCCGTCAGACCACTTTCAAATATTATTATAAACATTGAATCAGCGTGAAAATATAAAGTTGGACTTAGATTAGAGTTGAACAGAGGGGTTGATGTCTGACGAGGAGAAACGTGCAGCACCTCCAGATGCTCACTGCATTATTAACACTGGCTCCATTATATCGATTTACCATCATCTTTCACATATAGTTTCAGCCGCCCACCTTCTCATTCATCCACCGTATCATCACGTCATACTCAGTCTCCATCACTACCACACTGCCGCCCAGCTCCATCCACTGGCCTCATACATCAACAGAAACATCTCATACGCTGTTTCTCACCACAGAGGGAATCCAGCCACGCAACCAACGATACCTCAGACTTCACTGTAAACAAAACAATAACAGGATCCAACTGATACGACTAAGTCGAGTCAGCCTATGAGAAGTGACAGGATTATCACATAAAACAGGAACTGCTGTTTCCTCTCAAACACAAAGATCACACATGTCTGACTTTGGCTGTGTCCGAAATCGCCCCCTAACCCCTATACAGTGCATTATATAGTGAGCACGCCATTTTGTAGTGGTGTCCGAAACCTTAGGGATCATAGCATGTCCACTATATAGTGCACTCAATGTATCCCACAATTCACCGCGAAATGTAGTGTACATCCGATGGTCACTAACCGGACCAAGATATCCCATCATGCATTGCCAGAAATTCTCCAGGCTGTGCGGAAG
>JAFBJQ010003137.1:39530-147936 GCA_016785345.1 Trinectes maculatus
ACACACTTGTTTAGAAAAAAAATGCAGTGGTAAACAAACAAGTATTTTGTGAGACGACAATAATGTGGTACGTTTTAATTGTGCGACAGCGATGACGTAATTACCGGCGCCGAAAGAAGAAGAAGAAGAAGAAGAAGAAGAAGAAGAAGAAGAAGAAGAAGAAGAAGAAGAAGAAGAAGAAGAAGAAGAAGAAGAAGAAGAAGAAGAAGAAGAAGAAGAAGAAGAAGAAGAAGAAGAAGAAGAAGAAGAAGAAGAAGAAGAAGAAGAAGAAGAAGAAGAAGAAGAAGAAGAAGAAACGTAATGACATTCCTTCTCTACCTTTGGCTGGAGATGTGGGTGAGTGTTGTGGCTTCATATCTGCTCGTGGAGAAGTTGGTCTCTGTCTCCTTCTCAGCTGACTGCTGCATTGTCGTCCCATTACACTGCTGTGAGAAGAGAAGCAGGAAACAGATGGACGTGAGGACATAAGTGATGTGAGGGCAGAAGTTCAGCAGGTGTCAAAGCGTTTGATTTGATCACGATGTGGAGGAACGTACATTGTTGAGCTGCAGATCTTGAAGAGGCATGTTAGAAATCTGACGTGCTCTGGCTGAGGTTGCCAGGTTGGGGCCTGTACCAGCGTTGGTACTGTTCCTCTTATTCCTCAGATTCTGCCTCAGACGGTCGTGGAGCTTCTTCCTCTGCTTCCTGTTTGGGAAGAAACAAAGTCTCGTGTGAGGCAGCCTGGATCACAACTCGACAACAAATGTGAGAAGAGTTATACATTAACCCCAGATCTCATCTGATGTAACCATGGCTCAGCTGTTTCAGTGGCCATGAATATTTATGATATATTGAGGGAAATACAAAACACACTTCACGATATTGCTATAGCGTCCAATAGCACCAGCGAATGTCTCTTTCTGACCAACTGGCTCTGGTCATTTCTATGCAGACGATTCATTCCTGTACGTAGACGATGTGCGGTTACTATTGGATGCTGTAGTAAAATCGATGAGCGTTTCTTAAGTTACAGATACATTAGACGTAAAAATACGACATGAATTACTTTGTTTTGCAGTAGGCAACCACACACATGATTCCAACGACTAGGAGCGCAATGCAGATTCCTGTTATTGTTAAAATACGTTTCTGATACAGCTCCTCAGCTTCTGAAAAACAGGAGAGTCCACTCTTAAAACTCTGCAACACACACACACACACACACACACACACAAACGCATACATAAAGACCATCTCGACCATAAACCCAAACAATAAGAAAGGTCCCTGTCACTGTCGCTGTGAAACAGGAGGAGCCATGAACGTGGTCTGGTTGGATCCTCTATTGTCCAAACACATAGAAAACATGTTTTTTTCTCTAGGTTCCATATGTATTTATTCTCATTTGGTCTTTTAGCAGCATCATGTTGAAGGACAGTGATGTTTCATACTGAATCATTTACAGTACAGTTAAACAGAGCAGGTTAGTCGAGTTTGACACGGAGAGCAGGTTCAGGATCAACCTGCTCTCCGTGTGACCAGAAGCTGCGACAGGGAAGACGGGATGGAAGGAACAGCTGGTGCAGATGGAGAGAGACAGTGATGGACAGTGATGGACAGTGATGGACAGCAGGGGGTGGGGGGCTGAGGGGACATGAACATGCAGCAGCAGGAGTAAACAGTGTAGTGAAATATGTGCAGCAGGTGAATGAGCTCAGTCCTCAGAAGTTCTGTCAGTGTCCAGAAGCAACGAGAGAAGAAAACTGGGTTTGATTTGCTTTTATATCTCTCCTTTTTTTTTTTTTTTTAAAAAAAAGAGAGATGTACCACATCAATCTACACAAACTGCGTCGACCTGCCACACTCACTGAGCACTTTATTAGGAACAACACACTAATCCACTGTGGTTCCTCTCTTTGCTCTGAGCTTTCTGATCTTACATCACAAAACGCCAGCGTGATGATTGTTTTCTCCAGCAGGTTTGACTGGACCTGCACACCCAGAACATCCAGAACACCCAGAACATCCAGAACATCCAGAACATCCAGAACACCCAGAACATCCAGAACATCCAGAACATCCAGAATCGAATCTCTGCAGCTGGAGGAGACTGAGCCTCTGGGTCAGTGCCTCTTTTCTCCACGTACATAAATCAGTTAGAGGAAAAAGAAAATGTCATCTTAACTTTATTGATTACCAAGGCAGTGTGTGTGTGTGTGTGTGTGTGTGTGTGTGTGTGTGTGTGTGTGTGTGTTCTGTTGTTTGACGGTATAAAACTAATTAAAGATGAACGACATCAGAGCCACGTGCAGTTTGAACAATCAGGATAAGAAACGGAAATAAAAACAGAGAGAAACCAACTCCAACATGCAGAAGGTTGTTCTGGGGTGGAGGTCCGGGGGTGGGGGTGGGGGTGGGGGTGGGGGTGGGGGGCTGCACTAATGTGCACAGAGCTCAGGAGAATGAGGATGCAGCAGGTGGGAGAATGTTAACAGAGCGAAGAGGAAGGAGACATACTGTAAAAGCTGGCCATTACATAGTTTTGGCAGCGATCACCAGTAAATTCATTTGGACACCTGAGAAGAAGACAGAGAAGAAGAGAGGAGGAGACAGAGAAGAAGAGAGGAGGAGACAGAGAAGAAGAGAGGAGGAGACAGAGAAGACGAGAGGAGGAGTTAATTAGCACAGGAGCTGCACAAAAACCCACGACAGTCATCACTGGTGTTGATGTTCATCTGCCAGGCCGAGTCCTGTCAATCATCTCAGACCTTCATACCATTCACATCTCCAACTCAGGGAGGTGATGTGAGGAGGCTCTGTGGGACTGAACCACGTCGAGGCAGCAGACTGAAATTTGCATGTATGTTCCTGGCTCCTCAGTGTGTGAGACAGGTTCTAACGGGGTTTCCAGAGGAAACATCAAACCCACAATAAAACGCCGCTTTACCAACTGGTCACATGAGTGAAGATTCTCGTGGTTATGAAAGAACTGATGTTTCATCTCATCCCTGAGGTTTCTTCATCTCTGAGGCCCCACTGAAGTCACTGAAGAACAGTCAGTCAGATGTGAAGAAGCCTCTGGGGTGAAAGGTGGAACATCTTCAATCATCTACAACCCAGTACCTGAAGTGTGACCTGCTGGACACGGTGGTCCGTGGACCACTGGGAGAAGAGCTTGGCTCAGGATGCTTCCTGAGAGCGCGCTCCCAGACGTGATGGGGATGAGGGCGAATGGGAAGAGATGGCGTCTGGATGCAGTGTGATGGGATGTGACGTACATGCAAATTTCAGTGGCCTGCTCCACAGAGGAGAGTCCTTCAGAGAGAGGAGCCTCAGGAGCCGCGGCTCCTACGGGGCCAGATTTCATCACTGAAACATGGATTTCTCCACCGTGTCTGGAGAAGGCATGAGGAGGGTGGAACACCAGCAATGACATGTGGGACTGAAGACAGTTGTGTTCACATACGTTTTGGCTCTGAGACTGTCTTAAGCACAGCTTGTTCACATCGGTGCCCGGTGTGTCCCGCCAAGCACCTGCTCCATGGGCAGAAAGGACAAGAGATAAACAGCACTGACATGTTACACACAAGACAGGGACACACAGGGACAAACACGACACCACAATCAGCGCACAACCACGTCAATACTGGACCATCGATACGGATCTGCTTCTGGAGACTTATCATTATACTGGTCAGAGGGCGGCCATGTTGGCTCCAGACGGGGATGGGCTTCACACTCTGGTGTACAATCATCCATTCAGGACACAATTCCCAGGAATACTGCTCTTGGATTTTATATCCAAACATAAATATTTACAAATATTTTATTAAAAAGGTTCAAATGAGGGGATGAAACGAAACCTACACACACACACACACACACATATAGTGAGGGTCATGTGACCAAGCTACGTGGCCATGCTAACATCAGTAGGTAATCTGCTCACATGCATCTGCTGCTAATGATGGGAACAGTCCAGAGGCCTGTGTGTGTGTGTATGTGTGTGTGTGTGTGTGTGTGCGTGTGTGTGTGTTACCTGCACAGGAACTTTGTGCTGCCCGGCATGATTTCGAGTGTGAAGCACTCTCCTCCGTTGACGCAGTAGTTCTTCTGGCTGTCACTGCAGCGAGTCACGTGACTGGAGGTCCTGGTTGTAGTGGTGGTGCTGGTGGCAGCTGTGGACGAGACACACACACACACACAAGCAAAAACTGATACAGATCATTTCCAATATGACATTTTAATATCCCACGTAAAGGAGCAGTCAGACAGAAAACACAGGACTCTGCACCCAAGCATCTCAGACCACCACCTCACCACTGCCTCCTCAGTCCAGACCTGACCTTCATTACTTTTGCCAAAGGGAAATAAATGTGGATGTGTTGTTGTGTAGAGGTGGAAATGGTACAAACAGAATGTGAACATGAGTTTACAGTGTGGACGGTGTGGACGTGTGTGGACAGTGTGGACAGTATGGACAGTGTGGACGGTGTGGACGTGTGTGGACAGTGTGGACAGTATGGACAGTATGGACGTGTGTCTGTTTGCTGCAGGCGTGATGAGGCGTGATGAGGCGGACCCCCGGTGCAGATGGAGGTGAGGTCTAAGGGGCTGAATGGTGCAGTGAGTCAAACACAGCCAACCTGCAGCTCAGCATTACTCAGCACTTCTCCGCTCCGCAGCAAACAGCCGCCTGCGACCGTTTCCCCTGACGACAGGACGAAACAGGATGAAACAGGATGCACGTCAGTGACGCAGCATGAAAACCTGCCTGGTGCCGCGTCTTTACCGGACGCCAGCCTCTGTTTCCGCAGCCGAACCAGGAGCTGGCTCTGCTGCAGTGGCTGCTGCTGTCTGCGTTGTCAAGGACGACGCAGGAGGCACTGCAGCAGCAGACCTCTGGCTCTGACTCACTGCAGCGCTCTGACTCGAATGCATGAAGAAGTGTGTGTGGAAAATCAAATCACTCTTTTTCCTTTTCACTGATATATTCATGAGAAGAGACGCAGAAACACACACGTGCGTGTGTGATGTCATCGTTTCCCCATGACATCACACACGTGATATGACGATGTGACAAGCTGCTGTGATGATGCATGATGCATGAGCCAGATCTCCATCACTAACACCACATCTGACTGCAGCTCCTCCAACATGATGAAGATGTACGAGATCTTAACGACACCTGGTGTCAGAAACATCACATCACATGTGAGCGACACAGAAGACGACGACAACCTGAATGTCTCACTGCGGCAACTGGACTCCGTCCAATCTGAATCTGCTGGACACCAACCAGCCCCCGTCCATCCACTGGACCAACCTCAGAAACCATGGCAACACATCCCTGTTGACGCCTGATTCAAAAGTCCACTGACGTTCAGAGATTTAGTTCTGTGCTCCAGCTGTGATCTGAACCCGCGTCTGAATTTCAAATGAAATGCCATTAAAATCCAGTACTTCTACAATAATAACAATAATAATATAATAACAATAGTTATTATTAATATTAATATCATTATTGTTGTTCACATCTTCATTCATCAGACTGAAGCAGAGAAACATGACGGGGCCCATCGGCCCCTCACTGGCTCCCAGCAGTCAACACATTTACACTGAGTTAGTTTCAGGCCGTTAACTGATCAGAGCTGGACGCTGACCCCCCCCCCCACGCCCCGCCCCTGCCCCCGCCCATCCCACCACCCTCACCTTCAATTAGCAAACCCACACACAGCCTAATAAATCACACAGTGATGTGACTACATCACAGACGTGGTGGTGGCGAGCTGCTGGCAGACAGACAGTATTAGTAGGTTGTTTTTCCCGGCGGCGGTGGCGGCGGCGGCGGCGGCAGAGGGATGGAGGGGGCATCAATTAGCTTCCAGCAGTCTCTGACCTTGAAATGGAGCAGACAGAAAACAGGAAGTCTTCCTGTACCACAGCCTGGAGTCTCAGATTGTGTCGTCCATCATTTATTGATTTTCACTTTTTCATGACTGACTCAATGTGTGTGTGTGTGTGTGTGTGCGTTTTAGGGATTTTCCACACTGTGCTAAAACTGTGGCGTTAATCCGGTGATGTCGCCAACATAAATCACTGTGGTGTCAGAATATCAGAGATGATTAAACTGAGGGTTAGTGACCGTGTGTCCACTGAGTGGAGACGTGACGGAGGCTTCACAGACGCCTCACAGTGGAGAAATAGTTTGGAGGCTTAGTCACGGCCTCTGCGCTGCTGTGCGAGTCCCAGCGTGTCTGCACTCACTCCTGAAACACACACTCCCTCACACGACTGACACAACACAGCTTCGACAACATCACCGACAATCATCTGAAACATTCTGCGCTTCGCTTCTTTTTGTCTTTTGGTACTTTATTAGAATGAGAGCGGCGAGGTCAGAGGTCGAGCTGGACTCCAGCCTGTATCTCCTGCACATTAACACATGAACACATGAACACATCCTGTCTAACAGAGAAGTCACTCACACTGCTTCCACACGTGTTGTTATTTCATGTGTTGTTGTTTCATGTGTTATTTCGTGTGTGTACTTACGGGTGGTTGGGACGTCAATGTCGTTGGACTCCCGTGTGGACTGGGGGTGGGGGGGGGTCTTCTTTGGGTCGTTGTATTTCAGTGTAACTGAGGGATCAGACTGAGTCGCGCGCGGAGGCTGAGGCTGAGGCACGTACGGCCCTCGTGTAGATATCTCTTCCACGAGGACCTCAGGATGTCCAGGGCTGATGGCGACGCCGGCGGCGGCGGTGGTTGAGGACACAGTGGATGGAGACGAATGAGGAATCGACACGGTTATTCCCAGCGTGGGGTCGACTGATATGATAAAGGGGTCCTGTCCGATGCGTTTAGGATCTAGGTGCGTGGGTGGTTCGTACTCAAAGATCTTATCCACAAAGACCCACTTGAGGCCGGCGGTGCAGAGGGCCAAGCTGAGCAGACAGGCCAGGATGGGCAGGATGCAGATTTTCTCTGAGTGCAGGCAACTGTTAATCCGTTCCATCTCTATGCACACGCAGCAGGTCCCAGGCAAGGCCACAATTCCCAAAGCTCCCAGATGCTCCCCATCCCCATCCCCATCACCACGTCCCTCTGCAGATCCCTCAACGGCCTCCTCCCCTCTCTCGCCAGCTGCTTCCGTCGCCTCAGGTTTCTCCTCGGGGACCTGTCCGGTATCAACAGTCGAGCCGGTGGGGGAGGCCGCTCCAGGAGGGGGAGCCGGCCCTGCGGAGAAGTCGTCCATTCCCTCAGTCATCCTGTCCAGATGTCGGACGAAGGCTCTCCGGTCACCTCAACTATGAACTCGGGGCTTCGCACGGCGGCTGTTGGCCACCGGTCTCCTGGAGCAGGTTTTCCATGGGGAGGCTGTCGAGTCAGAGCCGGGATGTCAGAGGCAGAGGGAGGTGAGGATGCTGTGCAGGCGGAGAGGAGCGGAGCAGTCGGGGAGGAGCGTGGAGTCTTCAGCGCAGCAGGGGAAGGAGTTCTTCACTCATGCTCTCTCGCTACAAACACAATGGTGAAGTCACAGTTTGCTGCGAGCAGAGACAGAAACCAAAAGAGGGTTAGACGGCGGCGTCCCGGGGGTCCAGAGGACGGTGCAGGAGGAGCAGCTCACTCACCTGAGCAGCGGGCGGAGGAGTGAGGGCGGTGAGGACGGGACGAGCAGAGGACGGGACGAGCAGGCTCTGCAGAGGCAGGAGGGACATGCTGTGTGCAGCGCGGCGAGCGGCGAGCTGCTGAAAGGCTGAATCATCAGGGAGCGGCAGGTGCCCTTCCTCTCTGGGCTCAGCCACAGAAACAGATGAGTAAGGAGAAAGAGAGAGAAAGACAATCGGGGGGTGGCGGAGGTGGTGGTGGTGGAGGTGGTGGGGGCTGCAGCAGCACTGAAGGGCAGAGGAGACGGGATACTCCCCTTCCTCCTCTCTCACCCCTCCTCCCTCCCTCTCCCAGCGGTTGGCAGGGCAGCTCCGGCCTCCTCCCTCTCCGCTCGCTTCCTGTCTGCTGCTCCCAATCCCAGCACAACGCTCCCGGCCCAGCAAGTTCCTACTTGATCCAATTAGAGGCCATGTCAGCAAATCACAGGGCGACAACCTGCTGTGGCCCCTCCCACCACAACCACTCCCCATTGATTATGCTGATAGCAAGGGTGTGTTTTGTGTCAAGGGGAAGGAGCCAGGAAGGCAGATATCTAATCCACCCCACGAGGCTGCAGCCATTGTGTCCTGCTCCTCTCCAGTGTCTGCATTCAGTACTGTGATACCACACAAACACATGATGATGCTAATGATAATGAAGTCAACACACACACACACACACACGAGCGTGTGCACAGTACATATGGTGTCAAATGTAACAGGGGTAAACTGATGATATTGATCCTCAGACCTGCCTCTAACAGTGTGACTGAAAACCCCCAGACCGCCAATAAAACTATTAGCCCCACCCCCCACGCCTGCTGGCTAATGGGCTCACAGGACAAAACTCTGGGCTTAAACAAGATGAAGACCAGATGAAAGGTCAGGTCAACATTGACACTGCGGTGACCCTTTCCAATCCCGGGACAGGATTAATACCAGTAATGGTATCGGTGTCGGAGGACTTCCTGTCAGGCCCCTGAGTTAGAGACCTTCATATTGATCCACTCCTCAGCGGGCGGCTCCTCACACGCGGGACAAAGACCGAAGACATATGCAAATGAGACAAAAACACAGAGTTTTAAATGATTAAAGATTAGGAATAAAAGAAGCTTTAAAGGCCTCACATATTTCACTCATATTTTATACCTGTGTTTCCGCTGTTGTATTAAAATGACTGTATTCAACAATTCCTGCTTCTGAAGCGTTCTCTTCACATACTGTGGCATCATGCACATATTTGACACACTTTTCCTTTCTTGTCTATTTATTGTAATTCTCTTATGTCTGTATGTGTTTCTATTCTTGCCTGCAACAAAACCCTGTTTCCTCCTGGGATCAATAAAGATCCAGGTCCTGATGAATAGATCAAATGGCACTAATGGCACTATTTAACTAATGAACTGTGGAAATACATATAACTGAATTAATTGGTAGGAGAATGATGTTATTCTCTTAATATTTGCTTATGTTATTTGTCTGTTTCGATATTTACTTTCTATACGTATCATTTATTCATTCACTGATTTCCAGTGTCACGTTTGTGCCCCCATACCCGAAGGCAGTGGTTTGAAATGTATTATTACATTAAAAATGATATAATTCTGTATATTTATATGTAAATATAAATATTAGGAAAAAACAAAGCATAGACATGAATTTAATTTAACATGCAGGGGGTTTTTTTTGAGTCAGTGTTTTAGTCATCCTGAGTCACATGATAAATCTAGTGACTCAGGAGTAATGGACGCTGGTGGCATCATGGTTGAGTGTTTATCTAGTTTCATAAATCTACTTATGAATCAGTGGCAGTCTGTCGGGGCAACAGCCTGATCTATGCCACCCTCAGATCCTCTGTTATTTGTGGCGTTGACTTAATAAGATTATTGGATTATAATTTTGCTGATTCTGGCCTTTGACCAATCAGCTGTCAACGTGGATCGGAGATAGACTCCCAGGTAACATCCTCCAATAAGTTTGTCCACAGATGGGACGACAACAACAACAACAGCCTCTTTAGATGAGGTCACCTCAAAGAATAATTACAGGACAAACTTCAGTCCACACGGAACAAACCATAATTACCTTCCACACTGAACAACTTCAAACAGCTTCATTTCCTCTCGTCTGACATTGTTTATTTTTACACGTGTATTCCCTTTGTCTATCCCATCATTAGTAAAATACAAGTAACTGAGAACAGTACCTAAAACATTGGCATCATATAAACATGTCCAACATATAAATCAATACTGCTCATCAAGTTTAAAAGCTTTTTCAAACAAAGGACACCCAACATGGCCGCCCTGCAAACATTTAATAACTAATTCACAGAGTTAGTAATAAGATTCCCTGGTGTCAGCAAGACACGACTGGATACAATCATAGAATCACATGTAACCATAAAAACCTGCAGTAACATCATCACCGCCTCATCTTATTCATCTCTTGCTTATTTCCATGTGTTTGTTTTCACTGAACGTCCAGTATTTACCCAGTGTTATCTTTCATCATCTGGACATACGGAAACATCGGCAGTCTGTCTGTCTGCCTGTCTGTCTGTCAGGACAGTGAGACAGTGAGGCAGAGCTCGGTGATGCCAACAAATATATATCATAATTCAGTACGTTATTTGATCTATATTATAAAAACATCATATCAACATCATAACGTTTCTCACTCTCACAGAATTAATGTGCGATTTCGTTGTTGTTTGAATGTACTTAAAAACAGGCCTTTAATACAGAGTTTGAAGAGACACTCCCTCACACAAAATGTTCCTGCCAGCAGTTTCAACACAGTGGACAGTGTCAGTACTGACTGGGCAGGTCTGGGATCAGTTTCGACAGGAATAATCAACAGTATCCTGCAGGCAGATTAGGTGATTGAGATATCGCTGACTGAAGGAAATAAAAAGATAATGTAATCAAGCCAAGACTTTGGTTTCCCATTATCCTGCGTTGATCTGAGACACAGTCATTTAGCAAACAACAACAATCGTACTCTATTGAGTGTGTGTTTTCGTCTTACATCACAGCCACAGACGTGGGCTCTGATTGGCCGGAGGCTGCCGGGGGTTTCCTGGCCGTTATCTGTGACTCTGACCGGTTCACAGTGTCTTTACATTAAGAACTGAGCCACAAGGTTGGCCAGGCCCAGCACAATCAGGAAGCTGTGGAAGAGGGCTGACGGCCAGCGGAGCGCCCCCTGTCGCTTCAGGGAAATCATGTGGACTAACGCAGGGAAGACAAACACTAAAGCCAAACCGCACGTAGCTCCAGAAAACCTGCAGGGGGAGACAGTAACATCAGTGCTTCTGAATCTAAAGTCTGTAACGAATGCGTTATTCAGGCATTATTATCACCTTTGAGACAGTGTGTGTGTGTGTGTGTGTGTGTGTGTGTGTGTGTGAACAGGGGAAATGTTAAATGTCTTTTACCTTATGATGGATCCAATGTTGGGATAAAACACGGCCATCAGGACACCAGCTCCAACTATTAAGATGTTCAGTCCCAGAACGTGGAAGAAACTGCAGAGGGAAAACATGAAGATATGAAAACTTTCCAGAAATGATCTGAATGGTTGTCGAAAGTCTCAAACGTTGAACAGCCTCTTGGGTCAAAGTCTTTCCTGTTTTCTTGCTGATCAAATCCGTTAGTGTTACCTGGGGTAATGACTGCCAAAGATCTGCCCCATAATCTGGACCCGCATCATGTATCCCAGCAGGGGGTAAACTGTGATCATCTGGAAGAGCAGGAAGGTCCGAGCCACAAACGCCATGATGTCACCGCTGGGGTAGTTATCTAAGAAGTTCTGCAGCAGAGAGGAAGCAGCTCGTTAAGAACGGTCTCAATTCTCACTGGACTGCTTCTTGTTAATCAATATGAACCAGGTCTCTCAAGCTCGCTGTGCAGTGGTGAACGTGGAGCTGTGGCATCAAGGTCCCACACAACACCTGACAAATGCCACTGCATCACACACGAACACACACAGACACACACACAGACACACCCAAATCTGAAGTGCAGATCTTACTGGTTCGATGCAGTCTTTGGAAAGAGGAGGCGACGGGAAGGAAGCAAAGATCAACACCCCCACATACAGATAGGTCAGCCCCACGAGGAGATAGGCCACAGACAGGTCCCGCACCTGGACACACAAAAACACACACACACACACCTGGAGATCAGCATCACTTCACCGTGTGTAACTCATGCTATATGTCTGCAGCGTGCGAAGCTCGGAGCTTCTCATACGTTGTTCTCCTGGTTCCTGTTGCTCTTCATAAACGTGATGATGCAGTTGTGGATGAAAAAGGCTAGAGTGAGGACACCAGACAGCTGAGGGAACAGGAGCCTGAACTCTGCAACAACACACAACCACACATCAGACACATGCACAGGCTCCACGGCTCCTCCAGTGGCTGAACTGAGAATCGCTTCCCAACGTCAAAATCATTTATTTACCAGCTGTGATAAGTAATGTAACTCCACAATCACATCATCAGAGGCAGTAATGATGTATCAGCAGTAACATATATATAAATATATGTATATATAGCTCTGTGTATGTGTGTGTGTGTGTGTAAATATAAAGAGAGAGAGATATTCACACACACACCTGTAAATAACAATGCACATCTGGATTGGATGCCAAACTACTTTTCGTTACTCAGTACTTGTGCATTTGTAATGACAATAAATTTGAATCCTAGTCCTAATAAAAAAACATGATAAAAAATACACCACATGGTTGTTAAGATCTGTTAAGATCTGATAAGATAATTTACCTGGAACATAGAAGTCGCTGGTGTCAAACCAGTGGAACTCGAGGTGGAAACCGAGTCGAACAGCTTTAATGGTGACGAGCACAATCAGGTAGATGACTGATATGGTGCCTGGACAAGACGGAAGCAACAGACGTGAGAGAGGAAACACAGTCTGAGGCACGAGTACAATCGTGAAGTGACGAACTGACAGTCGACAGCACGTTGAAAACATGTTGACCACGACCTTCTGCACCTTCAGTGACCTTTTATCTGACTCTGACCAAACTCCGCCCCCTGCTGATTCATCTTACCCAGGAAGGTGAACCTAGCGAAGAAAGAGGCCGAGCGGAAGCAGAGCAGCGGCAGCAGCAAGCTGATGAGGTAGAGGGGGACGGTGTGGGTTTTGCTCCACCAGTGTTCAAAGGAGCTGACGTCAGCGGTTTCATTTCCACTGTTACTGGGGTAAAGTGTGCTGATGGAGCTGTTCCCTCCAGGGTCGGTTTTGGGGAACACACAGATGACTGGTGAACAAACCAACAAAACATTAACATCTGGTCAGTTTCATTTTCCCAGTTGGGACAAAGCAAACATTTGCTTTTTTAATGGGAACAAACATTCAAATTCCCCTGTGTATTTAGAAATGACATACTGGCACATACAGAGGACACACTGGATGTGTCATATCTGACGCTGACACCAGTGAAAAGTGAATTAAGAGGCTGTGTATCTGTATATCTTGGCTATTCATTTGGGTCTTTCTATTAAATATTGATGTCACAATGGAAAAATACAAATTCCGGTCGTCAGCAGCTTCGACAGAGTGAAATATTTAGTCGTCATTGTGTCAGCGACTCACCTCTGTCTGAGCCGTTGGTTCCAAACTCTGAATCTGACATGTTGGCGTTGTGAGCATAGTCTATGAGACACGACACAGAAACGTCACGACAAAAAGTCTCTCTTAAACATGTTCCAGCCGAGACTGTTTTCTGATTTATATCTGTTTTCACAGATTGATATATTCTGACTTACTGTAGATGAACTGTCCGGTGTTGTAGAGGAAGTTGGACATGAGGACCCAGTAAACAACCATGGCTCCAATGAGTGACACCATTGAGAAGAACAGGCTGGACCACTGGCCGAACTTTCCAAAGTAGTACCGACAGACATCCGGGAATTCCCAGTCGGAAGTGTCCACGTAGGCTGGACAAAACAGAGAGAGGAATCTGATCAGGGTGTTGAGAGATTCATTCAAGATAAAAAAAAAAAGATTAAAACATGAAACATTTTTTACAATCCACAGAATAAGAACAATGTAAAAATGAATTGTAAACTAAAAATAGTAGAAAGCTAAAATGAAAGGTTTGTGTATTGAGTCCTAAAACAACAGGGCAGAGTTGACAGACACTGGTCATTTCCCAGTTAACTGTGACTTTCACAGCTGTCACTGTTCCAGGTAGATGACACAACAGCTGCTTGAGACAAATTAAATCTTGGTTAGAGGTCACAGGGTCAACAAAATCCATAGACCTCTTCCTGCTGGGGAAAAAAAAATCAATCTGCACTGCAAATACCCACAGTCACTATTAATCAGATCAATCAATCTATTAATCAGATCATCCAGCAGGTAAACTTCCAGTATATAATTAATAACTGATATTCAAATCAAAAGGACGTACGTATTGCCTTTGGTGACTTGAGGACGATGTAACAGCAGTAAAGCATCAGCAGGCCGATGAAGAGCAGGATGAAGATCCCCAGAGTGAAACCAGTCTGGGGACAAAGACAAAGAATGTTCAGGTTCTGTTCTTTGTCTGTGGAGGCTGAGTTAATGTGCACACGTGGTGATGTGAACGAGGTAGAACAAAGCAAATCACCTGCTTTATACCCCAAGGAATGCTGAGGATAGATGTTCCCATCATTGTGTTCCATATGGCAAATCTGTGCAGGAACAGAACGTTTACAATCAAAGCAGTGACTGGCAGCGACTGAGGGGGAGATGGAGGAGATGGATGCTGATGGAGCTTACATGGTGACGATACTGGGGTTTTTACACAACTGGTCGCTGCCTGCCACCTTGAACGCCATCCCAAGTGGACTGTAAACGTAGATCTCCTCCGGCCGAGGGATCACATGGTTCGGAGGACTCTGCAGAAGATAACAACATCTCATGAGACAAACCGTGCGACCACATGGTGAATTCTTGTTTGTCATCAATGATCAAAGGATAATAATGCAAAGATGTTTAAAGGGAAGCAGTGACTCGTGTGACGGTTGTAATGGACCGTACCAGCAGTCGGTCAGAGGAGCCCGTCAGTCTGCTGTAGTAATGGACTCTGCTGTTGAGGATGGCAGCCTCAGCAGAGACCCTCTCCTGTAGGTCATCGTCCACGATGTTCCTGGGCTCCACATGGAACGGTCTACCAAGAGCAAATAACACCAATACTAATAAATACTAATAAATGTCAAAACTAATAAATCAATTAAATGTACGTCTAATTTGAGAAGATGATGGTAGACATTTTTCATCATATTCTGATGTTTTGGAAAAAAAAAAGAAATTGATCACCAAATAATTCAAAAGAATAAAAAGTATAAACACTTATTGCATCTCACACAAAACATAAACACTTGTGAGTGTGACTTGCTCGAAAGCTCAACGGTCACTGTGAAATACCTTCACACACTGTTAATGCAGTGAGGAATGATGCGTAGGTGGTGCCAAACACACACACACACACACACACACACACACACACACACACAGCTCATATCTCATAAGTGATTCTTTACTAGGGAGAGTTCCCGGAAGTCTCACTAGTTTATAACATCTGACAATCTGTTGTCCAGGTGATGTCAGCTGACTCATGTTGGAGACACACACACACACAAACACACACACACACACAGCTGATAAATATAATAAAGCTAATTATGAAGGATTCCTGGCATGTTGCTATCAAACACTAATAACAATGAAATGTAATGAGGTGACATGACAGTGTAATGATTATTGTGAACATAACAATAACAGATAATGATGTTTCTCTGCTTTGTTTCGTCTCTACATGTCAAACCGGGCGACTGTGCGATGAAGTGAGTCTCTGTCCTCTGGTTCATCATAACTCTGCGTCTGCCAGTAAACACATGTTATCTATTTCCTGAACAACACAACAGTCACGTGTGCTGAGTACAGCTCATTGATCGCCGGCGCCTGCTGCTGGGATTTACCTTTTAGCCTTGACGTCCAGAGAGTCTGTGGAGCCTCGCTGTGAGTAGCTCTCTCCCGTTTGGCCCGAGCTCAGCAGAGGCCTGAGGTCGTCCTCCATGATGGCTCCAACTTTCAGATTCAGCCCCTCTCAGCGCTTATCACCTGACCCGCAGCACGCACACACACACACACACACACACACACAGCTCATATCTCATAAGTGATTCTTTACTAGGGAGAGTTCCCGGAAGTCTCACTAGTTTATAACATCTGACATCTGTTGTCCAGGTGATGTCAGCTGACTCATGTTGGAGACACACACACACACACACACACACACACACACACACACGCACACACGCACACACACACACACACACACACACACACACACACACACACACCTTGAGGATGAGAATTCAGCTGATAAATATAATAAAGCTAATTATGAGGGATTCCTGGCCTGTTGCTATCAAACACTAATAACAATGAAATGTAATGAGGTTTGATATTTAACCATAAATAATTAAAAATATAAAGTAATAGTAGTTTGTTTCGTCTCTACATGTCAAACTGGGCGACTGTGTGATGAAGTGAGTCTCTGTCCTCTGGTTCATCATAACTCTGCGTCTGCCAGTAAACACATGTTATCTATTTCCTGAACAACACAACAGTCACGTGTGCTGAGTACAGCTCATTGATCGCCGGCGCCTGCTGCTGGGATTTACCTTTTAGCCTTGACGTCCAGAGAGTCTGTGGAGCCTCGCTGTGAGTAGCTCTCTCCCGTTTGGCCCGAGCTCAGCAGAGGCCTGAGGTCGTCCTCCATGATGGCTCCAACTTTCAGATTCAGCCCCTCTCAGCGCTTATCACCTGACCCGCAGGAAAAACTGCTCGCCGTCTGTCACACAACAATCATAAAACACCAGCTGTGTTTACAGCAGTGAGCGGGGATTACATGCAGCTGGTCTGAACACAAAGCTGATTTTCATACAGTGACAGAAACAACAAAACAGACGCACAACAAGTTTTCTTTTCTCTTTATCTGAAGGTGTCAAACATCAGCCTGTGGACACAGAGGCATCAAACCTCTGCAGACTCACTAATGATGATGATGATGATGATGATCTACACAACTCATCATTAATCTGAACAATATGCGCAGTCCTCATCATGTGACACACAGCAGCTGGTTGTGTACTGGTTTCTCAGTAAACACTCAAATATGACAGGTTGAACGTTGATACTACGTCACAGCTGCTGCTAATTAAAACGACAACTTCACTGTCAGAACTCATGAGCACAAACACACACTGCATAGACATAGACACACACACACACACACACGTACACGTACACGTACACAAAAACAACTACAACAACAACAAGAGCCTTATTTACTCAGGATGACTTCACTTAATTTGTCAGCGGCACAAACAAACACGACAAACACACACAGACACACACACAGACACACACACAGACACAAAACATACAAACACACAACGACAAACAGAAACACACACGCGCGCTGTGTAACGTACCGGTGTGTGGTGTGTTGTCTCCTCGTCCTCAGCTCATGTCAGTGTGTGTGTATCAGCTGGTGCGGGACAGAGACACACACTGCGTGGACCGGAGGACACGACGTGGACGTGGACACACACACACACAAACACACACTCAACCTGCCCTGATAAACACCAGCTCCTGGACTGCTGATCCGCTTCCTGTGTCCGCGTGCGTGAGTGTGTGCGTGCACACTTCTTCTGCAGGTTTACACCCATTCGTTCCGCCCCGTTAGCGCCACCTGTTGATCTGGAATATTACGTTCGGGTGACGTCATGTGAACGGATATTATATTGAGGATATTATATTTGTCCCTGATTCTTTATGTTGTGATGTGTATGTGTGAGTTTCTACACACACACACACACACGCACACACACACACATACACACACACACACACACACACACACACACACGCACGCGGCCTCGTGTAACTGTGTGTGCGTCATGATATCAGGACGAGCGAGGACAGCAGCAATAATCCTGTAGAAACATTTAATGAAAAACATAAAGGGAAGATGAGCAGTTATTCAACCAATAAACACACAATCGTCTCATTTTCCAGCAACAATCAGCAGAAACTCCAACAACTGTGAGCTGTTCAAGACGTTCGCTCTCTGCTACACGAGAAATGATTCCGACACACAAACAACAAACATCGGAGTAATAAAGTAGAAAATGACGTCATCAGATTGTCTATAGATCTTTAGACCTTTTCACAAAGGCATGGGAGCTGTAAATAAACAGGAGTCTTCTTCTGTTGGTCAAAATCAAGCCCACCACTACACTCTGACATCCTGAGGTCATGAGGTCAGATACCTGCCATCCTCTCCACCTCCACTCTGACTCAACAGGGAAGAACATGGACGACACGTCAACCTTCTCTGTGCCGGTTACAAATGCCACGTTCCCAGAACTCCCTGTTCCCAGAACTCCCTGTCACTCAGTCCGTGTTTGTACCATGAGCATCATCGGACTGGGAACCCGGACTCCAGGGAATGTCGCGTTTTAACACATCGAAAGTTGGAATTTCCAGATTTCCAACGTCTTTGGAAAGCAGCACTGTTTGAGAACAGCTGTCGGACGTGACTTTTCTCTTTTTTTTCTACTTGTGATAGTTCCTCGTTGCATGCATTCAGCTGGGGTCCGTAAAAGCACCTTATATAATGTAACGTAGCACCATTTTTTTCATATAGTTTCCTATTTTACTGGGACCCGACCATTGGCATGCATACACTCTAACAACTGTTGTCTTTGTTACCGTTTCTAAACGTAGCATGTTTCAAACGTTACAAGGCAAGTAATGAATATCCATACAGTACTGAACATGGAGAAGATGAACTATTACAGTACACATTGAAGAAAGTGCTAAGAGTACAAAACGTCCTTGTTTTTTGAGTCTCACTCTACAGGACTTGAGGACACACCAATGTTTTACATGACATTTATCTAAATATACAACGTTTCACATTTTCATGATTCACTTCGGTTCATTTTTCAAACGACTCACAAACGTTTATACGTCTTTATGTTTCCCACCGCAAAACAAAAACAGCAAACGCCGACGTCGCCATCGTCACTATCACACATTCACATTCACTTCACTGCACCTGCACGAGCACAGACACACAACACGAGTCCCAGCTCCTTCCCCCCCCGGACACCCGTCACTCGTCTGATCCCGCGTGTGACCGAGGCGCCGTCGCCTCTTTCGCCTCAACTGAAACCGGCCAATCAAAAGAAGCAGACAGTGGCCGTCACGGTGGAGCTGGGAAGGTGCGTTAAGGCGTCAGGGTTGGAAACATTAGATCTTTGTTAACAGTTTGTCAAGTTGTTCGTCAAAGTCCAACATCCTGCAGCCATGTAACTCCTGTGACCACAGCCCACCCGTGGCAATAGGCAGACTAGGCTGTGACCTAGGGCCACAAAACCACTAGAGGGGGCCACAGGATCAGCAACATTTTGCCAAGGACCACCAAAGTGTGAGGGCCGGCCCTGCCTGTGACCTTCACATCTGCGACCCGGGACCACGTGGACGCGTGGAGAGCAGCTGCGGTCGAGCCACCGTTTCGTGTTTGTGCTTTCGTCCTCCGGTGACTCCGGCGTTCAGCTCTGGGACACTGGGACGTGTGTGGAAGATTCCGATTCAGCACGTTCCCGTTCCCGTCCCCGTCCCAGGCCTTCACACTGAACCGGTTTCCATCCAGGTCAGCATGAAACTCAGCAACAACTCATTCCACAGATGAACGCATGTCAGGTACCAAGGAAAAGATTCTGACAGAAGGAAGTCATTTGGTTCTAATTATGAGGGGAAATGGGGAAAGTGCAAACATCCTCTACTTCTATGTCTGAAGTCAAAGTGAAAACACAACGTGTTTGTGTGAACTGCCGCTGATACACAACACCAGGTGGATCTTACAACTCTGCACAGCATCAAACCGCCGTCCGATATTTCAGCTCAGACGTCAGAGTTTCACCTGCACAGCGAATCATCTGTGCATGAACTCAGACTCAGAGAAGATCCGAGAGCGACACCTGCTGGGACGACTGTGTGTGTGTTCTGGAAACACGGATCTATGATTGTCACTTTACACCAGAGTCTGAGTTAGACATGGTCCCGTTACATCGACCCATGACAAAGCAGCAGAAGCAAAGTGCAGATTTGACTCGATAAAGTGATTTGATAAAGTGATTTGATAAAGTGATTTGATAAAGTGCTTTGAGGGGGAATATTTGGGAGAGAGATGTCATTTTCAGGAGAATAATTAACCGCATCTTTAAATCAGCCACAAGATCTGAATCTGTAATAATTAGCTCTATGTTTTTACTTCACGCCATCTTAAAGTAATTTGTGCTTTGAATTATAAATGTTAATTAATGGCTTTATAGAACGTTTCCATTCATATGAAAATAAAAGAGGTTTGTTCAGGGTGTGTTGTCTGGTCTGACTCTGGTTCTTCTGGTTCTTCTGTCATTAGTGAGTGTAGCGTCTCTTCATGGTCACTCCAGGTCAAACGTTCTGCTGACGTTCAGATGGTTCTCTGATGTGGAACAGATCCCGGCCGTACGTCCTGCTTCAGCAGCAGAACCTGTTCTCACTACTGTGTAACGAGCATCAACCAAAATAATGTAACGATCTCAATGTTTCAAGTATCAACAAGCGTTTTTAAAGGCATCTCCAGACAAACAGCACTGTTGGTTCTCAACCTGGGGTTCACGGCCCCCGAGGAGGCTGCGGGATCCATCTCAGGGCCCATGAGATGATAAACGGGATAAAGAAGAAGAATGTTTCTGGGTTTTAAAACTCTCTCTCTCTCTCTCGTTTTTTTTTCTTTTTCAATTTGACCTCAAGTGAGAAAATCATCACAACTTTTTCCGACACTTTTTCGCTCGACTCGACCAATGACTGCAAAGATGAACGACACAAGGCTCCCAAAGAAAAAGCCAAAACACCCGTATCGCCCCCTGGTGTCTGGCTGCAGTACAGATTAGTCGTCACTCGTCAAATGAATATTCCATTGATGTTAGTTTGTTCTTATCATATAATCTGTATATGGTTTCTGATGGCGGCGCCCGCGTCGGACATGTTTTGGCTTCATGTCAATACAGAGGGAGAAACCGGAGATGCGTCGTCCATCTTTGTTTACAGCCACTGGGCGCGTCTCAGGTTTGGGCCGAACGCTGAGTCAGCTGCCACCGGAGGCAGAGACACGCTGCCTGACATCTTTTCTGTCCACTCAGCACGTCCAATGTCCAACTCAGCGTGTCCAATGTCTTCAATCAGCAAAACCCAGGGTGTAAATCTGAGCACAAATAACCGAACTACACTTAACCTCAGTTAACCTTTAGAACAACAAGCTTTCTGTCTGAACCACATCCGAACCAGGTCTGACCCGGGTCTGACCCAGGTCTGACCCAGGTGTCTGTCATGTCCATACGAAGGTCTGCTGTCTGTTTCAAGTGTTTGAGGCTTTAGGACATGTAACAACAGGGACGTGCTTCAGGAGGACGACACACGTCCATGTCACTGTGTTGGATGAAACCATGTTTTCGCACAGTGACGCTGTCTGTGTCCCTGCACTGACGCAGGAGGAGACGGCTTGAGTCCACGGGTGGTGCACACTACATCTAATGTGTGTGTGAGTGGGGACGTGTCCTCACGTCTTTCTGAGGACACGTTGTCAAAGTGCTGCTCAAGGTCAAGACGTAGTTGTGTGAAGATCGGTGTTGATTTAAAGGAGGAAGCATGGAGTGATATTCATCTGAAGGACAACACACATCAGCAGCATGAGACACCCGACAACCCCCCCACAAACACACACACGCACACACACACACACACGCACACACACACACACACACACACACATACACACCACCACTTTCCAGAGGAGTTGTTGTCCTCCCTGTGTAGCTGCTC
This sequence comes from Trinectes maculatus, assembly GCA_016785345.1. Lineage (NCBI taxonomy): Eukaryota > Metazoa > Chordata > Actinopteri > Pleuronectiformes > Achiridae > Trinectes > Trinectes maculatus. Next base: position 61,123 of record JAFBJQ010003137.1, read on the forward strand.
TGTTGTGCATCTGTGCAGTTGGCGTGTGTGACCCGACGGGGTCAGAGGTCACGTACACGTGAGGCTTTTTAAAACCTGTAATTTAAATATGTCAGAATGAAAACCTCCTGTTTTCACTTGTTGTCATTAAAAGAGTTTGTTGGAGACGAAACGGTCACATCTTTAACCACACGATGTAAACACAGCACTGAACTCAGCATGTGGACAGAGGGACGGACCCATGGATCCATGGACAGTGGACAGACGGATGGACACGAGACAGCAGGTGGATCCTTGGCAGGTCTGGATGTGTTCCCAGTGCTTGAGTCCAATGAGACGCAACGGGGGGACACAGATGCAGGTTGTGGGGGGAGCACATGATGCAGGGGGGACACAGGGACTCAGTCCTCGTGCAGCGCCTCTGTCCTCTTGTCCTTGTGGCAGGAGAAGATCCGTCTCATCTCCTCCTCGTAGCGGATGAAGTTCTCTCCGAAGCGGCTCCAGGCCTTCAGGGGGACGGTGATGGTGTTCCTGTACGGCTGCCGCACCTCGCTGATCTTCAGGAAGACGCCGAACCGGTTCGAGCCCACGTCGAAGTAGAACCGCTTGTTGTCCACGCGGAAGGACGCGGCCTCGGGCAGCTCCGGCCCGAGGCCGCCGCCGCCGCCGCCGCCGCCGCCGTCGCGGCCGCCGGAGGCGTCGCGGCCGCGCTCGTCGCTCTCCGCGTCGCCGTAGTCGTCGATGAGCTGCGACAGCGCGTCCCGGAACTCGATGAGCCCCTGCGCCGGCAGGACGATGGTCTGCTCGATGCCGGGGCCGTAGTAGCCCATGGTGCCGTGGCCCTTGCTGACGGTCTGACGGATGCGCAGGAAGCGGCCGCGCTGGTTCTCCTTCAGGTCCAGGAAGTACTTCCTGTTGTCCCGCTCGATCAGCTCGCTCTTCAGCACGCGGTGAGCGTGGTCGTCGGACGCCGCGGAGCCGCTGGGCGACGGCGCCGCCTGCGGCTCCTGCGCCCTCCTGCGGCCGCCGTCGGCGCCGCGCTCCTCCGGCTGCGGCTGCGGAGGCGCCGCCGCCGCCGCCGCGCGCAGCCCGATGCGGGCGTAGTAGTCGATGAAGTCGCCCAGACAGCAGCGCAGCGCGGGGGCCGTGGACATGGACAGCGTCAGCTTGCTCTTCCGGATGTTGTCGTGGCGGCCGCGGCCGATCCACACCTCCGCGATCTTCAGGAAGCGGCCGCGGACGCTCTGCTTCACGTCCAGGTAGAAGCGCTTCTTCTGGATGTCGACGCGTTTGGACGCCAGCTCCTGGATGTCTGCGCCCGGCGGCGGCTGCTGCGGCGGCGGGGCCGCGTACCCCTGGTACACCGCCGCCTTCATCCTGCCTCCTCTCTCCGCCGGCCCCCCTCTCTCCAGCGCCCCCCCGCAGCATCCATCAGACATCATCCTCTACAAGCCTCCGGCTGGCGGCGCGTGCTCCATCACTCTTCACTGCGGCGGGTCTCGACTCATCCGCGGATCCGCTCCGCGTCCCCAACACAGGTCTCTGTCCAGTCAGTGAAAGTTCCACATCCTCCATCAGCAGCGGCGGAGGGAGGGGAGGGGAGGGGGGAGGAGGGGGCGTCCAATACTACATGAACCCGATGAACCCACCCCCCCCACCACCACCACCTCCCCCTCCCGTCCTGACAGAACCTCATTTCCATCAGACATCATCCTCTACAAGCCTCCGGCTGGCGGCGCGTGCTCCATTACTCTTCACTGCGGCGGGTCTCGACTCATCCGCGGATCCGCTCCGCGTCCCCAACACAGGTCTCTGTCCAGTCAGTGAAAGTTCCACATCCTCCATCAGCAGCGGCGGAGGGAGGGGAGGGGAGGGGGGAGGAGGGGGCGTCCAATACTACATGAACCCGATGAACCCAACCCCCCCCACCACCACCACCTCCCCCTCCCGTCCTGACAGAACCTCATTTAAAGAGACACACTTCATCTGCAGCTGCTCCAACACACACCAGGACCAGGACCGGAACCAGGACCAGGACCGGAGCGCGAGACCCGGCCCGCTGCCATGACATACATATGTGTTATATACTGTACATGAACATATACATATAAGTACATGTGTACATGCGCGCGCCTGTGTGTGTGTGTGTATATATATGTATGTATATATGTGTGTGTGTGTGTGTGTGTGTGTGTGTGTGTGTGTGTGTGCGTGCACACGTATATAGCGCAGGAATAAAAACACAACAGCGCTATGATGAATAAAAACAAAGCTGGTTGACACCGGAAGTGAGAGGATTTGTTGCTAAACTGCAACTGTGACGTAAAAATGAGCAGTTCAGACTGATGGACAGATGCTGTATGATGCGTTCAGGTGCATCCACAGCTCTCCATGTGTCAGGAGCATGATGACGTATCAGGCGGTGATGTAACCACGTGTAGAGTCACTATGGCCAATCAGGAGCCATCAGGAGATAACACTGCTCCCACACAGCGACTACACAACCTGATCATCTGGTTTTATCAGTGACCTCAGATCATGTTCCTCATGTTTGAAGCCCCAAATATCAGATGGTTCCACTTAATGTACTGATTAATGTAAATAATGTAAATAAGTGGTGAACTGATAGGAGATGGATGGACAGACATGTTAATCACTACATCCATACACTAACTTACCTACAGAGGGTGATAAACAGGGACTAGTAACAAACCACACAAACTGAAAACGTTGTTTCCTTAAATGTTAAATCTTTGACGTGAAGCAGCGTTCACATGTCCGTGTACTCAGGACCTAAACTGACACGTGATCTACATTCTACATCCAGCAGCTCCACATCAACATGTTCATACGTCACCTGATAAAGTCCACAGATTCTTCCTTTACCTCCATCTCTGGACAGCAGAGGACAGTCGTGGACAGTAGTGGACAGCAGAGGACAGTAGTGGACACTGCACAGTTCAAGTTTTGGTTCAGATGGTTAAAGAGTGAGATGAAGCTAAAGCTGAGAGCAGCTGCAGACGGGCCTGAGTCTAAATGTGTTGTCATGACAACAGACCTCTCTCTCTCTTATCCTGTCTCACATGAAGAAGCAGCTGATGTGAGCTGTGTGATCACACAGATCATGTTGGACAGATGTTGGTGCTGATGTAATCAGAGGGCTGCAACAGTGAAGAGCGCTGTAGCTATTTATTTGACATATATTCAGCATATGTGTCTGAACACGGCCAGAGAGAAATGAGCAGCTAATGCGTTTAGCTTCTGACTTTAGCGTCTGTCAATGAAACGACCTTGAACCAGCGTACATCTGCTAACGCGGCAGTGGCATCACCTTTAAACAAAGCGATGCTACAAACTGCACGCGTTATTCAGACATGTCAGTTTCCATTAGAACAGTAACTGTTTCGTAACAGTATCAGGCACCAGCTTCTCATTGGCAGTGCACGTAGAGTCAGTGTCAGTCAACATACAGTCTGTTACTTGATTACATTCATGTGCAGTGTATATACTTCAGGTCAAAACATATTTAGTGGCCAGCTAACTAACCGAAATGTCGCTGCTGGGGTGAATCACCACCACGAGAGGGCGCCACAGTAGCAGGCGACTCACACCTGACGTTTTGAAATGTTTGAAATGCATCATGTGACATAGCGTCCACATACATGTGAGTATGTTTGGCCATTTGTTTACTATAAAGATATGGCTTGTAATGTTTCCATGTGAATGCTATGCTAACAAACTACTGCTACGAGCTCATATTCACGGAGTAATTTACAGAGTTCTCTCCCAGAGCATCCTGGACCATCACTACTCGCTTCTGTGCAAAACACAAACCACTTCAGTCTTCCTCTTCTTCACTGTTCCACAGACGTCACATTCAACAAAGGCACAGGATCCTTCAAGTCTGTCTGTGTTCTTACTGGGGCCTGTAGCCCCCCCGCTGAGGCATGTAGCTGGAGACTGGTCCTGCCGACAGCCAGTCGGCCGACTGCTCCTCTGTCGGCGTCTGCTCAGAGTCCTCCTCCAGGGAACAAAATTCCAGAGGCTCCAGCACCTCCTGCTGCTGCATCTCCAGCAGCTGGTTGAAGTCAGCAGGGTTCCGCATAGTGGAGGATGGCTGCTGGAGGAAGCGCTGCGACTGTCTGCTGCCCTCCTGCACCATCATGTCCGGGTTCTCCTCAGACTCCAGCAGGGGCTGCGTGGACTCCGAGCGAGAAAAGATGGCCTGCTGCGCTTGGGAGCTTGGCGTCTGACCCTTGTAGCCATTGGATGCCACCACCGAGGAGTACTGCACGGTGCTGGCCGTGGTGTCGGCCATGTCGCCCCCCTCGTCGCTGTCGGAAACACTTTGGCGAGGCGAGGACATGCAGGAGGAGCCGCCGATGCCACTGCTGTGCTCCTCAGACAAATACTTGTCCTTCTTCAGTGCAAGGCTGGCTTTGTCCTCCTCAAACACACTCTTTCCTTCACACACGTCCACATCAAGAACACTGATGCCTGACAGACAGTTCTCCTTTGGCGTCTCCGCCTGTAGAGGAGGACAAGACTTTAACCATCCACAGGTCAGATAAACAGTGTCAACAGGTGTGTGTCAGTACAGACAGACGTCTTACTTTCAGAGGATAATCAGGAGACCAGTTCCCCAGTGTGCTCTCTCCAGGGTCTGGAATCTGGGGCCAGAAGTTCTTCTTAATTCTGCAAGAGAGAAAACACTTGGTTCAACTCATGAACTACAGGTCCAGAGATAAAAATACATGATAAACATGATAATACACATATATATATATATATATATATATATATATAGTTTTAATCTTTTCATTTACAAAGGAGATTCAGCCAGTCAGATGTTAACCCCAATTCACAGAGTTCACATGGTTAAAATTGACTTACGCATCTTTTTTGTAGATACAGAGCAGCATTGTCATGACAACAACAAACAGGAAGCTGAGACTCACTCCCACGACGATGAACTCAATCTGTCCCGGTGCTGAGGGAAAGCAGAGCATTTGATTTGTTGTTACAGGGATGAATGTATGTACAGATAGACAGATAGATATAGATAATAAAATATAAATAAGCAACAGTACGCTGCACTGAGCCTCAATTTATTATCGAATCAGTTTTTGGAAAAAAAGCGGATCGTACCATACTTGAGTGTGGTGAAGGAGTGTTTATAGCCTTCGGTTGAACCTCTGATGGTTGACGCACTGACCCAGGTGTCATACTTGGTGTTGCTGGAAAGTGACGTCAGAGTGTATGAGGTGGTGTTGGCTGGCACTGTGATGGCTGCAAACGAGCAGAAAGAAATAAGTCACTGTCCTGACGCGACACAAACACACAGTCAAAAACACAGTCTGATGTGAAGGCACGTACTGAGTGTTTTATCTCCACTGGTTGGTGCTGAGGGAAAGCAGAGCATTTGATTTGTTGTTACAGGGATGAATGTATGTACAGACAGACAAATAGATATAGATAATAAAATATAAATAATCAACAGTACGCCACACTGAGCCTTAATTTATTATTGAATCAGTTTTTGGAAAAAAAGCGGATCGTACCATACTTGAGTGTGGTGAAGGAGTGTTTATAGCCTTCGGTTGAACCTCTGATGGTTGACGCACTGACCCAGGTGTCATACTTGGTGTTGCTGGAAAGTGACGTCAGAGTGTATGAGGTGGTGTTGGCTGGCACTGTGATGGCTGCAAACGAGCAGAAAGAAATAAGTCACTGTCCTGACGCGACACAAACACACAGTCAAAAACACAGTCTGATGTGAAGGCACGTACTGAGTGTTTTATCTCCACTGGTGTAGAAGATTGTGTAGTTTATGATGAAGCCTTGCCGACTGCTCGGGGGAATCTGCGTCCATACCAGCTCGGCTTTGTTGTGTCCCGGTTTACCTCTCAGTCGCACAACTGGGCCACTGAGCGGAGCTGCAGTCACAACACAAACATGTTCATCACACAACTGTGCCTGGTTTCTTGTCAGATCTCTGCTGGAACTGGGAGAGGTTCATTAAAAATAAACTTTACATAGAATCAACTCAGGCCTTGTTCTCACGACTTTTCTATGCATTACAATTAACAAACATGGCTGGTTCTGCTAACAGCTGCAGAACAACAGCAGCTGGCATCGTTTTAATATTTCCCTCCATCTTACCTCCTTGCTCCAGAAAGGCCTGTACGCTCGTTGGCCTCCCAGTCCATCCAGAATATATCGGATACACAGATACAGTGTAGCAGACAAACCTCTTCACGTCTCCTACATTTGACATTGAGATCAGGAATTAAATGAAATTCCAGAGCAAACAGCGGAGCATCAGCTGAGTGAAGGGGGACATTACCTCTGATGGCAGTTTGTCTGGTGCTTCTGTTTTCCCTCTGCCAGTCCGTCACATCTCCGGTGACCCACTCCACCACATACTCAGTCACTGGTGCACTGCTGGGGGGTTTCCATTCCAGCCACAGCTGCCCCTCGTGGGGCCACACCCTCAGCTCCTCCACTGGGGCCAGCTCTGTAACACACAGGCACAAACCCGTCAGACAGTGTGACATCTTCCAACTTAAAACTTCGCACTGGACAAGCTGAGGCCAACATGCTCACATCAACAGGAAGCAGTGCACTATGTGAAACGAAAACTCCTGTGACCCCGCTGACCCCGCTGACCCCAGTGACACCGGGATGACTGCAGCACTACAGAATAAAACCTCCTGTGCTGTGATCGGTCCAGCAACAAACCTTTGTTAAACATTGTGACTAATTTCATTTCTCATTTACTCCTAAAAAATATATATCTTTGTCTCCCACGCCACATACATGTGAATATCAGATATATGGCCTGGGTGTATTATGAATATACTCCATCAGCATGTGGCCTGAAGCTGAGGGTCACCATGGAAACCTACCGTGTGTTTTGTCAGGGATGAATAACGATGCCTCCGGAGACCTCCCCACTGAATTGACGGTGCTGACAAACACTTTGACGGATCTCTTGTCGGACAGGTCAATTGTTTTCAGGGAGGTGATGGTCCTCTGGCCAGAGCTGCTGTCGGAGCGGTTGACTGGAATACTCTCCCACTCCACACTTCCATTCTGCACTTTAGCCATTTGGTCTTGAATCTTCATTTCGAAGCTGAGTATCCTTCCGTTGGGAAACAGAGGATCCTGATGGGAGGAAGACACACACACACACACGCACGTAAACAAGTTTGTTTACTCTAAAGAAATCAATGTTCTTACACGGCTTCTTCTCCCATGTTCTACATCTCACTCGATCTTATGTATCGTCAGTCCGAATTTCAGAATAATGCAGAATGGATGTTATTACAGACAGACTGTTATGACAGGGAATGATTATGAATTATGAATAATTAGGACCTTAAACTCGGGTGTTCTGTCATGTGAAAGTTACCTTACAGATAAACTGCACACGTCGTTCATTACGGTCTTCGACCTCAGTGATGATTTGCCAAAGCTCAGGTTTACCTGGACCTGAGACCAAAAAAAACAGCAAAGAGAAATGTACTTAACCAGAACCATCAACACCACAGCTACAGCACATCGTAAACAGATTTACGGTGTCCTCAATGCTTCATATTTATATCCCGGCATTTTACTGATACTTTCTTTCTGCAGGCACAGAAGACATTTTCTCTCCACAATAATGTTTATTGTGTCCTTAAACACCGTGGTGTATTTGGTGTCAGATGTTGCGTGTAGCTGAAACTCACGGTCCTCTGGTGTTCTATTGGTAGTGTTGGTGCTCCATTCACTCCAGTAACCGTAGCCCACTTTATCAAGTTTGCAGCGAACCTGAGTGATGTAAATGGTGTCCGGCTGAAGGTTCTGGAGTCTGAAGGACTGTATGTCTCTGGAAGTGTCTGCAAGGGGCACCTGAAGGACGTAACACAAATCTTTTATTGATTTTGTCCACCAATATTTAAGAAAGACAAAAAAAAAAACAATAATGTCCTCCAAAAAAAAACATACGCCGAAATAAACTAATAGGGATAACAAGGACATAAAAGATACATAAATATACAATAATTTAAATCAAAATAACAAAATAAATTACACATTTCTGTCCCAGCCCATTTTGCCGATAATAAAGATACACACTTTGAGACATTCTGTATGATACTGTAACACACCAAAATACTTACATATGTCCAATCATGGGATCCATTTTGGCAAAATCTAATTTCATATATTAATCCATACTGTTTAATGATCAGACGTGTCCAGGTTAGGAGGAGGGAGGTGGGAAAACTCTTTTCTGACATGACTTGGGTGTTGGATGGAGGATTTGTTTTCACTACAAACAAAAGACACCAAAGGTCAGGAACAGCAGGGCAGGGACCACCATCAACATCATCATCAGCATCATCAACATCATCATCATCACCATCACCCATCAGACTAGTACAGATAAAAACAACAACTTCCAATTTACCAAAGTAACCAGCTTCTTTTTTCAGATGCTCCGACACGATTGTTCCCAGTTTGTTTTGTGCCTCCACCCAAACCTCCACTTCCATAAAATCAGGGAAAATGTCCCGAGTCACTGAGGCACTGTTGCCTTCAGTCGACACATTATGGGTGGAAACGCTGTGGACAAAAATAAGTCAACATTTTGAATTCTTGAAGTGATGATGGTGAATCTGTTCCATCAAATGCATGGTTTTCTACAGTAGTTCATTAATAAATAATTCACAGAGATGGTTATAAAGTTGTAAAGGTGAAGCTCTCAGTTGAATGTTTATTGAGTGATATTATATACATCTTGCTGATTCATGGCTGTGCATGTTTACATTTGTCCTTTACCACTGCATTAAAGTGATTTTATCCAGACACTGATCACATGTTGATATGTATGAATATCTGATTCATAACTGTGATCAATAAAAAAAATTCACAGAGCTGATCACAGAGCCCTCAGTCAGTTTCTACTATGCTTTAATGAACCAAACACAGAATTTACTTGGAAAACAAATTCTAGACTTAAGTAGCTGTGATTCAGAAACATCTGGATGAGAACTCACCCGATCACATTTAGTACCAGTGTGTATTTGGTTGCGACTTCTTGGGTTTGAAGCCCGACTGTCTCCCAGCTACATGTGATGGTCGGAGAGATGTAGCGTGACTTCTCCTGAAGAGCAATACAGGACAGATTCACCGGCTGTCTCGGAGGATCTGACAGGGGGACAAAAGAAATCCCATTAAATATATCTGACAGGCATCAGATCAGTGTGACATGGAATCATTTTTAAATTTGAATATTTTGTAGTATTTTATCCGTTGATGTGTAAATTCAGCCACACACTATCCACAGCTACAGTACATTCAAAGAAATAAAAGCCATACTGGAAGCTTACAGCCTTTCCGAAGGTAAATCCCGTGCATAAATCTGCCTTGATTCAGGACAACGTTGAGTGACACCTTCCTACAAAGGCAAAACAGCCATTCGGCCTTTTCGCCCGTGATTTGCAGAGTGACATTCAGAGCAGTCTCGTTGACCTTGGTGTACTGTTCTTTGGGAATAGTCTTCTGGGACACATTCCAGTAGAGGTCATCAGCTGTAACTTCAGATGTGTTGATGATCATACACGTTGCCGTGAAGTTGGTGCCGATCTCGACCGCTTGAGGGTGCGGGGCCGTCAACAAATGGTTTTCATTGCCTGAAGACGGACAAACAAAAGTCCTTCAACGCAACATTCAGATTTAAACTGAACCCAAGAGTGAAGAGATGCATTTTCTAAACCTTTCACTGTGGCTGCAGAGTCAGCAAATAACCCGCAGCTCCTCCAACAGTTAAAGCAGACACCCACGCACGCACACACACGGTACCAAGCATGGACAGGAGCCATCATTACTGTTATTGACATGTCACACACATCACTGTGACTGTAACAACCAGCAGGTAAACACTGGTGCTCAGACTCATGTATGTCACAGAACCTACACCCGTGTTTACTTCCTGATGCTCCTGCAGGTCAAAGGTCACGGTGTGGACTGACCTGTGTACTGACCTGCAGCAGGTCGGGCAGAGGAGAGAAGACCGAACAGCAGCAGCTGAAACACTGGACCCGGCACCATGATGACGACGAGCTGGAAACACGACACATACGACGTCAGAGAGACAAACCACATAAAAACAACTACACAACTCTTCCCCTGGCACCGAGCACAAATGGCGTCGTTAGCTGTGTCGTCATAAATCCGAGGAGCTGTTTCAGTCAATAAGAATCAGTCAGGGTGCTAGCTAACTGTGGCTAACGCACATCACTACCCATGTTAGTGTTGGATGCAAGACACACTGTGACTATAACATGTAACATCACCATCGACTCCTCCGCCGCCATGTTGTTAGCGCAGAGAGCAGCGGGATGTCGTCACTCACCTGCCGCCGGTTGTTGTTGTTGTTGCTGTTGCTGTGTGTGTATGTGTGTGTTCGCTGTTAGAGTAGCACCATGTCTCTTTGTGGCTAACAAAACAGAAAGACGCTGGAACTGAGATTTTGTTGGAGCCACGATCCACAAGTCGGTGCTGCTTCTGAAGGACCGCCCACTTCCCGTCAGCGGAAGCTGGTGTCGCAACACGTCGCGTCTCCGCCTACCTCCCCCCGATTTCCGGCAGTGTGGATGAGTCAAAGTCAGCGCTGCGGAGCGTCCGCTCTGTTTACAGCTCTGTTGAAATACACCGGAAATACACGCTGCTTGGTGATTAGTCAAAAAAACTGTCGGTCAAAAATGTTTGACCAATCGGAGGCTTTAGATCGGACTGTCCCGGTCAGTGACTATTATTTTCCGGTATGTCTCCGCCCCCCTGTGTTCCCTGAACGCAGCACCGACCTTACATTGGCAGTGATAACATAACCTGTTGGAACCCACCGTCGTCTTCGCTGGAAACGAATCACTTCCTGTTGTTCCTTCTTCAGGAATTCAACAAGATAAAAAAAAAAACAGTTTGCATGTCCTGACAACTGACACCAGGCCATGTCCATAAAATTAGAGCGTTAAACTCATCGCTTGACAAAAAACCTGAGGAGGTAAAAACAAAATGTCTGCAGTGAAGATGTCTGCTCAGCTTCCTGAAGCAACAGACTAAATGTGTCCGGGGGAAGTGAAAGAGCAGCGTTTGCCTCCCCCTCATTATGAACGATCATGTGAGACTGTCACCTCTTCCTCCATCTCCAGCATCAGTGATTCATGTCACAACACTTTGTTTACATCGCAGGGTTCATCACATATCAGTGGTGTGCAGGTATCGGTCTGATGGCGGGCGAAGAGACGAGATGTAACAACAGACAGACAGACAGGTCACATCATCAAGTCACACCTGAAGCCTTTAATCCAAAGCTCCTGTTCGTTTCATCTTTAACATGAGAGATCAGTCCCACACTTCAGCATATTCATTTGTTTGACTGCTAACTGAGTTCAGTTAATAAGCTAATGCTTTCTATTCAATGGTTTAAAATAGAAAGACATAACTTTTCTTTCTCACAGGTTAAGATCAGAATCTACCACTGCAGTGGTTTTGGTTTTAATGGCGAACACATTTTACAAGAAGAATCTTTATGTTGGGAAATCAAACGGTTTACAAAACAAAAATCTCCAATGTCTCGCTGCGTGTTCCGGCTGACCCCTGCTGCCTCTCTATAGATTGTTGAGCTCCAGAAGGGTTTGGTCCAACACCTGGTGCATGTCCAGGTTCTCCTCTTTGGCCTGGGCCAGGTTCTCTGGAGAGGACCAGAAAGGTGGGACAGGTAAGACCTCACATACAGCTCCTCTCCTCACGTCCTCTAATTCCACACTCAGACTGCTACGACACACACACTTACCTCATGATATCGAATGTTTACATTTTTATACGTCAGAAAATATTTCGTCCTCAGAGAAAGTGAGATTGTTAATGTTGTCGTCACGTGCGGTTCATTATACTCACTGAGGTTCACCAGGTTCACCTGAAACAACATCACTGAGGTCGGTGTAGTCGCGCTACAGTCGCACTTCTCACACAAGCTACAGTTTGGTGTGTGGGCAGGAGGAAGGTGGTGTGATGAAGGACAGACATGGAGAGGTCAACAGTTTCTCTGCACCGAGGCCTGATGAGCTCAGATTTATTTCTTATGGCTTCTTTATTTATTCTCACAGGGAGCTTCACAAACGCTCTCTGATTAACAAGACAATCCTCATTGTATACATAACATACATCCCAGTGAGACGTTCACTTTATTTCATCAGCTCACTCTTCATTTATCTGAGCAAACACAACCAAACACACAACTTGCACAATCACTTTTTTTCATTCCAAACATCTTTCTATCATCAACAGGCTCATTACTGAGCTTTACGCGTCTCCCTGAACGTCTCACAGGGCTCCAACTCCCGGTTCTGATCCAAATTCAGAATCCAAGACAGAAAAACACAGACAGGTCAGAAGGAGGGAAAGAGAGAAGAACTGGAAGGAGACAGAAAGGTCACAAAGTCTTTCATCCGTTTATTACAGAGGGGACAGAGGGGACACAGGGACACGGGGACACAGGGACATATCTGAATAAAGAAAGGATATGAGACACACAGCAGAGGCTCAGATCCATCTCAGCAACAGGACTGGACATGTCTACAGTCTTCTGGGCCAGACTGCAGGACTCGGAGACGTGGAGGAGCAGAGCAGGAGTGAGCGGGCGGGTCAGACAGGTCAGACAGGTCAGAAAGGTCAGAAAGGTCAGACAGGAAGGAGGAGCAGAGAGGAAGTGAGAGAGCGTCTACAACGTGGTCATGTCGTTGAGGGCCAGATCCAGCTCCTCACTCAGAGCTTTGCCCTTCAGCTTCTGAGCATACACTTCATCTGCAGGACACACACACACACACACACACACACACACGCACAGAGGGACACACACACACACACAGGGACACGCACACACACACACACACACAGGGACAGACAGACAGACAGAGGGACAGACAGACAGACAGAGGGACAGAGCACAGGGCAGCAGAATGAGACACAGGGACCAGAATCAGAAAATGGAGACTCTTGTTAAAGTCGTCACATCAGCTGTTTAATCCACAGCCACAAACACAGAGCAGCTTCAGGTCCTGATCACACCTGGCCTTCAGGTCACAGGTGTCACACACAACCCGTGATGTCACAACACACCGAGTTCACAGACACACAAACGGAAGTCAGCCTATGCGACACATGCCAGAGACAACAGGAAGAGGACCACACCAAACTGCACAGACACTTCCTGGTTCACACAAGCACTTCCTGCTTTAGTTGTAAATGGGGTCATTAGTACGGTCAGGGAAACGAAGCGGTCATCTGGCGGCCATGTTGGAAATCAGATCAGAAACAACTCCACAAACAAATGCCATTTTTTCTGATTTTCAAACCTGCAAACACAACAAGTCTCTCTACTGGTTACTGAGTACTCTGACTGCATGCCCATGTAAATGTACTTCAAAGTATGAAGTACTCAGAGTAACCGGTCATCCAGAGTGAACTGTGCTGCCACCCAGTGGTAAAGCAACTACTCAGATCAGCTACTTAAAGTGAAAATATTAATAACACAATGTTAAAAATACTCAAGTATCATGATATTATCACTCATACATACATGAGTGAGTGAGTGAGTGAGTGAGTGAGTGAGTGAGTGAGTGAGTGAGTGAGTGAGTGAGAGAGTGAGTGTTGACATACCTTCCAGGTCGTCGATGGTTTTCTCCAGCTTGGCCACCGACCTCTCAGCAAACTCAGCACGCGTCTCCGCCTGCAACAGGAACCACAGCACAATGTCTCCAAACGCACTCCCACCCACGTCTTCATCACAGACACACAAGTGTGTGTTTATGTGTTCATGTGTTCATGTGTTCATGTGTTCATGTGTTCATGTGTTCATGTGGTCATGTGTTTATGTGTTTATGTGTTTATGTGTTTATGTGTTTATGTGTTTATGTGTTCATGTGTTCATGTGTTCATGTGTTTTTATGTGTTCATGTGTTTATGTGGTCATGTGGTCATGTGTTCATGTGTTTATGTGTTCATGTGGTCATGTGGTCATGTGTTCATGTGTTCATGTGTTCACGTGTTTATGTGTTCATGTGGTCATGTGGTCATGTGGTCATGTGTTTTTATGTGTTTTTATGTGTTCATGTGTTTATGTGGTCATGTGTTTATGTGTTCATGTGTTCATGTGTTCATGTGTTCATGTGTTCATGTGTTTATGTGTTCATGTGTTCATGTGGTCATGTGTTCATGTGTTCATGTGTTCATGTATTCATGTGTTCATGTGTTTATGTGTTCATGTGTTCATGTGTTTATGTGGTCATGTGGTCATGTGTTTATGTGTTCATGTATTTATGTGTTCGTGTGGTCATGTGTTTATGTGGTCATGTGGTCATGTGGTCATGTGTTCATACACAGACTCTCACCTCTTTCAGTTTCTCGGTGAGAACTCGAATCTCCTCTTCGTACTTATCCTCCTTCTGTGAGTACTGGAATCCAAACACACAAAGACATGATTACCATTTGTTTACTTATGTATACTCATTACTCATTACTAATAACATTATAACAATAATAACATTACTAACTTATATGACTGACTCGTCCTTTTGAGTCACAGAGCTTCGTCCTCCCAAATATAAACCGACCGGTTCCATTTACAAACCCAGACGTTTGTTTAACATCACTGCACTTTTCCAGGAATGTAACTTAGATGATGTTAATGAGCTGGTAACGAGGCTGTGTCTGTGCAGGAACAGCAGGTGGCAGTCTTCACCTTACACACTCCTCTGCCACAGCGGTCTGACTCCTCATCTCTCTTTACAGCAGCACAGTGTTATTCTGCCTTTACAAAAACAGCGTTTCACTTTCACTAAAATATAAAGAATTCTGGCTGGAGTTTGGTTCAGTAGTTTGAAAACAGACGATCTCTCGTAAAGAGACTGATTTTATTTTTCAGTACATAACATAACTGTTAAAAATCACTTGTGGCTGCAGGGGGCGCTATACACACATGCAGACAGTGTGACTGGTCGCGGCCCTCAGCTTCTACTGTACCTTGTCGGACTGGGCTTCAAGTGACTTCAAGTTGTTGGTGACATTTTTCAACTCTTCCTCAAGGTCACCTGATTTACTGAGCAGTGAAAAGCAGGAGAAGGTTTGAAAGGTAGAAGAGCAGAGGAGGTCAGAGTGTGTGTGTGTGTGTGTGCGTGTGTGTGTGCGTGTGTGTGTGTGTGTTCACGGTAATGAAGAAACAGTCGGTCCAGGGCATCAGTGTGTAACTCTTGTGTTATGTGTTACTCATTTGTTGACAGGAGGAACAACAACACAGAGGATCAGCTGACCATCAGGCACGTGATGTCACAGAGGTTAAAGGTTAAACAGAGGAGCGACAGAGGGGCTGAGCGGCTGCAGGTCAGAGGAGTCTGTACCTCTTCCTCTCCGCACATCATGGACTTCAAATTGTGGTCCATTAGTTTGAGCTCCTCCTCCCGCTCTCTCACCAGGCTGCAGGGTTAGTCCGCCAGGTCGGAGGTCAGGGGTCAGGGGTGCAGGTGGTGGTGGGCAGGGTGGGCAACAATTCGAGTCCCATGCAGGCGGTGAAGGTGTGTTCAGACATGCATTACAGAAAACAGTGGGATTAGTGCATTCGTTATGTCCACACATGATGTAGAACATGAAGAAAATATCATTAGAAACATAGAACAGTTAATTGATCATGTTATTGATAAAGCCAATATGACAAACACATGATCAGTGCCTGTAGTTTATAACATTCGGATCTTTGTGGCTTTTAAAGAATTAAAAAAGAAGCAGTAGATTAATAAGCAAAGATCAATACTACGACTCCTGAGGCATAAAATATTAATAATAATAACAATAATAATGGCAATAATAATAACGGTAATAATAATAATAATAATAATAATAATAATAATAATAATAACTACAACAATAATAATAATGATAATAATAATAATGATAATGGTAATAATAATAATAACAATAATAATAACAATAATAATGGTAATAATAATAATAATAATAACAATAATATTAATAACAATAATAATGATAATAATAATAATAAGTGTGGGTTAGCGGTGTGTCACGTGTCATCGTTGCAGTGATCACGTGATCTCTGCTATGACAACATGAATAATGGACGGCGGCTCTCATGCTGGTGTGAGTTTTCATGGCGCCGGTGTTGACTTACGCCTCAGCCACCTCAGCTCGCTCCTCTGAGCGCTCCAGGTCGCCCTCCAGGATCACCAGCTTACGAGCAACCTGGCCACAGTCAGCGCACACACACACATGTACACACACACACACACACGCACGCACGCAAACGCACACACACACACACACACACACACACATAGTTACACTGACACGTTTCCATTGCCTGATCCATGTCAGTGTTATAGTGTAAACTAAACAGCCAGTCACAGGTTGTGGATGTGAGATGTGTGTGTGTGTGTGTGTGTGTGTGTGCGTGTGTGTGTGTGTGAAGCACCTCCTCATATTTGCGGTCGGCCTCCTCAGCGATGTGTTTGGCCTCCTTCAGCTGCATCTCCTGGATCTCCATCTTCTCCTCGTCTTTGGTGGCTCTGTTCTCGATGACCTTCATGCCTCTGGAGGAGAAGAACAGTCAGTCACCAGCTGCTGGTTCTGCATCGTGTTCATCAGACTACAACACTTCAACACTACGCTGTGATGTCACAGTGACGTCATCAGCTTCAAGTTTAAATCAGAGGGTGTTGAGAGGGGAGGGAGGGGCTGAGGACAGATGCATTATGGGAAATGAAGGATCCAGTGTTTTTGGACCTTTTCAAAGACATTACAAAAGTCCACAGTCCTGCGTTAGTAAAGGTCAAAGGGCAAAAAACAGCTGATCAGCAGTGAGGATAATATTAACCATCTGGGCTCTGTTGACAGGAAGTGATGCACTTTATAAACTGAGCCACTGAGAATAAACTGTGATGATTCTCTCCATCTGTGTGTTACTGCTGGTCACACACACTGTGGGACTGACGTCCCCTGTGTGGACACAGTGTGGGACTGACACCCTGTCTGTGTGGGACTGACGTCCTGCCTGTGTGGGACTGACGTCCTGTCTGTGTGGGACTGACGTCCTGTCTGTGTGGGACTGACACCCTGTCTGTGTGGGACTGACGTCCTGCCTGTGTGGGACTGACGTCCTGTCTGTGTGGGACTGATGTCCTGTCTGTGTGGGACTGATGTCCTGTCTGTGTGGGACTGACGTCCTGTCTGTGTGGGACTGACGTCCTGTCTGTGTGGGACTGACGTCCTGCCTGTGTGGACACAGTGTGATGATGGACAGGTGAAGCTCCTCACCTCTCGCTCTCGTCTGCAGCCTTCTCAGCCTCCTCCAGCTTCTGCAGAGCTGTGGCCAGTCTCTCCTGAGCGCGGTCCAGCTCCTCCTCCACCAGCTGGATACGTCTGTTCAGAGACGCCACCTCGGCCTCCGCCTGCCACACACACACACACACACACACACACACACACATTCGTTTACTCATTTCACCTTCATTGAACCAGGTGGTGGAGTGGATTCCTCCGCCTGCCGCTCCACTGCCTGCAGATCCCACCAGCTGATCTGACCTCATCTCATCACCGTTATCCATCAGGACTTTCACAATAAAACACCAGTCAAGCCTCTAAATGTCAACCGTTTCCTGTCACCTGATCACGTGACCTGATCTGACCGCGTATGAGTGAAAGCACATGTTTCTATCATCATCATCATCATCATCCGGTAAAGCGGCACGATTCAATCTACTTCCGGTTAAACTGCTCACGATGGCATTTGACCTTTACAGGTAAATCACTACTTATTTCAGTGCATCACTGTGACGTCATCACATTGATGCCCAGTGTCCGGAGCCCCGGCGCGCCGGTGCCCCGGTGTCCGGTGGGGGGCGTTACCCTCTGCCGGGCCTGCCGCTCGCGCTCGGCCGCCTCGTGCAGCAGCTCGGCCCGCTCCTCCGCGTCATACGCCGCGCGCTGCAGACTCTGGATTTTCCGTCTCACCGCGTCCACG
This sequence comes from Trinectes maculatus, assembly GCA_016785345.1. Taxonomy (NCBI): domain Eukaryota; kingdom Metazoa; phylum Chordata; class Actinopteri; order Pleuronectiformes; family Achiridae; genus Trinectes; species Trinectes maculatus. The sequence continues at coordinate 79,178 of JAFBJQ010003137.1, forward strand.
GACTCAAACGCCGCCATGTTCTCCCGGTGTCGCCGCGCGTTGCCCCGGTAACGACGACGCGCGACTGTTTCCGGCTGAAATTTCTAAATAAGGTGACCACGGCCCGTCTCTTATTTTGAAACCGGATGGATCGGTGCAGATCAATACTGAGTGTGTATTAGTTTCCTGACTGAATGTTTATGTTTACATTCATTTCCTGTTTTTCCATGTGGACCAGCTGACTGCAGTGACGTCATCATATACTGACGTCATGAACTTTACACTCCAGCTCTTCCTCAGGACGGGGACGGGGGACGGGGGACGGGGGATGGGGGACAGAGACTGAAGCCTGGACGCCGAGACTCAGAAACATAAACAAATTCACTCATCGCTCTGACTCTTTCCCATCTTTGGTAACATCAGTGCACAGGAAGCTGTGCTCATGCCCCGCCCCCTCGCTGCATCACTCGGATGCTGTGCACTGTAACAGGTCAGAAATGTTCCACATGACTCATCAGGAAGAAGTGAACCATGTTGGTCTTTGCACCTCGGACGACTCGGACATGAAGAAACCAAAGCCTCCACACTGCTCCTGGTGGACAGCGTCAGTCTGAAGGCGCTGACAGGCTTTATGATCTGTTGGTAGAATCTGATCCGCTGATTTAAATGGGTCTCTGCTCTGTGTGTGTGTGTGTGTGTGTGTGTGTGTGTGTGTGTGTGAGAGACATTTTATAACACGACTAATCACCATGTCGTGAAGATTTAGCAGTAAATCACAGTGACATGAAGGTCAGCGGCTGTGGTCACATGTTGTGTGGCAGTGTGAGGTTTGTGTGTGTGTGTGTGTGTTGACACCTGTGTGGACTCAGGTGGAGGTGCTGTATGAAACGTTGACATGTGACTGAATCACTCACGTCTGTCGCCTTTTTCTCCGCCTGCTCCAGCTTCTCCTGCGCATCCTTCAGCGACTCGGAGTACTTGTCCAGCTCGTCCTCCACCCCCTTCAGCTTCTTCTGGAGCCCCAGCAGCTCCTCCTCCAGCTGCAGGCCCCACACACACACACACACACACACACGCACACACACACACACACACACACACACACAGGGAAAAGAGATGGAGGGTTATCTCTGGCACCTAAACACATCATAAACACAACACCCAGATCAGATCACATTTTATGAACGTTTGCAGAACTGCATGTGGTTCTACAGGAGTCAGAAGGAAACAAAGATGGACGACGCCACGGCTACCAAAACTGAACATCAAAACATCTGTATCGCCCCCTGCTGTCCAGCTGCAGTGTAGGTCCTAAAAAACAAAGTGGACGTCAAATATACGGTTTCACATGTGGTGTGTGTCATTTAGTTACTATCACACTGATGTGTGTTGTTATTAGTTACTGATGGTGGTCATGTTATTGATTGGCAGTTGAGGCTGACTCCTGATTGGTCCACAGGATCCTACATCATCTCATCATGGTCCATGACGACAGTTCATCTTACATCTGTACACATCAGTCGCACAAGTTGACTTCTACCAAGAAGAATCTTTTTTTTTTCTTTTCATGTCCAGTGACTCACTCGTTATTTGTAACTGCAGCCTCAGGGCCTATAAAAAGACAATAATGTACATGTCCCCGGTCTCTGGCACCTAAACACATCATAAACACAACACACAGATCAGATCACATTTTATGAACGTTTGCAGAACTGCATGTGGTTCTACAGGAGTCAGAAGGAAACAAAGATGGACGACACCACGGCTACCAAAACTGAACATCAAAACATCTGTATCGCCCCCTGCTGTCCAGCTGCAGTGTAGGTCCTAAAAAACAAAGTGGACGTCAAATATACGTTTTCACATGTGGTGTGTGTCATTTAGTTACTATCACACTGATGTGTGTTGTTATTAGTTACTGATTGTGGTCATGTTATTGATTGGCAGTTGAGGCTGACTCCTGATTGGTCCACAGGATCCTACATCATCTCATCATGGTCCATGACGACAGTTCATCTTACATCTGTACACATCAGTCGCACAAGTTGACTTCTACCAAGAAGAATCTTTTTTTTTTCTTTTCGTGTCCAGTGACTCACTCGTTATTTGTAACTGCAGCCTCAGGGCCTATAAAAAGACAATAATGTACATGTCCCCGGGACAAATGTCCTTTCTGTCTCAGCCTGTAGCCATGTAAGGCCTCTTGGTCACAAATAGCCTGGAAGGATTCTGATCCAACAGTCGACATTGTGGCAACTCCCTAAACCGACAGCTCTCTGACTGTCTCTGAGAGCGGAGCAACAATTCAGGCAGGGGGAGGGAGGGAGGGAGGGGAGGGGGGTCTCCATCAGGACACAGAAATAGAGTTGGAGAGAGAAGTGAGGTGCAGGCATTGTATTAGCTCCAGGCTGGATCCTCTGGGGACACGCTGCTATGTGGACAGTTGCACAGTTGAATAGTTACTGTCTATTATTAGACTGAGATCTGATCTCGTCAATTAGAGCGCACAGCTGCACAACACAGTCCACAGGTCAAACGCCGACATGGACATGGACATGGACATGGACATGGACATGGACATGGACATCAGGTCCACAGCTGAGTCCAACGTGTCCCACGTTCCCCATCACCACATCACCACATCATGTCTGAGGTCAATGAGTGATGAGTGACATCAGTCGTTAGCACATTTTTCTGTATTTCCATGTATTTGTGTTTTCTGTTGTGTAACACAAACTGATGATGTTTACATATCTGGAACCACATACACACTGATGTGAATGTGAATTTATTATTATGTGTGTGTGAGTGGTCAGAACTTTGTATTGAAATGTTAGACTTACTGTATGTAAAAACACCTCTGATGGTCCGTGTTTTATATATATATATATGTGTGTGTGTGTGTGTGTGTACATTATATGTACGTGTGTGTGTGTGTGTGTGTGTCGTTTAGACATCACTGTTGTGTCTCGTGTGAGAGATGCTCCCTCTGATTCTGCTGACTCATCACACCTGAACCTCAGACTTTAAAACTTCTCTTCTTTTACTTTTCACCTTGTTGTTTATTTCCTTCCTCACAGAGCAACACGTGTCTGTGTGTGTGTCGGTGTGTGTCAGTGTGTGTGTCGGTGTGTGTGTGTGTACCTGTCTGCATTTGTCCTCAGCTCCCTTCTTGTCGGCCTCCGCCTGCTCCGCGCGGTCGATGGCGTTCTCCTTATCCAGCTTCAGCATCTGCATCTTCTTCTTGATGGCCTCCATGGTTCCTGTGGGCTCGTGCTCTCAGCAGCGGCGGCGGCGGCGGCTCGGGGTTCGGGATGTCCGGACACTGTGGTGCGCGTGCAGCTCGTCTGAGGAGGAGACAGCTCGAGGCTGGAAAAACCACCGCACGCGCCCCTCGCTGCTTTTTCCCCCCCGAGTGAATCCGCGCGCGGACGTTTTGCCATATTTAGGCAGCGAGAGGTGTCCGCTCTGTGTGTGTGTGTGTGTGTGTGTGTGTGTGTGTCCTGTACAACCACCATCATCACACACACAGAAAAACACCCAGTGCTAAAACAATGTGTGACGTCAAAGTCAAAAGATACAAAGTACAATAATAATAATAAAATTACTTCTTTTTATTTCCACATTAAAACAGAGAGAAGAAAAAGAAAGAGGGAAACAGTGGAGCGTGATAATTAAACAGACGAGTTCAGGTGTAAAGATAAAAAAACACAGATCTGACGAATCAAACTCATCATTCAGGAATTCATCAAACACAGATCTGACGGAAACATCAGGCATCAGGATGAAGAGAAGGAAAAAAACCCACGTCAGCGGTTTCCCTGGAAAACTGGCTTTATTGAATATAAATCTCTGCCCCGGTGCCCAGGAGGTGGCGCTGCTGTACACCAGCCTCACCTTTACACCGTTACCAAACAATTACAGTTACTCTCATCATCAGAAACACTCTTGTGTTTGTTGTTAAAAAATGCGGCGTGGGAAAGAGCGAGGCCACGTGACGTGATGTTTTCTTACTGAAACGAATGAAGGAGGTCAAAGGTCATATCATTTCATTCTGAAGGCACTTTAAACGCACTGATACACCGTGAATAAAAAGAGTGAGCTAACGCTACAAATAGACTAAACTATGTGGAAAACATTACGTATAGGTGGGAGGAGCATGGCGGACAGGAAGTGCCGAGCACGGCGTCCGACTCTGATATGTCACTGGAGTGAGTCAATAAACATTTAACATCCAGATACAGTCGACGTGATGTCAAAGGTTAAATATATGGCTTTGTCATCTTTACACAAACAACCTCTTGTCTCATGCAGGCCTGAAGAGTCCAACACCAACACACTCACACCACACACACACACACACCACTGGAAGACACTTTGACACATTCCATAGCTCTGGCTTTTTAAAAAAATAATGTTTTCCACAGATTTGTTCCATCGCAAAGTTTTTTTCCCCCTAAATGTAAAGTGAAGAACGTGTTCCCAACACCGTCGCCTCACTGACGCACAAAAACACACACGTCTGCACAGAATACCAGCATACGCCATGCCTGGTTTGCATAGAAGTCGACGTTGTGTTATGTTATGTTGTAACAGTGAAGGCTGAATTCATTGGCAGCTCACATGACCAAACTACACATGTACACAACACATGTACACAACACATGTACACAACCAGGACGACAACAACCTGAATGAGGACATATGGATTTCACCTGCATGAATGGTCGCTATCAAACTGAAACACAGATAAAAACATCTCTGTGGAGCCTGATGTTAGGCTGAAGCAGAGGGAGGGTCCTGAGCGTTCACACACACACACACACACTCTCTCTCTCACTGTTCTTGGCCGTCCTCCCGCAGCTCGGAGGGGAGGAACTTGTACTGCTGCTGTCGGATCATGGCCAGCTTGATCCTGGCCTCGTTCAGCTCCTTCTCCTTCCGCAGCATCTCCTCCTGAGCAGCGATGATCTGCAGGAACCACACGGTCAGAGAGCAAAGTGACGCCCTCGCAATGCACTTCCTGTGACGGGGCAACAGGGCGACAGGGCGACGCCCACATGTCTGACGCTGCTGAGACTCACCTGAGCGATGCCGCCCACCAGCTTGCTCTTCACCACCACAGCCTGGTCGTCCTGAGCGTCAAACGCTGCCTTCTGAGCTGCTTTCACCAGGTTGTCAGAGGCTCGCTTCACGGCGTTCCCAGCAGCCTGTGGGGGAGGGGGGGTGAGGGGGGGGGGGGAATCAGTTGATTCATACAGGTTGTTTCTGACAGACTCATCTGTATCAGTGTTTACGTTCACAGTTCTGAAAAACACTGTTAGAATAGTGTTGTTGTTGTTTTAAATGTGTTTGTTTTTCTTCATTCAGGTTCGATGTGTTTGGTTGTATTTGTGTATTTTCCCTTTCATTAGAGTTAAGCTTTGAGATACAGTTTAATTAATCAGCTTCTGAAATTTCCTGCTCTCTGATATCAGAATCGCCATCGTCCCCAAAACTGTTATATATTTTAGATATGATCAATTATTGTCACGTTTTTTTCCCCTTCAAAATAAAAAAGATAAAAGAGTGAAAGTTAAAGTGGAAGCGTTAACGTGTGGAAGCAGCGTTTGATTCGCTGGAGCTCAGTTTGCTGCTTCGGAACACAAACTCCAGGGAAGGGAAAGAAAAGTGAAGCAGCACAGTTTGTTTGTCTGATTCCGGCTCGGTGCCGGAGAAGCTCTGTAAAAGGCAACGAGCAGCAGCAGCTCCCAGTCAAAGCCCAGCGTCAGGACGCAGACGCAGACGCAGACGCAGACGCAGACGCAGACGCAGACCTCAGACCTCAGCTTCTGTCCTTTTGCGGCTCGGTGCTCTGACTCCCAGTCACTGACACAGCGGTGAATCCTCCCTGCCTCTGTTTACGTCTGACTGGAATGTGACTGTTTGTCATAGTGACATCACCACCCCTCTATCAGCTGCACACACACACAGCCGCACACACACAGCCGGGCACACACACACAGTCACACACACACAGCCGCACACACACAGCCGGGCACACACACACAGCCGGGCACACACACAGTCACACACATACAACCGCGCACACACACAGCCGCACACACACACAGTCACACACACACAGCCGCGCACACACACAGTCACACACACACAGCCGCGCACACACACAGTCACACACACACAGCCGCGCACACACACAGCCGCGCACACACACAGTCACACACACACAGCCGCGCGCACACACACACACACAGCCACGCACACACAGTCGCAGTGTTCGTCCCGGGAGACGCCACTGGGGGCGCTGATGTTCTAACGTACAGTAAATCACCATCAAACCACTGACTCCGCCCCCTGTCGTCTCTACAGGGTCTGTCCCTCCCCGAATGTCCACACCTGACTCACAGACACATAACTCTGGCCTGACCTCTGACCTCTGCTACAACACTGTATTTTCCTGATCACCAAATCGTTGTGGGTTTTACTGACTGAAGTTTTGCACTGGGATCAAACAGTCGACATTTGAACTAATCAGATGTAGCTCGTTAAACCTTTAATGCTGTTAATGAGGTGGCGTGGTGACGACCACGCTGCTGCGTTACATCTGACGGCTGCAGGTGAGCAGTCTGCAGTGCTGAGACATTCACACAGGGGACAGAGACGGGACATTACTCAGCACTCAGGCGGCCACAGAGTCCTCCTCCTCCTGCTGCTGCTGTAATCATAGATCAGGGTTAATGTTCCCAGTTCCTGGTGGAGTGGGCGGATCTGTGGACTGTTTCCATAAATGTATGGGAATTACTGAGGCGGCAGCTGCGCGCCCAGAAGAGCAGGAGATAAGCCCGTGCTGATTGGATCAGAGAATATGAGCCGGCCCCTCACAGCGTAGTATTCTGGGGTGGATGCAGTGACAGGAGACACTCGTAGTTTCTGTTATGTCTCGCGTCTGACAGCATCGGTTTCACATAAAGGTCACGACCCCCGCCGGACATAACGTCTCCGGCGGTCTGAGCTTCCAGTCGAGTCCAAGAAGAAAAGCGATGCTCGATGTCCACAGAGGTCAGCGTCAACACTCAACAGGTGGACGACGCCTTCTGACGGTGATGTCACGGTGATGTCATTCGGCGTGGAGTTAGAATATGTGCGTGATTACCAGGCAGGGACCAGCTGGGAAAAAAAAATCCTCGCATCCTCCTCCTCGCATCTTAGTCGTCGAGCGCCAATGTCGTATCTCAGGTGGTAACACAAAACGAAATCTCTGGATTAGTCCTTTAAAGCCAGTGACATGGCGGCGTGTAGGACGCCCCCCCGTTACCTGTGCTAAATATAGAGAAGCCTAATCCTGATGGAGCAGCTGTGCAGATCAGGCAGCTCACCTGTAACTCTAAACACCCTCCGCCCCGGACTATGAATAGACCACAACACGCCCCCTGCTGTCCAACGCGCTCAGCTGTCGCAGAGAGACGGGTGTTATTGTTCCCGCAGCAGGTAGCGCCGACTCAGATCAGCTGTCTGTCTGACGAGGCAGGATCAGTCAGAGACCTGGCTTTCCTGTCGCACACCACAGCCCAAAACATACTCTGTTGCCACGGTAACCGACACAGATCCCTATTCACTGTATACGTACTATGTGATGATGTAGACGTAAACACACAGAGCCACAGCTGTCTTACTGAACCTCATCACACATCAGCATGGCGAAACACACATAAGCCCCGCCCCCTCTGCTCCGCCTGCCCCCATCAGACTGACCCCAGACCAGGGTCAGACTCAGCCTGGATGCTGAGGTAAGGTACGCAGTGCTGACCTGGAGCCTCTTCATGGTCTGGGAGTCCTGGTCGGCCTTGACCTTGCAGGCCACCAGCAGCTGAGCGGTGGAGGCCGCCACCTGCTTGGCTGACGAGATGAGCTTCTCCTCGCTGGCGTGCCCCTGCACGGCTGAGTTGGCTGCCTCGCACAGGTTGTTCGTTGCCGCGGCGACCATTCGAGCCTGAGGAGTCAAAGGCACAAATGGATTGCGGTGGGTTTTTTTTTTGTTTTGTTTTTTTTTTACTGTGAAACCTGAAACAACTTTTTGAAATTGTCCTGAGAGAAGACTCACAGCTGAGATCAGCCCCTGAGACCACTGTCCGTCATCCACCGCGTTGGCTGGGATGGCCCCCACCTGGAAGAGCAGAGCGGCAAAGGTTTTATCACACTGTACATTATATTCACACAGTCACAATCTCAAAGACCTGTGTCTCCTGATGCTCGGAGACCTTCACATCTGGATGATGAAACAGGTGATGAAAAATGTTTAGGATGTCACCTGTAAATATTCAACATCAGGTTCAGGATTGTTCAGTTCAGTGTGTGTTGTGTTGTGTTTGTTGTGTTGTGTTGTGTTGTGTTGCAGTGATGATGATGATGATGATGATGATGATGATGATGATGATGATGATGATGAGGATGGAGCTCTGCTCACGTACCTTCCCCTGAGCCACCAGCTCCCTCTGGGCTGCTGAGGCGGCTTTGACCAGAGCGCTGGTGGCAGCTGCGATGGACTTTGCTGCCTCCAGAATCTGCTCCTCAAAGTTCAAGCTCTCATCCGCTTCCTGTTTACAAGAGAGGAAGACCACCCATCAGTCACGGTGCTGCATTCACAGGCAGCGCGGACATGTGGCCGTCTTCAGTCAACATGTCTACAACATGGCTCCACAGAAACGGTGACATGCAGGAGGAGTGAAACGTTAACAGGCTGATGGGACGAGGAGCTGACAGCCTCAGGCATGTTCAGCAAACCATGTGAATGTGACCCCCGTGGAGAGGTCACCGGGGTCAGGGAGAAGCCTGCTCCTCTGACCTTGGGTTTGGTCCTGGGCCTCAGCTGCTCCAGTTTCTTGGCAGCTGCTTCAATGGCTGCTGCAGCTCCCAGCAGCTCGTTCTCAGCGATGACCGTCGGGTCCTCAGGGTCCACCCACTCTGTGCCTGCAACACACGACGACGCCACCGGGTGGCCAGGAGGCAATGATCAGCATGAGAATGATATTAGGTTGAAGTTGTTGATGTGTAGTTTCACAGCTGTCGGATCAATACGGATCAATACGGTCACAGAATCTGTTTAGCGTAAACAAAGACACAGACTAACACACTGAAAACTGCAGGTTTGCTCAGCTGCCAGTCAGCGGCTCAAGGGGTCAAAGGTTAAGATACCTTTCATGGCCTCGGCAGCCTGGATGAGCTCGGTGACGGAGCCGGCGACCCTCTTGGAGTAACCGGCCAACTGCTGCTTCAGGTCATGTGACGGTTTATGGATAATCTGGGGGCGAAGGGGAACAAAAGGCGCACACTTCAAATCAGCGCTAACGCAAACAGGATGTGACATCACCAGCCAACTGCTGCGATCAACCACAGTAACAGCTCTGATCAGAGGATGAAACAATGGAGGAGCGGTGTGATGTGTTTGGGTGTCGGTGTCCTGTGACTGTCCTCGGTGGACGTGTGTGTGTGTGTGTGTGTGTGTGTGTGTGTGTGTGTGTGTTCAGGTCGGGGCGGTGTGCGACAGGTGCAGGGCATTAACAGGGCTCAGTCCCGACCCGGCTCGAGTTTACTCCGATGTGTTGTCACAGGGAGATGGAGGCGAGGACGTAAGTGCACAGGAACGCACGCCGCGAGCCAAGCTAATGCCACGGGCAGAGAGCGACACACCAACAGGACCGATACACACACACGCACACACACACACACACGCACACACACACACACACACACACACACGCACGCACACGCACACACACACACACGCTGAGGAGAATTCAGCTGCGACGCTGTGAGGATTAAAGCGAGGACTCTGTTCGCACATCAGCACAAACCAACCCCCGTCACCTAGCAACAGGATCAACGCGTCAGCAGGAGACTGGGTTTCCTACAGGGGTCAAGGACCAGAGGGGGGGGGTGGGGGGGGACGCGGGTCGGACCTGAACTGATCCTGTCACAGATTCACTGTCTGTGTCCACGTTTGACACAATACATAACAATGTGATTGATTGTTGGTGTTAGATTGTAATTGTGTTGGATCAGGTTGTTTTTGTTTGTGATGTTGGCTCATTTCAGTGAATGGTTCCGTTTCGTTCTCAGTGATCCGTCCTGTCAGAACACGCCGTCGTCAGCCAGCTGACGCACTGCCACACGCCGCTGCGTGATGGCGGACGCCAGGCGTGTGGCGAGAGGCTGGCGATCACACAGGAGGAAATGACGAGACTCTGTGATGACATTTTAAAAACACCGACACCGCTCACATCCAATCACAGTGAAGTAAAGTCTACTGCTCGCAGGGGGTGTGGCACATGCAGGATGGCTCCTCCCACAACACGAGTGATAAAGCGCGAGGTGTCAGTCATCCCGTGGCGTCTTACCACCAGCACGTGCTCCAGTAGTCCCAGGTATCCAGACGCACACTCGTTGCCATAGCGCAGAGCTCTCATCTGGACGTCTTTGCCGACCTCAGAGTGGTAGGCCGCTTCCTGAGAACACACACACACACACACACACACACACACACACACACACACACGTCAGTGCACAGAGGAAACACGGGGAGGCGTTCAGTGTCCGTGGGAATGAGCAGACGCTGGTTTGAGTCTACCTTGCAGGAGTGCAGCATCTCGGCGATGGCCCTCCTGCTGAGGTTGGCCGTGGCGATGATGTCCTCCTGACGACACGAGTTCCCGGCAGCCACGGCCTTCGCCGTCGCCATAGTGATTCCTTTGGTCATGCGAATGAACTCCTCGGGTGTGGTGGTCTTAGGCGGCGGGTCAGAACTGTTGAACACCTGCATGGTAAAGCAGAGGACGTGTCACTGGTTTCTCAGGCGGCGGCTGTAGAATAAGAGTTGTTGTCGTGTTGTTGTCGTGTTGTCGTTGTGTTGTTGTTGTGTTGTGCTGTTGTTGGAGTGTGAGAACTCACAGCCAGCTCCTGCTTGATGTGTTCAATGGTGGCCTCCAGCGCTCTGGTCCCCTTCGTGGCCTCGTCCTCCACGGCCTTCACCGTCTTCAGGAGCGACGTGACATTGGTCACCATCACCTACAACAGCAGGTCAGTCAGAAGATCTGAGATTAGACTGACGCCAAGATCCTACAGGTGAACACAGGTGTGATGAACACAACAACACAAACACAAACTCCACCAGCAGCAGCCACCAACAAGAACCAGTGATGGACCAGTGATGAGACGTGGATGATGGTGCAGAGGAGAAGGACGTGGGCGACATCGTTTACTCAGTTTCTATTTGTCCACAACAAAGTAAAGGTCGCAGGTGAGGGCGTGGCCTCGGGCTCCGTACGCTACCTTAGCAGAGCTCTTGAGCTGCAGCATGCTGGGGTCATCATGAGGTTTTCCTGCAGCTGCTTTGGTGGAGCTGATGAGGTTCCCCAGAGCTTTGGCCACGTCCTTCACCGCGTTGATCAGGACGACCTGCAGAGACCAGAGTTTCACTTTACAGAAGAAGAGACCTGGACACTTAGAAGAAAGAAAACTGAGAAGACAGACGACGTCTGCACCTGTGTCTCCGGGTCTTCGGATCCCAGACTGGCAGCTCCCAGTTTCACCACATCAGCCAGCCTGGTGATGGTGGCGACGGAGGACTGGGCGGCCTGGGCCAGTTTCTCCTGACTGGCTCCAGCCCCGGACACCAGCAGCTTGGTGTCCTCCACCAGAGCCTTGGCTGTCTTCAGGATGCACTCTCTGCAAACAGGAAGGACACGGTCACTGCTCAGACCACAGGACTCATGAGCCCTCGTTTCTTTTACCGAGCTGCAGCAAGGTCTTATGGGAAACGGTGTTAGTAACAGTTTGGTAACATCTGCTCCGACCCAGCTGTTCTCCTGTCGGGAACAGCACCCGGCTGCGTCCTGGTTGGTACCTGTGGTCGGCGAAGGTCTCGGCGTTCTCTCTGTTCAGAGTCCCGGCAGTGGCAAACATGATGGTGGTGTCGAGGTCTGCGATGATCCCGGACACGGCGCTGGCTGCGGTGATGCAGGCCTGCGTGCCGCGGTTTCCCGCCTGCAGGGACGCCAGCACGTGGCAAACCTGAAGGAGCGGGAGGAAGTGAGATTTGTCCTGATACTAATTATCTGACATTTGACAAAAAACAAAAACAAACAAACAAATGTCCTCATAATGAAGAAAACATCATGCAACAACAATTCAAACAGACTGCAGCCTGAGTACGTGAGGACCAGGTCTACCAGGTGTATCGGGTCTACACGGTTGTGGTCTGACCTTCTCGGAGACCTTGCGGGCGCTCTCGATCAGCTCCTTCTTGGTGTACGAGTCGTTGGGGTTGCACTGCAGAGCGCCAGCTTTGGTGACAGGTCCGATGCAGCAGGATCCCAGCTCGCTCACCTGCTTCTTGATGTGAGAGCCGATCTGAGGACAGACACAGACGTGAAGGACGTGAGACGCACGTGAGGGGGGAGGTCCAGGTGAGGCGCAGAGCTGCGTTCAGGTTTATTTACTTCATCGTTCTCCGCCGTCATGGCTGCATATTTGGCCTCGTTGGCCAGATTTCCAAACTCGCTGGTCAGCTGGTTGGCGAGTCCTCCGAGGTCGTCCGGGTTGGTGTTAGACTTGGTCACCTGAGGACGGACGAGAAAACGAGACAGTTATATTAGCAGCCAACAGCAGGTACATTTGACACGGTCTTTGGGGGCGGAGCCTGTATCGGACCGTCAGAGCCATGATGTTGGAGAAAGCTTTACCATCTCCTGCACAGTGACAGCGATGGCCTTTGCCGTCTTCACCATGGTGGTCTGGTAGTCCACAAAGGTGCCTTCAGCTTCCAGTGACACTGGCTCCTCCATTCTGTTGATGGCGTCGTTGATGGAGTCCACCATGCCGCCGACGGCCCCCGCGGCGCCGGCAGCTTCAGCCAGCGTGGCCCCCAGGTCGTCCACCGCTTCTTTCATCATCTGCACCGACTCCTCCAGGGCCTCCTGCATGTGGGCCGCCTGGAGAACACCCCACATGAAGACAATTAACCATCCCACATCTCTTCAGTTATATGACCATCTACACAATCAGGTGCTTTGTCATATCTCCAGGCTGGAGTCCCTTTATATAAAGCGCTGAGTCATCCGAGTGTCGGGTTCAGTACCTTGGGGTTTCCTCCGGCCTCCTTGGCGGTGTAGAGCATCTGCAGTGCGGACTCTGTCAGGGTCTTGGTCTGGTCTAATACAGCCATCTGCTGTTGGCTGCTCAGGATCTTGGACGCCGTGCCGATGGCCGCCATGATCAGTGGCTCAAAGTAGCTGGCCATCTGAGATACCTGTTAACGCGGACGACAGACAAATCCTACGTTAGGAGGACGACGGCGACCACGTGATGGTCGACATGGTGCATCTGACCCCTGGTGGTGGGGCGTTTACCTTGTGGCCCAGCTGGGAGGCCTCAGAGCGAGCAGCCAGGGCCACAGGGTCAATCAGGTTACTGATCTCATGGACCGAGGCGGCCATCTGCTCATGAAGAGTCTGCAACACACAGGTACACACAGGTACACACAGGTACACACAGGTACACAAACACAACTCCTGTGGGTTTTCCTGACCTTGCTGTGTAATGTGTGTGTGCGTATGTGTGTGTGTGTGTGTGCGTGTGTGTGTGTGTGTGTACCTCCATGGAGATGTCCTCTCGGGGTGTGAGCTGCTGGCTTATGGCAGCTAAAGAAGCCTGATCCACCTCACGGATGCAGCCGTTCAGCACCTCGATGGCATCGTCGCATTCTCGCTGTCCAGGAGCCTTTTCCCTGCACACACACACACACACACACACACACACACATATATATATATACTGTCTGTATATGGAACGGAGGAAGGTGCAGCAGCAGCAGGAGCAGCAGCAGCAGCAGCGTTTTACCTCATGTTGGTGATGAGCTTCTTGATGGAGTCCGACACGGTCCTGGAGTGTCCCGCCAGCACCGACCACTTCGGGGGGTCTTTGGGGTTGACAGCCAGAGAGCGGGCGGTCTGGATCAGGCCGGTCGAGCTCTCCAGCATCGTCTTTGCTGCAGCCAGGATGGGCTCCATGGCGGCGTGACCCTGACAGAGCGCAGAGGAGGCGGGTTATCAGAGGCATCGCCACGCTGCGGTGGAACGGGCGTGTTGGAGCCGACCTACCTCAGGGCTGATCTGAGCAGGGATGCTGGCGAACTCCGGGTTGGAGGCGAAGGCAGTCAGGTTGTCCACAGCCTCGATCAGAGGACCAGTGGCGGCCTTACACTTCTCTCTGTTCTCGTGGTTGAAGGCTCCATCCAGAGCCTGAAGAGGACACGACCACACTGAGCAAACAGCTCTGAACACAGCAGCATCAACACACAGCACACACACACACACACTCCTGCCCTCAAACCGCAGCACACACACACTCCTGCCCTCAAACCGCAGCACACACACACTCCTGCCCTCAAGCCGCTCTGATCTTTATAACCTCATTTATTCTCATTTACCAGAGAACGCATCAGTGTTCCCGTGTCAATGCTCCATCCCGTCTCCTTGACAACAGGCTTTTCTTCCTGTCGCTATTCCAAAAAGAATCTGTAAACCTGTCAAAGGGAACACACACCTTGATGGACTTGACCAGGTTGGCGGTGGTGTTGGCCACCTCTTTGGCAGACTGAACAAACTGCCTCTTGGCGACGGCGTTGGTGGTCCTGGAGGAGGCCAGGCGGCAGGCGTTACACAGGGCTGAGGTGTGTTTGGCTACAATCGTGGCTGCGGAGAGAACCTGGGCAGAAACAACACACAGTCAGCCACATGGAGAGGAGAGTGATGATGACGGCGGAGATGATCTGGACGTACCTGAGACTGCGTGCAGGCGGGGTCCACCAGGTTCTGACAGGCCATCTGAATGGACTGATTCGCCCGAGCAAACTGAGCAGGGTCCACCAGGCCCTTCTGCCCCGCGGAGCTGTTGGGGTCCGACACTCCCACCAGGTAGGCAGCCTGGAAACATCAACAACCAAAACGCAGTGTGTCTGAGAGCTGCTGCCAGAGCACAGCGAGAAGAAGCAGGAGACCTCGGTGATGTTTGTACCTGTGCAGCTGCTTCAGTCAGACCACACAAGGCTTTGGAGCCACCACTGACTGAATCTCCAAACTCTGGCAGATTGGAATTCTTGGCATTGTGGGAAATTCCTGCCATGGACTCACCCAGGACCTGTGAACAGAAAGATCTCAGGAGGCTTCAGTTTGGAAGATGTTGTTCTGACACACACACACACACACACACACACGTCCAGAGTGCAGAGTGTGTTCCTGACCTTTGAGTTCTCCATGACACTGTCGATGCAGTCAAAGTACGACAGCTCACTGACGGCCTCCGTCGGGTTCTCCAGCATCCCCCTGACCGACTGCACACAAACACAACGCCGCCATTTTCTATTCATTCACTTATTTATTTATAAACAAACAGCCCAGACACAGTTTGGAGCGGCGTGATGAGGTGATGTTACCTCCAGCTCTCTGAGAGCGTTGTCACACTCCTTCTGACCCGGGGCCTGCTGAGTGCACATGGTGATGAGCTGGTTGATGCTGTCTGTCACTGCCCTGTGGACACAGACACTCCGAGACGTCAACAACAGTCAGACACACAGAGACAGAGACACACAGAGACAGAGACAGAGAGAGAGAGATGGAGTGACAAGATGTCCTCTTACCGAGCAGCAGCTGCCAGCTGGTTCTTCAGGTTGGGTGAGCTGGGGTCAGTGGTGAGGGCTTTGGCTGCCAGCAGCAGTTTGCTGGAGGACATGGAGATGGTCTTCAGGTTGGACACCACCTGTGTCTGGTCCTCTTTGGACTGGAAGGACAAAGGACGAACGTGACGTGACGTGACGTGACGTGATGATGAACCGTGTCACTGAAGATGTCTCCTCATACTGACCTGGGATGTTCCTGCCATGTCCACACCCGCCTCCAGGAAGTTGCTGAAGTCCTGTCCAAACTTGCTGGTGGCCCTGGCCAGGTCCTGCGTGGTCCCTCTGGACGCCTGGACCACCTCGTTTGCTGACTGGTTCAGACCTGCCGCCACCTGGTTGAGCTGAGCCTGGACCTCCTGGAAGCTCCGGCCACTGGACGGGAACTACAGCAGCAGGAGGAGGAGTGAGAGCAGGTCTCAGTGTGACCATGTGACACAGTGTTACGTGTTCATACAGACGATGCAGTTGTACTAACAGAATCAGCCAGCAGGGTCTTGCTGGCTTCGCCCACAGTTCGGATGGCGTTGTCCACGTCCCTCTGGCCTGGGAGGCAGTTCACACATCTGTTCAGGGCCTGAGACACGGCCTTAGCAACCTACACACACACACACACACACAGAGAGTTTAACAGGGGAAGTGAAACACACGCTTGCTTCAGTCCCTGACTGTCCCTGAACGCCTCTCGGACCTGCGCCAGCCTCTGCTGACTCTCTGCGTCTCCTGGCTTGGCCATGGCCCGCTTGGTCTCTTCGATCAGATTGGCCGACTTATCCATCACGTCGCCGGCACAGTCCAACATGGCGCTGCGTGCCATCACGTCGTCCGTGGTGGCGGCGACTCCTCTGGCGGCGGAGGCCAGCGCCTTGAGCGCCTGCGCCACATCTCTGGCAGCGATGCCTGGACGCAGCAGGAGAGAGGAGACTCAGCTCATCCATGTTTGCTTTTCAGGTTCTCTGTGTGTGTGTGTGTGTGTGTGTGTGTGTGTCAGTGTTGACCCACCTGTGTAGTTCTCGTTGCCCTGCGTGGCCTCGCTCAGCAGCTGGGCGATGGAGGAGCTCACAGCTTTGGTGCTGGTGCCCAGATCCTGTGAACACTTCTCAAGCTGAGGGAAGAAACACAAGGTTATTCTCAGTTCTGTGTGTGTGTGTGTGTGTGTGTGTGTGTGTGCGTGTGTGTGCGTGTGCGTGTGTGTGTCTCACCGTCTCTCCTGGCAGAGGTTTCAGTTTCCCCTCCTCAGCTGACGTCTTGGCCTCCTGCATGTCCTTCTCCAGATCTCTGACCATCGACAGAGCGTTGTCTATCTCCAGTGGACCACACGCTTCCTGGGCCTACACACACACACACACACACACACACACACACACACACAGAGGTGCTACATGAACATCAGGTGCTCAGTGAGTCCACGTGCTCCAGGCGTGATGCGTGATGGCGTGCGTTGGTACCTTCTGTGCGGCCGTGCGGAGCTCGGCGAGCGCGGTGGCGAGGTTCTTGGCGCACTGACTGAGCTGCATGGCCGAGGCCTGGTCACTGATGGTGGGAACCGTGGCCTTGGAGGCTGTGACCATCTTAGCACCAGGCTGATGGAGGAGGAGGAGACATAACTTTATTTACAGCTGTCAGCTAACAGAGCGCTGCCTTTGTGTTTGTGTTTGTCGTCATTTAACCTGACGCTGACATTGACGTCGACGTTGACGTGATGATGGTGACACTGACCTGCAGGAAGTTCTGGCTGGCGCTGATGAGGGCGAGCTGAGCGCTCGGGCTGTCGGGTTGAGACTGGCTGCCTCGGACGCCCTGCACCAGCTGAGGGATCTGCTCCGCCGCCACCTGACGCCACACAGAGGGAGGAGAGCAGGTGAGTGCGTGTTGAGATGATGCGGCAGAGGGCAAAGGTCACTGTGTTTACCTTGCAGCTCTGGACAAGCTGCTGCTGTGCAGCCTGGTTCTTGTTGGAGGCGGCGGCGTGCTGCGCGGCGGCGATGGTCCGCGTGGCTGCGGCGGCGGCCTGTTTGGCTGCGTTCTGACAGGAAATGGAAATATTTTATATTTCTAAAAAAACGGATTCAATACATCGCAGGTGGTTTCATAAAAAAAACAACACAAATTTCAGCAACATCAGCATTTTAACATCGAGACCTTGTTTTCTTACCTCCAGCTTGTTGACCAGTCGTTTCTTGATGGCGTTCTGGGCGGCGGCGTTGGTGGCCATGCGGAGACCCTCAGCCGCCTCACGCAGCTTCTGCTGCTGCTCCTCGCTGTCAGGGTTGGCTGCTGCCCCCTGTGGTCAAAGGCACAAACATCAGAACGCGGCAGATAAAAACAGACAACGAGATGTTGATGAGTTTAACGCCAAACTCAGGAAGGGTAAAGACAAACCTTCGCCGCCTCCACCATCTTGGCGGTGGCATCGGCCAGCAGTTTGGCGGCTGACAGCAGCTTGCGTGAGTTCTCCAGGTCCGACTCGCCCTCAGCGTCCATCTTGATGGCGTTGACCAGATCAGAGGTGGCCTGGGCGAGGATACGAGCTTGACGAACCATCTCCCCTGACGGGGTCATGGAGAGGGAGAGGTGTTACACATCGTAACCGGCTCCTGAAACAACGCCACACGTCTTCCCCTCAGGGGTCATGAGGTCGTTCTGCGTCCTTCTCCTACCTGCGTCTCCCATTGAGCTGAAGATGTTCTCTGTGACGTCCAGGATGCGGTCGGTGGCTTCTCCGTGGCGTCCGATGGGATGGCCTCCGCTGGCGTACTGTCTGACGTGCTGAAGCAGCTCGTTCAGGGCGTGAGTGACACCGGTGGCGGCCACACCCACCTGTTTCAGGAGGCCCTCGTCGCTGGTGGCGCCTTGTGACGCCTCCACGCAGCCCTCCACGGATTTGGCCACCAGCTTTCCGGCCTCAATCAGCTGCTCCTGGCAAACGGGGGAGCTGATGGTCGGCGCCACCACCTGGAGGAGGGAGGGGATGGAGCGCGTGGGTGAGCAGAGGAATAAATACCTCAGCTGGCAGACAGATGGCGTCCGGCTCCAGCACTCACCCTGGTGCAGGCGACCAGCTGAGACGTGGAGAGAGCGCACTGCGTGGCGGCGGCGATCACGCGGTTCTGCTGGGCCGAGTCCTCCGTCTTCTGGGCCACGTTCTTGGCTCTGAGCACCAGAGCTGCAGCGGCGTTGGCCACCGCCTTCGCCAGCTGCATCAGCATGTCCTGCCAACAACCAACACACGGCGCTGACTCCACGTGTGTGTGAGTGGAGTGACGAGCAGGATCAATGAATTAACGAACAATTAATGTGTCTGAGACCCGACTGATTGGAAATGTGTCGATTATTTCATCAGTAATTAGTGAAAGCACTAATTGAATTGAGAAGAGGAGCAGAGGAAGTAGCGACGGGGTTAAAGGTCGACAGCTGAACCGTAACATTTCATCCCAGGTGATGAGGTTTTATCTTGTGATGGTCACATGGTGTTTAAGTTCCACACTGTCGTCATGGTTACACTCATCCCGGATACGAGAGGAGGAAGCTGAATCTATTTACATTTGATTGACAGGCTGAGTTTTGATTACGTTGAGGAATGTAAACAAAGTGATTGACTCTGATTGGCCCTTCAGGTTGAAGCATTAAGGACACATCTGTTACCAGGATGTGATACAGACTGGGGACCTTCCATCCAGCTCCACTGAGAGATCCTTCACCTACACACTGTCAGATACACGAGACACAGGAACGGCAGCACACACGTCCGTTACCAAGGCAACACACTCGTCCTCATCTGTTAGCTTTGTGCTGTTCTGAGTGGGCTCAGTGTATGCAGTGCCCCCCCCCCCAAAAAAAAAACAACAAAATCATTTCCGATAAACAAACCAAAGTAAACAAAACAAAAGTATTTCAAAAACTATACATCACATCTCACACACACACACACACGCACACACACACACACACACACAAACACACACACACACACTTTGAAACAGCCTTGAAACAACATCATGACATCATAAACATTTCCTCCACGAGGAGGGAAATAACACTGCAGAGTAAGAGGTCAGAGGTCACAAACCTGGAACTGTGGGTCGGTGTCCGTCTCCCCGATGTGAGACAGCAGCTCGCCGCTGGCCTGGCCCACGTTTCCTGCAGCCTGCAGCAGGTTCTGACGCGGCTGCACATCAGAAACACACACCTGTCACACACTGCAGGCAAACACAGAGACAAACGTCCGTCTCCCTGACTCTGACCCCTGACCTCAGTGTTTGCGGGCTGAGCCGTCTTCAGCATGTCGGACACGGCACAGGCCAGGTTCTTAGCGGCGCCCAGCAGCTGCTGCCCGTTCGCTCCCTCGTCCTCCATCAGCGCCGCCAGCAGCTTCACACCCTTTGACATCTCCGTCAGGTTGGAGGAGATCGTGGTCACGGCACAGCCCACCGCTGTGTAGTCCGTCTCTGCTGGGTCACCTGAGGACACAGAGACACAGCCATTGTTATAGCGAGCATCAGACATGAGGGCTGTGGCTGCGCGCAGCATCGTTTCATATGGACCTTTAAGTTACGGTGATTGTGTTGGTGTGTGTGTGGACGTGAAGACGCCGCGGTGAGCCTACCTGCGGTGAGGTTGACCATGGAGGCGGTGCTTGCTGTGATGGCGTCCACCTGGGAATGGATCTCATGTTTGGACTCGTCCATCTTGTTTTTGCGCCAGGCTTGTGATGCCTGACAAAACACAGAAAGAAAAAAGATCAGTGACGGACGCAGAAGGTCAGTGTTGACATGAGTCCACGGGGGTCAGGGGTCGGGGGTGGGGGGTGGGGGTGGCAGGGAGTTCTCACAGCGTCTGTTCCCAGTGGGGGCAGAGGGTCAAAGTCGTCCAGGGAGGCCTGGGCAGCCTGCACCGCCTGCATGCTGGAGTTGATGGTTCCAGTCAGAGCTTGTTGAGCCGACGTCTGTGGACAAACAAAACCATCATCATCAACACCACCAACACTGGTGCCCAGGTCTTCTCCACTCTATCTGTCTAAAGGTCAAAGGTTACCAGTGGGGGCATATGGCCTCGGTGCATCTGACCACTGGTGATGTGCTGCTTGGCCTGAGGCATGGAGCCCATCTGGAAGCTCTCCGGGCCCCCGGCCCCTGAGCGCATGATGGCAGGCAGGGCCACGGAGCCCGTCTCCACCCGGCCCACCTTATTGAACTGCTGCTGCAGCACCGTGGACCTGCAGGGTGGAGGAGATCATCCGAGAAGATACTTCAATCAGTTTCACATTATCATGTATCAGTGACACACACACACACACGCACACACACACACACACACACACACACACACACACACACACATACTTTTTGGGAGAGACAGAGTCCTCCAGCATGGTCGACTCCTCGTCTCCCTCCAGTCCAAAGTGATCTTTGCTCTTTTTCTGTCAACAGGCAGCAGAAGTCATGAAAACACAGAACACAGATCAACAACACACTGAAACTTTACTGTGACTCAGATTCACAACGTTAGATAAAGAGCAGATTTAAAACGCTGCCGCACAAACACAAACACAAACCACAGCACAGCACAGCACTCACAACGCACAACAGGAAGTGTTTCCTGGGGAAACTAACGAGTGATGAACACAGCTGGGACAGATGTGTGTTTTCATTTTGCTCATTTTAACTCGTGAAGAATTCAGAGTACTGTGGGATGATAATGCCACCATGAGTCACTGTGACGTCACCGTGATGTCACCCTGACGTCAGGGTGACGTCATGGTGACGTCAGGCTGGTCTCCATGTTACCTTCTTGAGGATGATGTCGATGTATCCAGCGATCAGCTGAGCGATCTGCTCTCCCTCAGTCGTCTGCACCGAGTAGTAACCATCCTGATAATCACCAAAGTCCTGAGAGGAGACAAGAGACCTGTCTGTCTGTAACCTGTCTGTCTGTAACCTGTCTGTGTGTAACATGTCTGTCTGTAACCTGTCTGTCTGTAACCTGTCTGTAACATGTCTGTCTGTAACATGTCTGTCTGTAACCTGTCTGTGTGTAACATGTCTGTCTGTAACATGTCTGTGTGTAACATGTCTAACCTGTCTGTGTGCAACCTGTCTGTTTGTAACCTGTCTGTGTGTAACCTGTCTGTGTGTAACATGTCTGTCTGTAACCTGTCTGTCTGTAACATGTCTGTAACCTGTCTGGTGTAACCTGTCTGTCTGTAACCTGTCTATAACCTGTCTGGTGTAACCTGTCTGTCTGTAACCTGTCTGTGTGTAACCTGTCTGTCTGTAACCTGTCTGTCTGTAACATGTCTGTCTGTAACATGTCTGTCTGTAACATGTCTGTCTGTAACCTGTCTGTGTGTAACCTGTCTGTCTGTAACCTGTGTGTAACCTGTCTGGTGTAACCTGTCTGTCTGTAACCTGTCTATGACATGTCTGTCTGTAACCTGTCTGTGTGTAACCTGTCTGTGTGTAACATGTCTGTCTGTAACATGTCTGTGTGTAACCTGTCTGTCTGTAACCTGTCTGTAACCTGTCTGTCTGTAACCTGTCTGTGTGTAACCTGTCTGTTTGTAACATGTCTGTCTGTAACCTGTCTGTGTGTAACCTGTCTGTCTGTAACCTGTCTGTGTGTAACCTGTCTGTCTGTAACCTGTCTGTAACCTGTCGGTCTGTAACCTGTCTGTGTGTAACCTGTCTGTTTGTAACATGTCTGTGTGTAACCTGTCTGTCTGTAACCTGTCTGTGTGTAACCTGTCTGTGTGTAACATGTCTGTGTGTAACCTGTCTGTAACCTGTCTGTCTGTAACTTGTCTGTCTGTAACCTGTCTGTCTGTAACCTGTCTGTAACATGTCTGTGTGTAACATGTCTGTCTGTAACATGTCTGTGTGTAACCTGTCTGTGTGTAACCTGTCTGTCTGTAACCTGTCTGTGTGTAACATGTCTGTGTGTAACCTGTCTGTCTGTAACCTGTCTATAACATGTCTGTGTGTAACCTGTCTGTCTGTAACCTGTCTGTGTGTAACCTGTCTGTCTGTAACCTGTCTGTCTGTAACCTGTCTGTGTGTAACCTGTCTGTGTGTCTGTCTCTGTTGAGATGGACGGTGTCCACACACTCACCAGGGTGAAGCTCTTGGGGGACGCGGCCCAGCGTTTGATGTTGGTCAGGTTCCACTCCTGGATCACCTCCTTGGTCTTCTCGTCCACCCTCATCACGCTCTCCTTGGTGATGCCCAGCAGACGAGGCACCAGTTTGTTCTTGCCCTTCATCTTCTCCTGGAGGTGAAAGGAAGCAGGAAGTCAACCACCAGAGCCCTGTGGGTCGACACAACCAGACGATGAAAGGTTCCTCACCTTGACCAGAAAGAAGGACACTCCGTAGGTCTTCAGAGACCTGGCCAGCTTCACGTAGCTGACTTTAGCCTCGATCTCCGTCATGTTCTGGCAGTTTTTGTGGGCCTGCGGGGACGAGAGCGAAAAAAACACATTTTAATAACAACAACATGTGTGTTTTCCTTTCACTGCTGGTTTGAACCTGGCTCCGCCTCTCACCTGGAAGATCCTCTTCTCTCCTTTGTTTTTGATGTACTCTTTAGGAAGGAACTCCTTCAGGCTGAGGAGCAAAGAACCAAACAAACATCAAGCACGTCTCAGTGTCAACAGGAGAACGTATGAGAAGGAATCGTGGACATGAAGGTGAGGAGACAGTGAGGAGGAATGTGTGAGGAGACAGTGAGGAGGAATGTGTGAGGAGACAGTGAGGAGGAATGTGTGAGGAGACAGTGAGGAGGAATGGGAGACAGTGAGGAGGAATGTGTGAGGAGACAGTGAGGAGGAATGTGAAGATGCTCACTCCAAGAATCCAGGTTTGTGTTTGGACTCGTTGTGGTCGCCGAACTGGATCTGACACTGATAACCTGCAAACTCACAGGCTTTGTCAAAGGAGACGGGGTGAGACCCGTTCAGGATGTCGTCACGGGCCTGCACACACACACACACACACACACAGGTCACATGATGATGGAGACCTGATGGCGGTCACACAGACGCAGGTCAGACGTTCTCCTCAGTTTACCTGCACGTAGAGCAGGTTGAGCTGGACGGGGTCTCTGGAGTCCACGTTCTGGTCCGAGTAGAAGAACTTCCTCCTCAGCAGCAACATCTCTGTCTCCTCCACACCCTGTTCCCTCAGCGTCCTGCCATGGTCCAACCAGTTCACTGAGGACAGACACCATCAGCCATCAGCCTGTCTCCTGGCCACACACAACCTCCTGCACTGATGAGTCATCGCTCGCCGCCACCAGAATCAGTGTTTACGTGAAACACAACCACATTTAAAACACATGTGCAGTACAACTTGTGTTGATGTTGGACGGTCGCTCATACACTCATCGTCCGTGTGCAGCTTCTGCTTCAGCTTCTCCATCTTCTTGTCGTCCCTCAACAGAGTCTTGTCTCGTTTCAGGGTCCCCGTCGTCTCCTCCTTCTTCTCCTCGCCGATGTCTCGCACCAGCGAGTACTCGTCGTAGTTTGTTATGCCTGAACACACACACACACACACACACGTTTACAGTCCACGCTGAGACGTGTTGCTCTGGAGGAGATGTTCAGAACAGACAGAACTGACCTATTCTGGCACAGATGGTCATGAGCATGTCGCTGACCACCTTGGAGTCGTCCACCATGACGGTCTTCACGGTGCCATCCAGCATGCGGATCTTCAGAGGCCTCTGCTTCTTCTTGTACTCCAGAGTGTCCTGACACACACGCGGGAGTCAGTGTGTGTCAGTGACGTTTGTAAACGTTTACAGTTGTACAGTATTTAGTTAGAACTCCCTGCAGCGCCACCCTGTGGAGCCCAGGCACACAGACACCGGGTTTCCACCACAACCAGACACATTTCATCATCTGCGCACTTTGCCTTCCTCCATCTTGTCCCTCTGTTGTGTGCTAAAAGTGAAGCGTTGTGCGTTGTGTGTGTGTGTGTGTGTGTGTGTGTGTGTGACTCACCCCGTTCCTCAACATGTAGTAATCCAGTGCTTTTCCTGCCTCCAGCCAGATGCCTTTCTTTGGGTCTTCATCAGACAGGAACAGGCCGTAGTCGTTGGCTACAGAGGAAATCAGTCATTCTCAGCATCTTCACATGTGGAATCCACAACATCACATAACATCTGCAAACAGCTGTTTGTCTACAGCTGTTTGCAGCTGCAGAGCCTGTAATCAACCAGGCAAAGGCCATCATTCATCCCATCATTCATCCCAGTGGAAAAGGTGACAACTTCAGTTCTTCACACTCATGAGAATCACATTTTGTGTTTTTTTGTGCTAATGAGTTCAGATCCTGATCCTGAGCCTGATCCTGATGATCATAACTGTCATACCCCCATCAACAAAGAGAGACAGAGGGGTGGGGTGTGTGTGTGTGTGTGTGTGTGTGTGTGGGAGGGGGGGGGGGACTCACGCTGGCCGAGCTGGGCCTCGGGAACCCTCTCCCTGATGATGCGGCAGGCGTCATATACCACGGTGGAGGGCTCGAACTGCATGGTCTTCACCACGTTCCCCACGCCGATCTTCAGTGACAGGGCCACCATGGTCGCTGCTCTGCACCTCCACCCAACCTACACCTGCGGACACACAACCACGTCATGACACTAACACAAAACACCACGTGTCAACAGGTCTGACCACACCCCCGACATTCACACAGCTGATTCGTAACAACAAAACAAAACCTACTCCTTTAATCATAACATAAACTTCCTGTCAGCTGATCAATCTCACTGGCCAATGAGAAAACACGTCGACAGCAGCGTGAGTTTCAACTGTTAAATAAAGCTGAGTGAAGGGAAACACAACACACAGCACTTCCACATTCTCACAAACTCAGCCTCACTGAGAGGATTTGTGGTTGTGTGTGTGTGTGTGTGTGTGTGTGTGTGTGTGTGTGTGGTCAAAATGAGGAAGGCCACTAATATTTACATGCAAACAAAGAACCAGTTGCCGCAACTGTGAAAAACTGAGAAGCTCCTTAATGTTCTTATACAGCCTGTCATTATACAGTCGTTGTCATGGCGACGCGTTTACGTGCAGCAGGTCAGAAAACAGACCTGGACACGGCGAGGAAATGAGGACGTTTCGTCTGCCGTTTATCACCGTTACTGCAAAATGAACAGTGAGGGTGTAAACGCTTGTGTTGTTTGTGTTGAGCGGCTGTTGTATCGATGTCACAACACAAACGCCTGACAGCCGCACTCTCACGTCCCACTAACACTGTGTCACTGTGGCTTCCTCTTTCTTTTTCTAGCTGCGGAGTTGATGACAGGCGGATGTGTGAAGCTGCAGGCGGTGGCGGTGGGGGGGTGGGGGGGTGGGGGTGGGGGTGTCAGGATACAGCTATCAGAGTGAACACTGGGTATTGTAGTAACAGATAAAACCATGTGACTGACAGCCAATGATCAGCCTGCTCTTAGATCCAGGAGCAAACCTCAGCCGGGGTCAGACGGTGCGAGCAGGAAGTACCTGATGTCTGACTGTTTGAGTGACAGCTCTCCTGCACAGTCAGCTGACCAGCTCTGCCCTTCTTCTTCTTCTCTACCTGAAAAACAAAAGCAAACATGTAAACAAAGGGAGGCTGGCGTCTGAGGTCCGGTTCACAGCGGCGGCAGGAGAACGGGACAGTTTTACCCTGCAGACGTGGAACAGTGGAGACACAGAGCTGTGTGTGGAGCAGGACATAAACCAGACTCTGGTCCAGAGTCAGAGTGACGTCTGACTCGGCCCACAACCTGGACACAGCAGCTTATTGTGTGGAGACTGTGGACGACTGTTCTGTCCTGCGTCCTACACGTGTCCCCACACAGATGTAAAGATGTTGTACAAGCAGGTGATAGTTTACACTCGAATCTGCAGCATCAGGAAGTCAGGCCGTAACACAACCAGCTGCAAACAACATCTTCATTCATACAGCTGTTCCAGTTTGAGATCTCTGTGTGTGTGTGTGTGTGTGTGTGTGTGTGTGTGTGGAGGGGGGGGTTTGAACTTGGATCCTCCTCCTCCTCTCTGGAATAACAGGGTTTGTGTGAGACCGTGATGTCATTTCCTGTTTTAAAAAGCTCTCAGATGCCTTAAAAGGGCATTTCAGCCATTTGTATCCTCCCAGCTGTGACTCAGCAGATCCTGCTGCAGCCGGCCAGCTGTGACTCATCCAGCTGCCTGGAGCTCCTCTGCTCCTGCTGAAGACCTGCTGAAGACCTGCTGAACTCCAACGCACTCCAGGATGTGTGTGTGAGTGTGTGTGTGTTGTCAACACCTTCGTCATGACGTCACAGTAACATCATAATCTGTAAATACACAACACAACATTTGTTGTGAAGAGCAGCAGCAGTGAGTCGACTTCACTTCCTGTCACTTCCTGTCCAGCTGTCAAACACCATCACCCTGAAGACAAACCTCCGCTCTGTGTGCGGCGTCAGATACTGTGACCACAACTCTGCTGGTCATCACCGCCGCAAACACAACAACAACTTATCTCACTGTTGCAGTGACACTGTGGAGACGATACGTCCAACATGTGGCGTCCAACATCAGCCCGACACTGTCCCACAGTGACTCCGTCCACCCGTCCAGCCTGTCCCTGAGCCACTGCGTCTCATCGTTATGAGCCTGAACATTATGAGGCCACGACCTGCTGACCTTTGGCCTTCTGGATGTCATCGGCTCTAAGACGACATTTGTCTTGATGTGAGTTACAAAGCAAAGCAACACAACACAACAAGTTTTCAACTTCACTGTTGCCACTCCCTGCTGCATTCAGGCTTCCTGTGTCAACATGGCTCCACCAGGCGGCGGCTGCTGCCCCCCCCCCACACACACATAGCTTTGTTACAGTGCAAACTACCCATCTCACCTGAATCTCACACATCATCTGTTCACACTGCTTTGCGCAGCTGTGTTTACAAAGTGGTGACACATGCAACACAACCACAACTGCATCACCAGCACTGTGACTGCTGCATCGGCATCACCCGAACACAACGCACAGGAAATGACCATCGGAGTCTTCAGCTCTGACTGCTGGTTCCGCCTGACTGCTGTAACGGCCTCATCCACACCTCTATGTAACAACAACAACAACAACAACAACAACAACAACAACAATAATAACAAGGATAATGATAATGATGGCAATGCTAATAACAACAACAATAATAATAGTTGTTGTTGTTGTTGTTAGCATCAGCGTCAGGAATCGGGCCTCTGGCGTGCGTCCGTCCTCTGGCGTGCGTCCGTCCTCTGACCGCGGCGGCGCTACAGATTTAGCAGAGCAACATGAGAGTGTGGAGCTGAGCTGGTCGGCAGCCTCCAGCCCTGCAGAGGAATTCAGCTGTGCATTCCTCTGGAATACCAGCAGCAGAACATGGAGTCAGGGAGGCAGGGAGGCAGAGAAGAAAAAAAAGAGAGCGAGGCTTTATTCGACCTCATGTCACTGGCAGCGAGCATAAGAAGTCAACGCAGCTGATCCCAGAGGAACAGAGGAATGTGAGGACGGAGAGATTCTCTGGCCGAGGGACGATAACATCTCATCTCCAGATTTAAACTGTTCTCAGCTCAGAGGAAGTCAACAAACGGGAAACGAGGCTGGCTGGAATGTGCCGTTTATCCGAGCTGTTTCCTGTTTTATTGACGCTGTCATTTCATCGGAACACCGAGGAAGAGTGAAACCTCATATATTCATATGAAACTATTCCAGGAACAATCTGCATCCACACACCTGGAATCACACCAGCACCACCACCACAGCACACTGTACACAGCAGCAGTCCATCCATCCATTCTCCACCTCTTCTGGTGGGGGTGGAGTCAGGCCCAGCTGACACGGGGGCGAGAGGCAGGATACAAACCTGGACAGATCACCAGCCAATCACAGGGCAGCTTCCAAAGACACAAAACCATCAATAAGAACCCAGCGAGAACCAACACAGACACCAGCAGAACCTGGGATTCAAACCAGGAACCTTCACACACACACACACACGCACGCACACACACACACACACACACACACACACACGCACACACACACACACACACACACACACACACACAGCAGGCACCTCACACAGGCCTGAGAATTGGCTTGAGGCTAAAACAAATGATTTCTTGTTGGGGGGGGGGGGTGGTCACATGTTGTCTTGACCAAATATGGCCGAGTGAAAACAGTCGACTCGGCTCTCTGGAATGAAAGCAGGTTTCCTTAACTGGTGTGAGAGCGAGTCGGGACACGAGCTGCTGACACGTCTCCCACAGAGCCTGCACCGCTCCACGATGATGTCATCGCCGTGACATCATCAATACCACATGATGACAACTGGCCGGAGTAAAGAAGCTGCAGATGCTGTGTGTAAACTGAGTGACCGCACACGTTCCAACAAGTGACATGAAAAACAACACACACACACACACACACACACACACACACACACACAAATATACAATCACCCCACACAGACTGTTCATCTCACATTAACTGCTGCTGTATCTCTGACCTCAGTGTGCAGAACGTTTCCTGGACATCAAGACAGTCAAGACTGTTGTTGACACTCATGACGAGCTGAAGATGACGTCACGTGACAGGAAGTGGCCACAAGCCTTCCCACAGCTGAGCGCCGTGTGCTGACCAGGCTGTGCTCAGACATCACCTCCACCTGGGTCTTGTTTGTAGTTTTGACACAGTGTGTTAACATCTGCATCGCTGATGGAGACAAACGTCCTACAGCTGAGTCCACGAGGACCCAGCCTTTTCTAACCTATTATTAAGATTTCTCTTCAGCGTACGTCGGCCTCTGTGAGATCCCACAGCCAGATCCTGTGGATCGGCCTCACAGCATGAAGCTTCCTGCTTTGATTCCCGAGTGTCTTTCTGTGTGGACATGTCCCGTGTCTGTGTGGACATGTCCCGTGTCTGTGCGGCGTTTCTCCAGCTTCCTGTTGTCAGGACTTGACAAGATGAGCTCTGCTGCTATTGGCTGCTGCAAACACCAATCAGCGTTCACCTCAGTCCTTCCTGGTTCTAATGTTATTTGTCCTGTTGCATTTTATCAGACACTAACAACAACAACAACAACAACAACAACAACAACAACAACAACAACAACAACAACAACAACATCATCTTCTGAGACAATAACCACCAGCTGATGTGGGAATGAAAACAAGTCAGAGTCAACATGATCTACACAGGAAAAACTCACTCACACACACACACACACACACGCACACACACACAACAGAGAGAAAACAACTGTAAATGAAAAAAATGGGACTTTTATCTTCTTCACTGTGGAGGAGGCGGAGCCTGAGACTCAAACATCAACACTGACAACAACTTCCTCCTCCTCCTCCTCCTCATCATCTTCATCTTCATCTTCCTGCTGCTGCTGCGGGACACACACAAACACACACACACACACACACAGACAAACATGACAAACAGTAACACACACCTCTCACACACTCACACAAGAATCCACTGCCTGAGGCCACGTTTTCTTTACCCACACCCAGCAACACACAACTGAGGTGTGACTGGCTTCCAATACGGCACTGATTACGCAACACACACACACACACACACACACACACACACACACTACAACAGACAGACAACACGCACACACACATATATAAATATATATATATGTAGACAACAGGACACATAAACAACATACACACGCGCACACCGACGGTCGGTCGAACGAACATACAAACGAACACACACACAGACACAAACACACACACACACACACAGACACACACATATAAAGTGTGCGCGGACTTTTTAGCAACTTTTCCTGCCTCCGCCTCGAGACGCTGGTGACGTCACAGTCCGCCCGCTACAACAGTGACAGTTTTCAAAGTTCGGTTTGATACTTTGTGTGTGTGTGCGCGCGCGTGTGTCTGTGTGTGTGTGTGTGTTGTTGTTACCTGAGCGCGCGGATCGTGTTTCCCGCCGGCGGACGTCGACCTGCGGAGCCGCAGCTGAGATCTGCCGGTGACACGGTGTCGCTGAGCGGGGGAAGAGACTCTGCTGCTCCGCTCTGACTCCGCTCTGACTCCGCCCCGCCGGCGGGGCGGTGTCCGCGGCCTGGGCCTCCGTCTGCCGCCGCCACACACATCCAGCGCCCCGACACACAAACTTACAACAAACACCAAACTTCACTAACGCAACACTCATAACTAATCACTAATAACAACACAACGCGAAACGGACACACAACAAACACACAACATCGACACAAAGCAGCTCGATGTCGAAGAACAAACAAAACTTTACATTCTTACCATCTTTCCATCTGTTATATTATGTGTGTGTGGGGGTGTGTGGGGGGGGCAGGGTATCAACAGATTAAAGTCCATGGGTCAGAGGTCAAGGTCAACAAAAATATGGACTAAAAAGCCTATTTTTTATTCATAACAACAACTTAATATTATATTTATATGACAATATATTGATCATAAAATAATAAAGCATCATTTGATGTCATGTGATCGGTGACATCACAATAGAGTCAGAAAATGACGTCATAGTTGTTAGTACCGTAAATCTCCTGTAGGACGATGGGACGGACAGGTTCAAAGGTCATTTAGGATCCTGAGGTAGAAATGACAGGATGGTGACATACAGAGAAATGACATCACTGACAAGCTCAGCATTCTGATTGGATTAGAAACTTTTGTTTTTGTCTTTCCTCGTGATTCAAAACAGTGTAACTCTCTCATACCACAACAAATTCTTTTCATACTTTAAAAATGGAGCCAATCAGTGAAAATAAATGGAGACGATCATCAGCTGCTGATTTCTTCACTTCAGCACCCTCTGGTGGTGGAGAGCAGCAGCAGCAGCAGCAGCAGACTGGACTCCCCAGTAGCGAGTCTGACCCCTGACCCCTGACCTCACTCTGCTGCCGCTAACACTCCTGCATTCAGAACTTCCTGTGGGTTCATGTGATGACCTTTGACCTCTGACCTCAGCACGAGTGTCCATGTTGATGATACAGTGATTGAGTTGACAGATGAAATCAGGATCCAGCAGGATTAAAAAGGAGAAAAAAACAACCGCATCTTTAAATTATTATTTATTCTGAGTCTCCGCTTTGCACTCAACTCATCTGTTGAAACATCCATAGCTACACAGCATTGATAATTTTACAGTTTGTACTGTACATGGGTAAAGGTCACACGACGCCTGAGCTGGGCCCTGCCTCAGGGTCACACCACACACAACCACATGGTGTGTGTTCATGATGTCGCCATAAAAATAAAACCAGGTCCGGCTGTAATGAAAGTCTGTAGATGACTGGAGGAAAAGCTTTGTCAGGCTGTGACTCAGAGCCGACGCAGCTCTTTGACATTAAGGCTTTTCAGTGAAATCCTGTGTTATGAATGAAAACAGCAGCAGCTGTGATTAACAGCTCCCCCTAACTGTGGCCTCGGTTTAGTGTCCATCAAACCTGAGACGCTCTGATGCTTCATATGGGAAAGTAAACACACAGATGAAACGTTTATGAGACACAACAACAGATATGAACAGACGGCTGATGTGTGAAGAGAACAAACAGGGGTGGGTGTGAGGGAGCACAACAGATCAGCCTCATTCATACAGGTAAACTTCATCAGAATCTGATCCTGAATCAGACAAAAAAACCCTGAAGATGTCACATTGCTAAGATCTCATCACAACGAGAAAGTCAGAAGCTTTGTGAAGTGTAAACTGAAGTGAATTAAACCTGTATGTCTATAATCATCTTCTGAGGTGATTCCTGGAGGGTCTCGACTTCCTGTCACTTTGAAAAGTTAGATAAAGATAATAATTTATTTTAAAAAACACACAGTCACAGCCACATTGAGCTGACTGCACCTTTAACAAAGGAAACTAGTTTAGAAAAATCCAAACTACCTGATGATGTTACAGTATAACGTTGTGCTACCTGCTTACGTCTCCGTGACGACAGTGTAACTGTTATTACACAGTGGGGTGAAAGGGCAAAGAGAAGAGTATTACATAGTGGTCTGGTTAGAAAAAAGGGCTGTGATTGATGATTAAATCCAATACAATCAATCATCACACACTAATTCACGCTACTAATAATTTCCACTAGAAAGGTCAAACAATCATCTTATTGACTGACCCCACTACCTGTATAATGAATACTTAACATTGAGGTCAAAGGGCGTCTCCTCGAGTTGTTTTATTTGGGATGCTGAGAACAGTCAGAGCTGATGAAGCGGACGCTGTTGACCTGTGAACTCTGAACTGTGTCTGGTAACAGGATCCTGAAGGACACCGACCACGTCTCCTCACAGAGACCTGAGGTAATGTTCACGCACAACTGTGTGAGCGTCCCAGCAGCGCCTCCTGCTGTTCTGATAGATAAACACTGTGGAGGCCCACCCCCTTTGTTCTGTGAAACAGCAGGAGGCCTGAAGCCACATTAATTATGTTCATTTCCTCTTCCTGTCACTGGCTGCCAGCTGCCAGGAGGAAGTCCGCTGGTTCGTCAGACGTCTGTTTGTGCCCCTCCCACACAGACAACGCTCCATTATGTGCACAAACGCAGAGGGATCATATGTAAAAATGTTTAACATTAAACCAATTGTTACTGGGATGAAAACAGCCTGGTGTGGCCCTGTGGTGTTTACGGTCTGTTAGTGATAAGGTGTACGTGTGGAGAGCAGGGGGATGATGGGAAGGTGATAGTCTGAAACCTCTCAGAGGTAAGATGCATGTTTCTAGTTGCTGACAGTGGCCTCGGAGCTCACAGTGGCTGCGGGGATGCGAGGCATCTTCTTGACAGGACTCGGGATGTGCTGCAGGAGGGAAAGAGAACAGAAATGTCACATTTTAAGTACACAGCATCAGTGCTTTCTTAAATTTACTGTTATAAACGTTTAATCCTCGGAACCTCAGTGGCCGTGCTCGATAGAACGCGCTCGGGCTCTGCTGACAGGTCGTGGGCCAAAGGTCGCCGGGCGTACTCCCTGCGGTGCTTCTCATCCACTCTTGTCAGGTACCATGTCCCTGGGAACAGATCTTCCACAGAGCCTCGGGGGACGTAGCTGGCTGTACAAACAGATTTGAATGAAGAGGCCGCGCATTAGTATCTCACCCCCCCCAAAAAAAAGACAAGAATGAATTACACTGAGCTGTGAACTTCAGGTTCAGATAGTTGGAAAGATACACATCAATTCTAACATGAACTTTGAACTGCCTGAAGCTGTTAGGTGAGTGCAGGAAAAAGAGTGAGGTGAAGCCTCAGTTGGATCTGGGGAATGAGCGAGAGCGTTGCTTCCTGACAGATCGGATTGTGATTGGCTCCTTCACAGTCAGACGTGAGCAGCAGACTCGTACCTAAGTGGTGGGTCTCCTCCCTCAGCCTCATGTTCTCAGAGAAGACGGCAGGTGAAACCCTCTTCCTCGAGTCCAGTCTGACCTTCAGGTCACTCAGGCTGGAAACCAACTTGTCCAGACCAGATCCTAACACAAACAAGGAAATGACCGATCACACGGAGGAACACACGAACATCTGTATATTCTCTCTGCAGTGAGCCACAGCGGACTCACCGGGGGTGTGGTCCTGTGTGACGCGGAGGGAATAAAGAGTGGCTGCGAATCCTGAACCGTAGGAGAAAACACCGATCCTCTGTCCTGCTATCTGTGATGCTGTGTGTCTGCAACACAAAGCAACAACAACTCTGCTTACATGTGATCCACGTGCTGCTCTTTCAGATGAGACGAGTTGGAAGTTTTTGTCTTGCATGACATCATGGTTGAACAATAACCACAATAACAACAATAATAACAATAATAAATGAGACTGTTGTGTTGTGTTGTGGTTGATGTTTTGCTTGACTCCATCATTCCGTCTGATGAACTCGGACACATACTGTGCTATCAGCGATGCCAGGCAGCCATAGACAGAGGGGGTGTACATGTTTCCATTCTGGTTGGAGATGAGCAGCGAGGACTTGGTCTTTCTCTCAAACAGATCTGCGCTGGCTTTCATGAAGGCCTTCTCCACATCGCGGTCAAAGTAAGTCTCCTCTGGTCGAACATCTCTGTCAGCCAAACACACGACATCATGAGTGACAGGAAACAGTACTCTGACAGAGTCATCAATCTGAAGATACTTTGGGTTCTGTGGAATCATTTCTTCCTTCCTTTTTGCCTAGTTTATTCCTTATCACTGGACTCTGCATTTGCCTGTGCAGTTTTCAGCCACAGACACAGCTTCCTCTACTCCTCTTCTCTCCACTCTGTCTGTTAATCAGCTGTGCAGCTTTTTTTTGTCTGTGTACCTGAAGGCATCGAGGCCTGTGAAAGGTCCTGTCTCAGTGTTGGGGCTGGGGTGGCTCAGGAAGTCATTCAGCATCAGTCGGGCCAGAGACTTCTGCACCAGCTTGCAGTACGGGGAGTGAAAGACAAGAAAACCAAAGTCCTCCAGGCTGAAGCGTGTCTCTACTCCCTCTGTGGAGAAGAGTGGTCACATCATGAGTCCGTCTTAAATGACTGGTGTGTTAGTTTCTAATACAGTGTTTTATTAGTCTTAAAACACACCCATGATTAATAACACACACATCATGTTCTGAGTGTCGGTCTCACTCGGCTTTATGCACATACACCTCTCTTTGAGCTGCACGTGTCCTGTCACC
Organism: Trinectes maculatus; assembly: GCA_016785345.1. NCBI lineage: Eukaryota > Metazoa > Chordata > Actinopteri > Pleuronectiformes > Achiridae > Trinectes > Trinectes maculatus. Next base: position 114,582 of record JAFBJQ010003137.1, read on the forward strand.
AAGTCCAGAAATACAACAGGCACAAAGCTCATGTCCTCGTCACACACCAACACCACACACAGCTGATGACCATTGCCTCTGTGTTGCCACGGAAACACAGGCTGATTGTTGAGTGTGGTGCTGATGGATGGTTTTATTGTAAACTTTCAGCAGTCTCATAATGTAACGACACATCAGGTGAAAGGCTCATCTCTTTAAACTACTTTATGGTCCCTGAACTTAAATAAACGTCTTAGCAGAGTAACAGGTTCAATCCTAAACCTTCTTAACTCATCAAGCTATTATCCACCCAGTGCCTCCTCTACACCCCCACATGCACTGACAGCACCTTTCCAACAGACTGGAGATTTTACCATCAGATAGAAACAGGTACAGATGATGTATCACACCGTTATTATTATTAGTAGTAGTAGTAGTATGACAACAGCAGCTCTCTCATGTTCATATATTGATACTGATCTCTGATGACACCTCAGTGATCGTGAGGTCAGAATAAACCCACCTCTCTGCCACTGTGTGTGGATCTTGTTGCGGTACACAGAGTAGCAGCGGTCCAAGGCGCTCAGGTAGCACTCAATGGACAGTTTACCATCCACCACAGGGTACTCCGACATCAAGTCTGGCTTGTAGAAGTCATATGCGTGCTGCATGTGAGTTCCTCGTAGACCTGCACCACAGACACATTTTTTACCAACACAATTTTACAAAATATTTGCGTAATAAACTTTCCTAGTGTGACCGACGTCGTCTAAAAGTTACGTTAACCACATACATCTGAATCATGGAATAAGCTAAATGACACGATGACACTGGGATCTGGTCAATAATCAGTCACTCATGAGCACTGCCCGACAAACAGTCATCAGGTCACTGACCCCGTTCAAACGCCAAAGGAGCATTAGGCCCAACCAGCATGGCCACTGCACCAGCGCCCCCTGTGGGCCGTGCACTTCCTGTGGCGTAGACAGCAATGTCGCCTGCTACCACCAACGCATAACGCCCTGTAGAGAGGAAAGACGTACAGTTTAATAAATACAAACAGTTATCACAAATCATTAGCACATCACTGGAATCTCACACAACAGCACATTGTTTACTGCACAGGTGTAAAAGATTTAATCAAGATTTAAACTAATGAGTGTGGTTGTAGCTCATCAGTGTGAAAAACAACCCTAATCCGAGATAACGTGGCACAGTCGTTACTGCTGAGAGGGAACACTGCTCAGACTGACCTCAGTAAACACCCCACCCCCACCCCCCGCCCCACAAGAGATTCATCAAACAACAACCACCACCACCTCATCAGGTGACAGGATTTGCTGTTTTTCAGTTTGAAGACGTTTGACCTTTGGAAACTGACATTGGTTATCTACATCGGATATATGTTATAGAGTACTATTATAGACAATCAAGTGTTGATGGTCCACGGAAACAATGTTATACTTTGCTGTCAGAATGATCAATAACATGACAAAACATGTGACGACTGATTGATTACGAAAATATTTGAACACTGAATGACAAACATTTGTCTGACTCACCGTCCCAGGAGCTGGACTCCACCCAGTTGACGGCATTGAAGAGAGCAGCGGTCCCACCATAGCAGGCATTTGTGGTGTCAATGCCCTCCACATCTGTATTGCCAGAGTCCTCAAACAGCTGCATGATGACGGTCTTGACAGACTTGGACTTGTCAATGATGGTCTCAGTGCCGACCTCCAGTCGACCCACGCTGTCGTAGGACAGGCCGTTCCTCTCCATCAGTCTCTGGACCACAGTCAGGCACAGAGAGTTGATGTCCTCGCAGTCTGAGCAGAAACCCATGCGAGCCTGGCCCAGGCCCACAGTGTATTTACCAGCTGCCACTCCGTCAAACTGCTCCAGCTCGGCCTGGTCCACATACTGGGCCGGGAAGTACAGTTCCATGGCAATGATTCCCACATCTTTGGGCCATGGTCCCAGGCAACTGATCGGGGCTGATCCAGGCATCCTGAATGTGCTGAGGGGGAAGCGGAGGGATCGTGGTCAATGTTAGGTACATTTAACATATATGATGTTGGTTTAATGGCGGAAAACGGACTTTTTCTGACTTTTTAAAAAAAATACCCATTTCACCAGTTGGCTTATTGCGGTCACATACACAACCAACAGCAGCTGAATATTAAAATGCACTACTTACTATAGAACGGAATGCTTTAATTGTCATTACACAATGAGTAATACTAGTTAGTGTTTACGTTGGATCCGTCCGGCGGCTCAGCAGAGCCAGAGACAACACAACACGGGGTTTGGGCTCAGAAACACCAGCTGATGTCAGGTCAACGCTAACAGGCTAACGTTAGTATGTTAGCATTTGTCTGTTAGCTCCATTAAAAGACATAAAAGAATTAAGGGCAGTCGGGTTAGAAGTTACCGTGTTGTCAGCTGTCACACCGGTGAACACACGTACCTGCTCGGCGACACAACGTTTGTGTTTGGGAAACAGACGCCAGATAAAAACACGGGAGATGAAAGTGGGTGAAAGGGCAGCAGGAAATTCCCGGAGCCTTGGTCGATTATGACCGGTACTGAATCCTGTGACCCGTTACACCTTCACCGCGAAGTTAGTTTAAAAAAATAGTTAATTTTCTACACAAACAAAACACTGTTTACAGATGATCGAATTTCGTGGCACATAATGCGGAGTGACAGCAGGATTTCAGACACAGCGATGTGTCCACCCGGAACAAATAGTGGACGGACCGACTTCCGACCACCACCAGTCACAAGGCTCGTCGCCCCCGGCTGCTGGGTCTGACGTCAGCCGACAACAAACTGGAACAAACTCGACTACAACTTATTTTTCTCCAACAGGTTGGAGAGCGTCTCACCTGCGGTCGCGTGAAGTGACGGTGACAGTCAGCGCTCCGGTGTTTTGACTCCGCTGCCCGGTACAACTGTGTTTATATATGACGACAGCAGGGCAGCACACACGTACGACAGCGCCTGCCCTCCTGCCCAATCACAGCCAAGTCCCGCACTGCGCCGACCAATCGGATGACAGCAACTGCAACACGCGCCAGAGCCTTATCGGCGGGCCAATAGCGTGACATGTACGATGTCTGGTGAGAGAGAAGGAGCCAATCAGATTTTGAAATTAATTCCTGGCGTGGCGGTGGCACAGAAGACCGTGTCCATGGCAACACACTTCCATTCACAGAGTCCGAGGCTGTCAGCTGATCACAGACAAGTTTCACTCTGAACGAGACGATAAAAATACTTTAAAAATATATTGTTCAGTAAAACGACACAAGGATCATAATAAAATTCGGGACTGGTGGATTAGTGGTGAGATCCGCTGACCAAAGGCCCCAGGGCTGAGGGTTACAGCTGTGTGCTTGTTTGACAGTTGGAGATAAACAAACTTTTCCAATAAGATGCAAAACCACAAATTTGTTGTCTGAGATAACAAAGGAGACAAAATTATGAAAGGATGTGAACTCTTGAAACAAAGCAAAGTCAAAAAAAAAATCTTAAATGACAAATTATTAGAGAGAGATTGAAATGACCAGTCACAAAACAACTGAGTGTGATTAATGTGGCCTCAGGAGTTTACCGTTGTAGTTATTTTAACGTTTTACATAAATTACACAGCTTACCTGTGAGTCACTGTTTTTTATATTTGGTCAAGAACCCCTCAAAGGGTTTTTTAAACATGTGTACACAAGAATTTAACTCATAACTCTAACTAATTTAATATATAAATTCATCAAGTAGTTTTTTTTTTACCCAGACGTTTTAGCCGATTATAGACCAATGTCCAACCTCCCCTGCATTTTTAAGATCTTAACAAACGAACCTTTTTGTGTACATATAACATTTTAATGTGAACATACAGAATAAGAACAAGAGAAATGTTTTAAATCCAAAAAAATAAAAACTGAACTAGAACTGAACAGACTGGAAGAATTCAGGAGTCAAACTTCAGCTTTCAGACAAACTGTCCTGCCATCATTCCTTCACTGGTACTGAGGTCCACGGACTGTTGAAAGCTGAACACAGACAGAACATATCAAATCGAAAAGGGTTCAGTTATACAGTATACAAGGTAACTGAATATGTGGTGGTGCAGAGGTGTGTCCTGCTGATACCTGTTCCTGATCTACATTTCCAAAGAATCTGTCCCACAGTAACAGAAGCTGCCTGCCTGCCTGAGGCTCTAATTCCTACATGAGACATAAAACATACATAAATAACATATAACATAAAAAAACTCAAGAAAACACCACATCACCTAAACTTCTATCAACAGTTTGCTGGCACAAGACAGATTTTAAACTGAAATGACTGAACTGTTGATTGAGAAAATGAATAGATTGTGATCTAATTCACTGCTGACACTGTTCCCCATGAGCAGGACGACGCTGGAACCACTAATCAGTGATTCGTGTTGAGGACCTGTCAGTGTGTAAATGCTTACCGGTAATACTATTTATTTACTGATCACATTTCAAGTGATTACAAAGTGTTTCCCAAAGCAGCAGATTAAGCAATAAGACATCAAAGAGATGATGATCAGATAAATCTTAAAATCAGGTGCCTCTCACCTGTCCCTCGCTGCTTTCATAAACAACCTTGTTGTCATTCCATGGGTTGAGGATGTGTTTGGCGCACTGGAAGGGAAGAATCTGCTTATGGATCCACTCCACACCGAAAACCTCTTCCAGTCCCACGAAGCCCCAGTCCAGGCAGCTCTCTCGACTGATCTCTGACGTCATGCGAGCAAATCCCTGTGAAGAAGACAAAGGACATCTGTTTTATTGATCGATTCATTTTCAAAGATCCTTATTCTAAAAGTTCTGATCATACCGCAGATGACATCTGAATAAAAATATTATAATGTTATGATAGTGTAGAAGCAGGTTTTAGAGAATCACCTGGAAACATCCAGTGCCCTGAACAGTAAAAATAAGGATGACAAGGTTGTTCTCCAGGAAAGCCCTTGAGAGATTGGTCTTAATGCTCAGTGTTGTGGACCACATCCCATCCTGCTGAGAAATTTCTAAGTTCCTGATGTTGCTGCTCTCCATGATGAAGTACCGGACTGGCTGAGCAGCTGAGAGCAGCTGGGAATAAGGAAGGAAAAGTCTGTGTTGAGTGTGGACTGGCTCCCAGCACAACATTTCCACATCCATGCAGAACAGTTCAGTTAGCACAGTTAAAACTGTATTCGTCTCTGTATTAACAGGAAGAAGGATGTATGGAATAAAATAGTTAATATCTGGTATTATTATGATCAATCAGTAATTTGCTGCTGCTAAAGAGGTGCAGGGACAATAAAGGGCGTAGGTTCCTACTGTGAATGCAGAATTTAAAAATGATCTTCATCGCGCAACTTCTCATGTCTCCAGACAAAACACATGCAGCAGGATAATTTGAGAGATTATACACGTAGGATCTTAAAAGGGTCATAAAAGAGAAAAATGAACAGTGATTGCCAGACGGTGAATACCTTTCCTGATGTGCGGGTGCAGGTGCTGATGGAGGGACTGTTGGAGCTCAAAGAGCAGGATGTCCAGAGGTCATCAGACAGCTGACCTTTGGACAGTGAAGCCTCAGCTCTGCTGTGGACTCTGGTCTGAGGCAGGCCAGAGTCAGCTGGCATCCTACAACAGAGAAGTGTGAGTGGTAAGTGAAACCTATAGAGCCAGATCCTTCCTTCACACAGCTACAACATGTTGTACAGTGTATTTTCACTTCCTGTTAGATTTAGTGTTGTAGTTCCAGCTTTAGTCTTTAGTGACGCCTGGAGCTGCTGATGATTAAGAAGTAATATAACGGTGAAGGAGGGCCAGGTTCTGAGACTAATGCATACTTGTGGTGGGAGGTGTCAGTGGGACGCTGAGGGCTGCTACACTTGGACTTCGTTACAGGGGCCCGGGGCCAGTCCCCTGGTATCATGGGCCGGGGTCGCTGGCCTATCCCGGAGGGCTGCTGCAGGCCTGCTGACTTCTCCTCTTCTGTTAGTACCTGAGAAACATGGGTTTGACAACAGTCATTATGCTGAAATGTAAACAGCTGAGCTAGTCAAACACATTTAACTACCTGCCCCTGCTGTGTCTCCACGGTTTAACTGTATGTGAGTATGCAAAAGAGTTCACACAGTCATTCACACAGATGGAACATGACCTGGTCTTCAGCTGATATTTGTGAAACACAAACTCAAATTTGTCGTGATAAAAATCAGAGGAATGTGACATACTAAAACCAGGGTCTGCAGGGTGGTGTCTTCCCTTTCGGTATAGGACTTGGCAGGAAAACGGATCTTCTTGATGAACAGATTTTGCCACATCTGCTTTAGTTTATTCACATTTTTTGCAGCCTGACAACAACATGAGCACATAAAAGGACTGAGCAGACAATATCAAGAAGGTAAGACCGAAACAAACATGAGAGCAACAAGGCATAAGTACAAAAGAAATAACATGATAAAAGAGCAAAACGTGAGTGAGAAACAGTGAGTCACATTAAATTAAATGTGGATTAATTTAAGATGCAACAAAAATATCCTAAAGTAATAGGGTTTCAGACGAAAACTGAGGATTTAGTATGAACATCCTGATGGGCAAAGTGGACACCCAGTGCTGGGTCACATGTACACACCGAGTGGGTGTGTGTGTTGGGAACAGGTGGTATAAGAGACATCAACATCATCATGAAGAAGCAGAGACTGAAATGGTTGAGAGAACAGTGAATACTGATGGTGATGTTTCCTCACCTCTATCTCCAACTGGAAGGCGAGCCATTTGTCTACCCTGATCTCAGCTATGTCCTCCATCCCACTGTCACTGTCATTCTGCTGACTGTCTGATGGAAAAGGACATGACAGCAAACACTGCATCAGACACAAATCAACTCCTGTCATGACCACTGGGATGACCTAATTCAAACGGACATTATTCAGTTTCTGTTTCCTGGAAAACTTACTCCTCAGCAAAGTCCAAACAAACATTTTGATGCTAAACGTTTTAGCACTCTACAACAGTCAGAGTGTGAACTAACATTTTTCTCAGTCTGGCTACTTTTTGGTTTTGGGCACCTCCCCAGGACTTCTGTCTTGCTAACACATGCACAATTTGTTTTGTTTTTTTTTTTCTTTACCACCAGGCCTCTGTGCAGCACTCTCCTGCAGGGCATAGTTGGGCAACATGGCTGAACCTCCAAATACAGCCACCGTGATGGGAGTCACCATGGAGCAGCAGCGGACAGTGGCCATCCTTTTTCCTCGGCACATTTCATCATAAATCAACCAGTCGGTGGGGAGGGTTGAGGATGAGTCTGAGCTGTTCTGAACAGCACACACACACACACACACACACACAAACACACACACAAATACAGTGTATTTCCAATGTTAATACTTTTACTATACTAATTGTTTAAAACTTAACGTGTCTGGGCGACATGGAGCTGACTAGGTTGGTGTGGTTAAAACCTGAGCATTCATTAAGACACATGTCTGTTCTTACCTCCCTGAACTGGTTCAGCACAGAGGTGGGGTGGAAGTGAACCTTGCTCTCCTTGTCACTGGAGAGCTGCAAGGTGTCCTGGTTGACATGGGCCATGTTTGGATACATTCCAGCCAGCAGGGCTGCCTTCACCACGGCCCAGTTCTCAGAGTTCAGGTTCAGTTCACGAATGTCGCTGCCACCACGAGGACGGACAAAACCTGGAGAACAAACATTTCATTTCAAATCCGTCTGTGTCTCATGTCTCCATTCGTTTGAATGAAGAACTTGCGATTAGCTGTGTCATGGGTTTTTCCTTTGATTTTCTATTTGTGTGATTTTGGTGGAATTTACTGTAGAAGGAAATAAAAAGAGAAACTGACCAATAGCACGGAGTTGTCCCAGTAGCTGTACCCTCATGCCGAGTATCATTTCCATGGTTGACTGGGACACAAAGTTTTTCTGACAAAAGGATCTCTCAGAGCCATCATAGCAGGCCTTCTGCCATGCCTGATTCCAAACAAAGAGCAAACATCTAAAAATGTGATGAGAGCTATCCACCAGGAAGACACACGTTACCCTGACACCCACCTACCTGGAAGACTCGGAGCAGGGCCATGTGGTCGCTGAGGCTGTAGGACGAGAAACGTTTGCGGCACTGCAGAGCATCTCTTTTCTTAGAGCCCTGGGCGGGAAGGATGAAGGGGTCACGGTACGCCAGCGTACAGACAATGGTTAAAATGGGGTCCAGACACTTGAGCACCACAGAGCAGAGCAACATCTTGCCCAAGTGGGGCTCTAAGGACAGATCGGCCAGGTAGCAGCCCAAATAAGTCAGTTCTTCATCCTGGTCCATGGCATCTATTGTCTGAAGAGAGAAGTGGCTGATATCATTCAGATTTATTATTAACCCCTATAACTGCTAACAGACAATATGTATTTCACTGATTAAAACAGTTATTCTTTGCATTCCAGGGACATGGGTAAGAGCGATGCTGATATAAAACGTAGTGGCTATACTGATGCTGGGTACACAGCGTGACTAGGTTAGTACTTGCTACCTTGAGTCTGTACACAGCGTTGCTGATGGCATCTGCAGGAGGAGGCTGTGGAGCTCTGCACAAGAAGTCAGCCACTGACTGGGAGGAGGGAGCCAGCAGTTTGGTCTGGAGACACAGTCCCTTAAACACACACAACAGGACATATTATCTCTGTTGGTATTGGATTACGTTTGTGTTTGTGTTTGTATTTTCTACTTGTAAATAATGTTTTTTTAACATGTTTGTGTACCTGCAATGGCATCCGCAGCAGCTGAGGAACCTGAAATTCCAGCATGTTGCTGAATCTAAGTCGACTGAAGAGGTGAAAGCAAATCCCTGGTCTGCACCGACCGGCTCTGAGGACACATTACACTCTCAGTAGATGCCTCAAATATGGAGAGAAATTAACGGTAAAAGAGGTTTTTAACATTTACTAAAAGAACTTTAAAAAAACAGGATTAGATTTTTTTATTTACCTTCCCTTCCTCTGCAGAACACTGGCTTTCGAGGTCCACACTGTCTTCAACAAGGACACATGACTGAGGGTGTCGAAGGACTTCTAGCGCAGGAATAACGAGCAGTCTTATAATGATTTCTAATCACATGTTAGTGACACAAAGCAGTAAAATCAAACCCTCAGCCGTGACTACCTCTTTGACCTTCCCTGAATCAATGACAAAGACCACATCGTTGATGGTGATGCTTGTCTCAGCAATGTTAGTAGAAAGGATCTGAAAGGGAAAAAACGTATCTTAAAATTTAGTTGGACTTTAAATTTTAATTAAATTAAATGAAAAATGTTTTAGTGTTACTAGAACGAAAAACGACAGTTGCCATTATAGAAAAATAGTTTTGTAGTTGTGTTGTGGTTGTAGTACTGTTAGATTAGTGCAACAAACACCAGCTGTGTTGCTACACCTGTAGCTCATAGATGAAACATCACACAGACACACATGATGCAGATAAAGAGACTCACTATCTTCCTGACTCCAGCTGGAGAAGTATCTAAGACCTTCCTCTGATCCAGAGTCTGCATGTCTGAGTGAAGAGTGAATATCTGAAAACTGAAACACAGAACACCTCAGACACACAACACCTCAGACACACAACACCTCAGACACACAACACCATATCCTGTTCAATACAATTCCCTATATATAGAATACAGAGTGTTTGTTTAATGTGTGCTACTTAAGTACAGTTACCTCTCAGGGTGGGTAGAGAATCTCTTATCGTCATACAGGATGTTGTACCTGAGAGTAACAATCTCATCGTATCCAGGAAGAAAAATCAGGACAGCACCTAATGACAAAAGGTCACGTCCTAATATTCCTGAAATCATCCATACGCTGCGAAAACTGCTCGGGATTAACAGACATGTTTACTTAGCAACAGGTCGACTTAACCAGGAGTGAATCTATGAACATGCAGCTTAATGAGCAGCCATGTTTTTAAAATGCGTGATAAGTTGTGAGGGTCACCTTCACTGGTGGTGGAGCAGATGTAATGCAGCAGATGCAGGATGAGGTCCAGGTCCACCCACTTATCATCAAAGCTGTGGTGATAAAGCTGGAGCAGCTCCTGATCTTCAGTGCTCGGCCCTGCACTGCCACACTGATCCAGAGTCAGCTCATCCAGGACGCTCGCCTCCCTCAGAGGTCTGCACGGGAACAAACGCAGACGTCATGGATGGACATGTATTTGTTTGCATGTCTACATGTGTTGATCGACAAAATACATTTCATCTTCTAATCCCCTCTTGGGTGTGGCCATTGGAAATAAAATCAATGCTATCCAACAATTGATCTGAGGCAGGCGTTCACACTGACATGGAGGATTGGAGTAGGTCGACAGCGTCTGTTTGCTGAAAGCTTCTGGCAAAGTCTAAGGCTCTCCTGGAATGAGATATAAACACTGCAGCTTTCACAGTGAAAAGTGAAATAAGATGTTAATGAATCAGAGTAAAAACAGTTCAGTTGTCACATGATGGACACCCTACCACCCATTAAACGCCTGTACGCTACTGTCAGCCCCCATGATGAGCAGCTGCTCCATCTGCGCGAGGAGCCCTCGACTTGCTGTCACCATCAAAGGTGTGGCCCCTGTCTCACTGTGTGCGTAGTCGACTGTGGACAAGAATGCACACTTAAATGCAAATTCAAACTATGCACATCTGATGCTCACTGTTCAACACACTTAATTAATAATTTCATACAAAGAAAAACACATTTTATCTTCTTATGAACAATCTGCATTAAAAAATACAAACATTAGTGTCTAATGCTGTAAATTATATACTTAACAAATAAAAACACATCATCACATTGTTGTATCATACAGTTTATCATGTCATATTATAGCTCAACAAATGATTCCACTTGTGTGAATAAGAGTAGACTTGGACCTGAGTGTCATACCCGTCACATTCTCACAGAGGATGAGGTTAAACAACTGATCGAGAGCATCCTGGTCTTCATGGTAGAAAATGCTGGCAATGCAGGAGTCCATCTCCTTCACCACCCACGGCTCCAGCTGCTCCGATTCGCTCTCTTCCTGTGACAGAAAATCAGACACTCACCCAGTACACCTCCACTCTACTTGTTCGCTGACACCAGTCTGAAACCACGAAACACTCATGCTTGGTCCCACAGTATGTTTAATTCTCTCTACATTCGAGGTTGGCATCATCAGCCTTGGCTGCTTGAAAGGCATTGGTGTCCCACCACCTCTCACTTTGCCGACATCAGATTGGAGTGGGGCATATGCAACTAACTACTATTCCAGCTTTACTACAACTATATCAGTGACACTTTCAAATAGACAATCAGGCACTGACACCCACTTCACTCTCTTTGTTGTTTATTGTTCACCACGCAAACGCAGAGATACCTGTGAGCTACCTCGGGTGTGTGTGTGTATTGGTGTACCAGCTTGATTGTGGCACTGTCTCCTTGGGCCGTGGAGCCAGAGCTCCTCTGTTTCTCATCACCACAGCTGTTCCCCGCTGCCTGACACTTCTCAGTCCAACATGCCTGCTGCTTCTCCTCTGACAACAATAGCATCATACACAACAGTGAGGTCAAGACACCTTTTCATTTGTTCTGTAGGTGTGCCTCTGTAAACTAACTTATAAAAGCCTCATACGTGTGTCATTGTGTTTCCTCAAGGACTTTCTGTTGAAGCCCGTCAGCCTCAGGACATCTTCCAGAAACAGTTCCTTCACCTCAAATTGTCTCCCTTTGACTAGTGAGAAAATAAATGGTTAGCATCATATTTTACATACACAGACGACCCTCACGCATGGCAAGCGAGTGGGACTTACGGTGGATAACAGGGCAGGAGCCAAAGTACTGACGAAACAGGTCTACATCTAGGGCTGCACTGGACAGGATCACTTTGAGTGAGGGGATCGTCTGAAGTAGAAGCTGCATCTTTATGAGCAGGAAGTCAGTCAGACCATCACGCTCGTGCACCTCATCCTGTTTTAACACAGCAAGTCACAGTGTGGTGTGATGTTGCTCAGTCAGGTCAAATAAAAACCCACACTGGAAGCTTTGAGGCAAAAGTGAACTGAGCGAGGACATCAGATCATCTCAGAGGTATCAACCTGTTGTTCAGGTAAAAAACAGCCACAGCTTCAAATGAGCATATTTTATTAAAATGTATTTACACACTTCACCCAGTTGTCCGAGTCTGTATGTCATGGATATTTGTACTATTGATGCGCTCACCACAATGACATGAGTGACAGTTCTCAGGCTGGTATCTCCAGCCATCAGTGTTCTTAGTAAGACTCCGGCGGTGCAAAAGGTCAGCACTGTCTTAGAGGAGAACCTGAAGTTTCAAAGGCAACAGAAGAACATGTTGGATAACTAAATAGTTGCTGAACATTACAATGAAGATGTGACCACGATGGCTTTGCATACCTGTTAAACTAATGCATTCTGACTGGTGTTACTGGTCCTTTATTCACACAGGACAGCACATTTGTAGTGGGAGCAAAGAAAACTTGCATGATAAACAAGAGAGAAAGAGCAGAGACAGGAAGTGGTGGCACGTGTCTTTGGTAGTTTGTTATTTTAATGTCCAATTAATGACTTTTGGTAGCAATTATCTGACAAACATGATACTGTAATAGAAATTACAGTAACTTACAATGAAACCTAAAACGTAGATGATGTTGATGGCTCCTATATGACCCTTTAACTCCAACAATTCTTATTGGGAGACTGACCTAAGTGAAAACTATGTTCGTTCTACATCATAATTCTGAGACTATCAAGCTAAGAAATAAATCACTAATGTTTTGCTGCAGGTCACGGAAAAATGATGGTTCTTTCTTGAGCATATGGGACACTAAGGACTTGCCGCTACCTGTTCATTATTAGATATTTGGTGGCTGTGGAGCTTACTGAACCTGGGTAAACTGTAAAATTATCCAAAATGTTGACGTATGTGTGCTGATCACCTGCCACTACTGCTCGTCTATGAATGGGACAAGATTTTCTAGAGTAGTGTTTGTCAGGGTTTGACTCTGGCCTAATCTACCTGTTCTCCAGTCTGATGTGGTAGCCGACAGTCTGACCCACACTCTCTCCTCTCTCCGCCGCTACTCTCTCAGCCAAAGCGATGACAGCGAGTCGTCTGGGCTGAGTGCAGATGATCCTGCAGGCCTCACCTTTCATACTACAATCATCCAGCAGAAACTGTGGGATCTGGACAGTAAATAGTAACACGGTGGTTTAGCCTCCGGAGTATAAGACAGTGTGAACCAACTGTCATCTCAAGCTGTCCTGCAGTTACTGTACTGCTCATCTGTCGAACCTGCGTTGTTTTCCCGGAGCCTGTCTCTCCCACAACCAGTACCACGCTGTTAGCTCTGATGAGTCGGACGATCTCCTCCTGGCATTCATGAACGGGGAGCGAGCGTCGGAAACAGTCCAGTTCTGATGGATTCCTCTTATCGGGCACAAAGGGAACGCTGTTGTTTAAGAATCCGCTTGGCCTGAATTTTTCACCACTGCTCTCTGAGGAAAGAAGGGAAGAACGTTAACATTTTCATACAGCAAGTGGGAAGTATAAGTATACAGTTCAACAGATGCGTTAAACTTTATTATATCTTTTATTATATATTAACTCACAAACACCTGATCAGTATAATTCACTGCACAAGTTGAGTTAATACAGAGCAAAAACTGAGAAACCTGTAAAACCTGTTATACTTGCAGCAGATGACAAGTGGACTGAAGGAGAAACTGTTCACTGACACTCATGGTCCTGTGTGGGCACAGACGTACCTCTTTTGGTGCTGGGCTGCATGTCTTTGCGCTCCTTATTCCTGACAGGAAACATCTGAAGTAGGTTGTGAATGAAACATAAAGAGTTTTGGGTGACTGGGAGATGCAGATGCAGAGCTCGGTCTGGACCATCCCTCTTCCAGATGGTGAGGAAGCGATTAAGTCCTTTCCTAGAAAAGAAAAATGTCTTTATTCAACATCAGTGCTCATAGTTACCATGTGAACTCTCTGTAGTGTCAGTGTTTTAATCAAACTTACATTACAAAAATACACAATGAGTCCTGCTGTAAAAGCAATTCTACACCTTTTAAGGAAATGAATGAGGGTAACTCTATGAAATGCACATCATTTTCAGCCCTACAGTTTATTTTCATCACATTTACACTTACCCTTTGCTCTTAGAAACATAACCCAGGGACTGTGCCATTCGATGAATGTAAGCCCTCTCATTACCAGTAAAGGAGGAGGGAAAATCCATCTCTGTTTGGTTGTGGAAAGGGAAAATGTTGGCACACGTTATAAAACTCCATTATCATATCACTTTCTCCTCACACTGCGATGAGCTGTGGTGATGTGGCAGTGAAAAACAATAATGACAGTTGATACCTCTCTGGTCACTGAAGCGAAACCTCTCCAGACAGAGGTCAATCGATATCTTGACCTCTTCAGCGATGTGGATTTCATCTCCGCGTGGCGTGCTCTGGCTCCTGGCTGCTTTTTGTGGGGCTGCGTCAGTATACATCATGATGATCAACTGCAAATCAACAATATGGAGTCAGCCCACGAGTGACCAGAGAGGAACTGCTGTATCAGGATCCCACCCAACCAATCACAGGTTAAACTCTGCTGTGAATCATGGTGACCACAAGTGCCATGGAAATTGTTCTTGTCCATTACATTATTGAAATGTTTTATTACTATTTCTGTGACACCTGGCTTCCTCCACACAAATGTGATGGTGATTAAAAACTACCCGAATCAACAGAAATCACTTTACATTTAATATTTATTGTATGTACTACATATTTGACATGTATCTTGTAGTTTGGCCCATGTCCTATTTGCTAGCATGGAGAACCGGGGTTATTAACTTATACAGTACAGTAAGTCAGATATACAGTATAGTATGTACTTGTTGCCAGCAGCAGATTTCAGTTCATGTCCAGCTCTAAGTGAGAGTGATTGCGGCGCCATCTGGAGGAGAACTGACTTTCCTACAGTTCACCACTGGCACCTGACTGAAAACTCCAGTGATGTTAGCTGATCTCTGTGGGGTTTTTTAACAGTCAAACGTTTAACTATTAGACGGGAGGGAAATGGGAAACGTAGATATTTATCAAAACATGGCGCCTTTCACTGACCGCCGAATGAGTGAAGATGTGTTATTTTATTTAGCTGCTAACAGAAGTGTAACTTAGCTAAGTTAGCCTAGATGCTATAAGAAGTACCTGGCCGCTCTAATGTCAAAACTTATCTTCACATCGAATAATGGACGTTTATACAACAACCTGAGCTGGTGACGACGTCAAACATCAACAACAAACTCACAGCGGGACACACTCCCGACACACCGCGTCTTCATCTGCCGAGCTTCCGCCGGAAGAGCAAGTCTGCATCCGGTTTACCTTTTCAAAATAAGATCCGTTAGCGCGTTGCTCATTAAACATTGACGCAGTTACTTTAGTCGCACACAAAAACGTAAAAACCAAACTGCTTGTTGTCACTATACGTACATCTCGAATTTAGCGTCAAGCATATCTGTGTACCATACTGGTCTTTATAATCTGGACTTCCGCCAGGTATAACAGAATAATCAGCCTTCAAAATAAAACAGCTGCATGTCTATGCAGGAGTATTGTTGTTTACATTCCTGGGCAAATTCATACATTATTCCTTTTGGAAGTAGAAAATAAAAGCCAACACAAATCCAAAAAGACACAAAGAACATGCTTTTCTACAAAATATATAGCACATTAGTAATTAGTTGTAATTCCCAGTGCGGTACCTATCAGCTGACTCTTTCAGCTGACTCATTTGCTCATGATTGATGTGTAATAAATGTTATAATTCAAATACAATCAATAAATACTTGATAACATGCATATTTTCCTAACTATAACAGGACAACTACCAGGAGTGAAAAAACAGACTTTGCTTTATTCACAGTGAAAATACGACTAAATCTAAAGGACAAGGTGAGATCACCGTCTGTACAGCTCATAATAACAAAGAACAAACATCACAAGAAGACAGCTCACATCCAGACTCAATCCTCTGACAGTGGGTTGAACTCATCTTGAATATGAATATCATATGGCCATAGTTGTCCAACACTGTGGTCCTCCATTGTGGTCTGTGGCTCAGGAGTTATTACACCGTTAACTAGTGGGCTATGAACAACGTGAATGAAAACGTGTTGCCTACAAAAACTTCACAGGAATCTAAAGTTGCAAACGGGGAGGACTGACATGAATGGACAAGGCTGCTAAAATCAGAGACAGATACAATTGAAAATATTAAAATCGAACTATTTACTCAAAATGACATGCCATTTCCCTTTTGTGTTCATAATGTAGGAGAATTTTAAAATGTTTGATGGAAAATGTCAAAATGAGAATGAGAGTCATCCTATCAATTATTCAGTGAGCTCCTGGGCAAATTAAAACAGAATTTGGATTTATCTCATTCCTGATGAAAGAAGTGTCATGTTTCTTTCCTCGTCACTGATACAATGTTCCATGCCATAACTCAGAGTTGTTGTGGGAGAGGTAAACGGCTTCATCGTGTCAGTATTCAAAGCATTTCATGATGGCGTCTCTGTCAAATCGGAAGTTGAGGAAAGCTTTGGAGGACAGCAGGTGCTCGCATTCTCTGCTGTGGACTGTCTGATGAATGCTGGAGCTGCATGCAGCTTCATCTGTAAAGAGAAGCACGTGTTAATGCATGACACAGTGCAGCAATAAAAACATAGTAATTACTTCATTTAGCTTTGATTGCAAGTCACTGCAGTTAAACAGTCAGTAAATATACAAAGCAGACCTCTGTCAAAGCTGTCCTGCAGTCTTCTGGGTTGAAGTTGTTTGTCTTCCCTCTGTAAAAACAGTGTGAGCGTGCACTACCAGTGTTAAACAATCTCTGATCACAGCAAAGGAAAACATTTTCTAATTGGACGCATAGTTTTTGAAAAAAAGTGTAATGTTTAGAAAATATTCCTTTCATTGGTCTGAAGGTATTTTTATTTAATTTCTACAAGTCTCTACATACATACTAAACACAGCAATGCCAGACGTAGCGTATATGGTTTTGTACTTACTAAGATGGTTTTCACCTGCTGGTTGTTGGTTCCATCGTCATTGGCTCCTTTCTTCACATAAGGTGAGTCCTGACTTTTTTTACCATTGCTCTTCAGGACTGTGTTCTAAAGAATACAAGAGCAAAGGTAAAGAGAAGGAACCGGCACCTGCACCACTTACTGTCCCGTTAGTCACTTAGTTTCATTTTGTCGAGAGAAAATGTTTTCTTTTATGATTTGAGAGCTGACAACTCGCAATAAAGGAGAATAGTTTAACCGTCTCTCTGTGAACCAGTCAAGTTGTAGTTTATATCCATGTCAGCCTGGATTCTTATAATTCATGAATTCAAATTATGAAGGAATTTAATGAAAGATCATGCTGTTTATTATGAAACGAGGTGTGGAGTAGTCTCATTCATTGCTTGACTGTGCTGAAAGTTGTGTTGTGGAATAATGGTTCATTCCCAGCTTTTCTAACCTGGTTCTGTTCATACTGGCTCAGCTGGCCCATGGCCTTAAGTTGCATGTGTTTAATCCAGCCGTTTCCAGGCAATGCATCTGTGCCTGTGAGGCGGCGAGATTTTGACCTAAAAGGTAAGAAAAAGAATCAGTGAGCCAGTTTCCCGTTAATCAAACTGTGTAGTTTTTAATAATTATAAATTACTGTCGTAGTGATGTTTTACCGAGCACTGTCTGGAGGTTTACTTGGAGTGTTGCTGTTTGTAAAGTCGTCATCGCTGTCTGTCGACTCGCCCTTCAGCCTGCTGATCCATTCCCGCAGCGGTCTGTCCAGACAAGAAGCACAAAGTGTGTCAACTGCTGTGATGAAACTGAAGCCAGCTGCAATATGTTAAAGTTAAACCACAGCCCCTCTCTCCTCACACACCTTATGAATGGAATGGCCATGAAAAACCTGTTGGGGGCAAGTCCAAGTTTAGACTTGGGGGTCATATCATTCCTGTGACAGGGCAGCTTCTCGATAGGGAACCATTCGATGTTCTACATGAAAAGGAGACAATCACAAATCATCTGCGTCAGCTGCAAAAAGCCAGAAACCAAATGTGTAAACACGGTTCCTACCCTGATCTCTTTCCTTGTTTTGGGGTTGAACTTTGTGTCCTTGGACACTCCTGGTATAATGTAGAGCCGCACCAGCTGGTCAGTTATTTTCTGTTCGATGTACATGTCTTTGCTTATGCGATTCTTGATGTCAAAGCCCGTCTCCTCTAGCACCTGGAAAAGAAGACAACATTTTGAACTAAACTTTGAACATATTAACTACACGTGGCTCCGAGTGCATTTGTAAGGTGCAAGATGAAGAGTAGAGAACATGTGGCTCACCTCACGAACAGCACAGTCATGAGGGGCTTCATCCTCATTAACTTTCCCCTTTGGAAAACCCCACCCTGACTTTGCAAGGTAACCCTGCACCAGAAGTACCTGAGGAGAAAAGATGCAGCAGTTAGTTTTACATGGCAGCATCAGGTAGTGAAGCTGCAAAAATGTTACTCATCTGTCTGAAATTGATGCATAACCACATTTTAATTCAAAATGAACAAGACTGGTGGTTTCCTACATTTTAAATGTAGGACAAGTCATAAACAGAAGCCAGAGACAATCAAGCAATAAGATCCCACAGCTGTAATCCAGACTTATCTGGCTTACAATAATAACTCCGACTTGACCCTTTGACCGGTCAAGTCAGTGTTTACAAGTCACTGTGTGGTGAATGGTGATTTCCCTGAATGTTTAGGGATTAGGGATATTGCTGTGGTGTGCATGTGTGCAAACACAACTCACACTTTCTAACGACTCATCAAGAATGATTGCTCCGTAAGTAGGAACGCCCATCTTGTATTCCTTCCACTGTTCGAGGACTTTCTGGACATCCTCTCCGTGAGGTAACAGAAATGGACAGTGATGGAAAAGTATGAAGCTGTCAAGGAAAACAACTAGAAGAGGAGGAGCCAGGAGTAAAATCATGATAATTACAAATAAAACCATCAACACACACACACACACACAGTGTATAAACCATCATTAAGACTGTTGTTCAGTACATAATAATAAATGTAACACACACAAAAGACAATGTGATAATCGAAAGATATCAGCTTTGGCAAAGTCTCGTATCCCACAGTGAGGAGCTCCTGGAGTGTTCTGCATACAGAAGTCCAGGTAGAACCAGTGGGCCAGCTCGATCTGGAAGCACACCCGGATCGCATTGTCCCGCTCCTCGCTGGGAATATGGAGGATGAAGCGGCTGGAAGACAACAGGAGGGAACACACAGGAAGAAGGGGATCGGGGCCAGGTCAGTAATAAGTTAGAGGGGAAATGTGAGCTGTGAATCTTAACGAAGCAAACAACAACTGCTACATACAACTACACACAACTATCAACAACAACTACACACAAACACAAGCAAAGATCAACAACAACCGGGTAAACAACAACTACACACAAACACAGGCAACGATTGACAACAACCGGGTAAACAACTTCCAGTCCCACACCCCGGGTGTGTGTTTTGGCCGCAGTTCAGTTGTGTGTGTGGTGTTGGTTTGCGGTTTGCGGTTGGAGCTGGTACCTGCACAGGTCGTCCAGAACACCGGACGGTATCTCCACTCGTTTTGTTTCCATGTTGGTCGAAAACATCGCGACTTTCCAACTCGGAGAGTCCGGAGACAAAGGCCAGAGGAGCAGGAAGCTAGACGCGTATTCCCCCGCTCATAGTCCCGGTCCCGGTTTCACGTCTGCCATGTAAAACCC
Organism: Trinectes maculatus; assembly: GCA_016785345.1. NCBI lineage: Eukaryota > Metazoa > Chordata > Actinopteri > Pleuronectiformes > Achiridae > Trinectes > Trinectes maculatus. Next base: position 134,468 of record JAFBJQ010003137.1, read on the forward strand.
GCACCAGCTCATATTTACTCCCCGTTTTCTTCTCAAACTCTAGCGTCTGGCTGTGCTGCGTTCAAGATACTTGGCGTCGGTGGGAGATCCGCAAAGACCAAGTTTCCGGCAACAATGTGTTTGCTGAGACTGCGCATTCGACAACGTGAGATGTAATGTGAAGTGAGCGTCGACACAAATAACGAGACTGTCTGAACCTCTCAGACTATATGACAAATAAACGAGAAGGAAATTTTCTCATACGAAGTTCCTATTTTAACACAACTCCGATGTTACACAAACGTAACATTGAGTACAACAGGAAGTTAATCATCCAATCGCTGGCTTGAGGGAAACGCTATTGGTTCATTCTTCTGCCTGTCACGAAGGGAACATTAGCAAGTTAGTGTGAGCGGTACACCCGAGATGAACTGAGCCTGCGCAGTTTGATCGTCCACTCACAGAAGAGCCACGCACAAATGTGTCCGAGCTGAAACAAACAAACAAACAAACGCTGTTTTCATGAACGTAAAACTACACTACAGTTATTTACACCTGTAGTTCTTCCTAAAACAGAGTGAACAATGTAAACACGTTATACAATAAAGGAATAATCAACATTAACAAATGAAAAAAATAAGAGACTCTTAAGCTCTAATATTTTAGGGCATCAATATTTGAGCTTTGCTTTCTTTTTCATACATTTGAGCGACTGGCAAGATTGAGGGTTCTGACATAAAAGTCACCATTACACCTATAAAACACAATTTATTTCATAAAATATAACAAAGATTACTGTTTATTATGAAAATTGGTTTTGCTACAATGAAGAACAACGTTAGTACATAATAATACATCAAAATAATACATCAGAATGAATACAACGCAGAACAGGCACCACACGAATACAGATCTATTCTTGTATTTTAAAAAAACACAGCTGCTTAATGAGGATCATTCTCAAACTCATTAAAATCATGTTCTCTGTATTTAAGATAAAGGTTACTTAAAGTTATTAGCTCAATTATGACTCTTCTGTCTAGAATATTCGGACCCAAATTCCATAAAAAGTAGCAGAAAACCGAGAATCGTTTAAAACAGTACTGAACACTAAATGAGAGAGCGACACTCCTGTTATTCTCTGTCTTGTCTTGTTTCTACATGGTGTCAACCCCACGAATCCTCCGCGCCAGCTGAATGTCTCGAGGGAACAGAGTTACCCGCTTGGCATGGATGGCACAGAGGTTGGCATCGGAAAACAACATGACGAGAAAGGCCTCCGCAGCCTGGCAGGGGGGAAAAAAATTAAATCTCTAATTGAATCCATTAAAACCAAACATAGCTGCTAGCTGTATTATCTATATTTTATATATACATGGGTCAAATTACTTTGTGTAAAACGTTTCCCTGATATTCTTATAGTCCCACAGAGACTGGGTAAGTACAGTATCAGTGAAAAAAAACAGAGCTACAAGTGGTTGAATCCTGGACAGAATACAAGAAATATCCAACCTATGTTGTGTATAAATTGAATTTGTCTGAAATTGCCTTGTAGGTAATTTCAGACAAACCTTATTGTGAAACACCACTCTAAAAGAATAGTAATAATGTTATGTGAGTTTTATGAAAGATTTCAGCAGGATAGCAGGGCAGTTCCTACCTCCTGCAGGGCGAGGAGAGCATACACATGCCACCGGAGAGCCTCACGGGAAAAACTCTGGCACACCTCACGAACCTGAACCAGAAAGGTGAAGATGTTTTTTTTTTAACTCTCCAGGTCAGTTACAGGTCAAGTAGTCCTTGACATTCATTCACTTCAAAACCTCATACAGACACTGTTATAGACCTGTCGATTATTGATTCACTCAGACCGCCCAGACTCACACACTTTGTCAAAGTGTCAGCATTTAATACCAGGTGTGAACAGACAGATTTAATGTTGCACATGTGGCTCTCTTAGGACCAATAGTAACATGAACTGGGTCAAACTCCTATTAATGCTGTGTGGACCTTTTGACTGCTGTGGGCAACACTTAGGTTCCATGATGTATTGTAAATAATTTCACTGAGCTTTAATCTTCTCCCTCTGGGCCCTGCGTTTTCATTTGGCACATACTTTACAAGTACAGCTTGATATTCTCCTTGTGGTTTTCTGCTGAGCGACTCACCAGGCGAGAGAAGGGTCCCTTCCTGAGCAGTAGATCCGTGCTCTTCTGGTACTTGCGGATTTCCATTAAGGCCCTGGTTCCTGGTCGAAACTTTCTCTTCTTGGGAGAGACAGGATGCAGCACTGGAATACAGATACAGAGTGTCTGTTGCTTTGAGACATGAGCTTTCCTTCAAAGGGACTCACATTCAGGTTCCGTCCTGGGTTTTTGTGGTGGAGAGGTAACTCACATGTTACTGGAGTCAGATTGCCATTGTAACTTACACTTGCTCTGGAGAAAGTTATGTTCAAGATAACAGATCAGCACAGAGAAAAGCCATCAGAATGAACTGACTCTGACTCTCACCTGAACTACTTCTGCGTTGTGGAGTTTGGGATGTTGAAGCAGAGGTCTCTGGGACCGGCTCTGTCGGGCGGCGTTGAGGGGTTTTGCCTTTCCGCCGGCTGGCAGATGAGTCATGACGCATTGCACTTTGTAAAGATAGTCTTTTACAAGATGCTATATGAATGACGTTATGTATTATTGCCTCCAACACACAGGTCAAGATGCTGGAGCCAGAGACTGACTGTGAAAGAAACATTACAAACTGTGTCAAATAAAAAAAACAAGAGACTTGAAGAAACATTAACACATTGTTGTTCATTTAAACTAGTTTGTGTTCCATCTTTATGGTATTGTGCCCTGGTCAAACTCACAACAAGCTTCACAACACACTGTGGCTTTAAACCTTAATGCTTATCTTACCAATTATTCAATATTTAATGTCAAAGTAAGCAGTAAGTCGACATATCGGGTTACCCGTGACTAGTTTAAACCATCTTTTTGAATTAATTGTTGAATTGTCTGTGTTCCTTGTGAAAACACACACGGAGCTGAATAATAAACACTGTAACGTTATATGTAACCGGCTAACGGCTTCATGCTAACACACTGAACTACTAGAGTTAGCGTTAATATTTAGGCGTTGTTTACACTTTACTGCGTCACATCACCAAAACCGTAGGAAGTAAATGTGAACGTACCTGTGGAGCAGAACAATATTCTCCAGTTTATTGTTAAATAAAAACCTGAGAACCGAAGAAACAAAAGTTCACCACAAAAACACAACAGCACCGGACCGAGATTCAAACGACCCCTCTTCGCCGGCTCAGCCAATCAGCGTGGGGCAGATGGGCGGGACGATCCTTTGTCGGAGCGCTTGGTATGAACACCCAGCTCGCTCAAAGGAGCGGAAACGTGAAATCAAAGTAGCCGCAGGGGGATGGGTCACAGCGCGCTCTCCGCGTCTACGGCTGAAACGCACCGTATCACTGAGACACAACGGGAAGGGGATGATTGACAGGCTGTTTAAAAAGCCAGTAAGGCAGATTTCATTTATTTATATTTCAGCTAATTCATGATATTATTTTACTTAACAAATTGTTTATTTCTAATGTCATAAATATATGTAAAACACGACAGATATGGAAAACACACGTTTGTCTTTTTATATATGTACTCTGTCATACCTATTCTGTAATTTCATATGTATATATGCCTATTACTATATGATCTTTATTATGCATAATAATATTAATGATCATTCAATTCATATTTTTTCACATAAACCTAAAGTGAAATATAAACACATCCATCTGATCATTACACAAACAAGAGTTTTTATTATGAAATAACTTTTACAGACAGTGATGCTTTAGAGCTACTAAACAGCCTTTTCTATCCTGAAGTACGATTATCACACACTGACTGGACTGTATTTGTATGTATGTATATATCATTCAGTGTCCATGATCTGAACAGATTCGTCGACCACATCCAGGGAGAGTGGGGTCACAGATTTGGTGAGGACGGCCGTGGTGCCGGGTTTATACCTGTAATCCCCCTCTCTGACAGAAAGAAACATCAAATCAAACCTGTCAATGAAACTCTCCACAGGAGGCCACATAAAATCAAGGTCCAGAGGCCATGAGAGGGTTCGAGGAGTTCAAATGTAAAAATAAAAAATATCATATACACAAGAGAAGATTAGAGAGCCAACCAGTGGAGGAGATGTGTGAATACAGACTCACCTTTGACCCCTGACCGTGGGCTTGTCGTATCCTCGCAGATGCTCCACTCCGGCCTCAGTGATGACGCACAAGTCCACATTGCTGCCGGAGCCCAGGTCACAGAAAATCCCAGCAGCGATGGCGTCTCGCACGAGCTGCTTCGCCTCCTCCAGCTGAAAAGACGAGGAGGTGATACGAGTACATCACAGACAGAGGGAGGGGGCGACTCACAGTCATTCACCCAGTCAACTCCAACAGAGGCGCGTATGTAGGAAAACAGAGATACACACTCAGTTTTGTTTTATTGGGGTTGGTTACTATGGTGTTTAATAAAAAAAATCGATCTTTATGGTGCTAACACTGCCACGCTGCACCACAGAGCGCCACAGGAAGTCATTCCTGCCTGTGGCCATCAAACTGTACAATTCATCTCTCTGACAGTCATTTCATCTCATTATTTATTATCATTTATTTCACTACTTCACTGTGTGTAATAACCCGGTCATGTGCAATAATAATAATAATTAGGTACTGAGCAGCATTGTAAATAGTGTTGATTGTATATACTTGAGACCATATTTTATTTTATTTTATTTTATTCCTTATTTGAGACCATATTTATTTTATTTTATTTTATTCCTTATTCTTATTTTTATTCCCATTGTACTTACTACTGACTTTTTCTCTGTAAACTGTGCACTGCTTAAAAGGAATTTCCCGCAAGGGATTAATAAAGTATTTCTGATTCTGATTCTGATTATATGGAAATGGCTTTTGGCCGTTTGTTGGTAGATGTTTACACAGCCTCACCTCCATGTCTGCTTTAAATCTGTCCTCGAACACAGAGACGGCGGCTGCAGCTCCTGAACCTGAGAACACAGTCCAACGTTAGAAAACCTGACGGATTTATTTCTTGTTTTGTTTTGTCTGTTTGGACGCCTGCTCCTGAGCCTCCTATGATATCTGATATGACATCAGCCTGCGCCTGCACGGTAAACTCACACCTGGATACGTACCCATGGTGAGGAACGGCAGCTTGTCATAGGAGCCGTGTGGGTAAACGCTGTACAGGTGAGCTCCGGTCACATCCACACCCCCAACGATCAGAGAGGAACCCACGTGACCCTGGTACCTGGTGAAACCACACGGACATTTGTTTGTTTGCTGTCAGTGTCACGGCGCAGTAAACGCAACACAGTTGCACCACAAACCTGAACAGCATCTGTTTCAGCTGTCGGGTTACCATGGCGACAAGCGGGGGTCGCCCAGTGTTGAGCATGTGCAGTTCCACGTTGGATGCCATGATCTGCGTGGTGACCTCCGCATCTGCGGCCACACCTGCCCCACAGCAGCTACACAGAGCACACGACACACAGGCGGGCGTCATGAACATGGCCGACATACTGACGACAACAACTCATAGTTATGAAGTTCTACACTCCATATCGTCTTATCACAGCATCACAGGGCCACACTTTCCTTTTGAACTTTGCATGTTTTACATGGTTTTTTTTTAACCTTAACACAACATCAAGGATTTGTAATCAGTTGTTTTGGAGGATTTGTCTGCAGCCTCATGAAACACCCAGGACGCATGTGGCGCCTCCACTCACTAGATCTTTGGAGCGATGTAATGAATCTTGGAGCAGTTTTTGTCGGCCACCACCATATCGTCTGTCGCTCTGGTGTCAGCGCCCAGGATCACTCCATCCTGAACAGGAATATTGAATGGGACGTTCAAATAACTCTTGTAATCGAGTCAAACATAAAGGAGTCTTACGCAGAATGAGGTCAGAAATCAGGGACTGACGACTGAAGGCAGATTTACACCTTATAAACAATCCCGGCGATGGTGGTTCCTGTTTTTCTGGCACTGGGAGCTTTGTAGCCGAGATCTGACAGGTTGGACTCCAACACTTTGTTCCTGGAGAGAGACAGACTGACTGTAACCCAGCTGTCACCTGTCCAGAGGTGGAGGTCAACACACGTCAACAAGTGTAACACAGACACTACAACTGATGAACACCTCACCTGCGGCTGTTCTCAAAGCTGAACCCTCCAGCCTGCTGCTCACAGGGATTCAGACTGTGCATCATCTTCACACACCAACACCAGGCACGAGACGATCTGTGAAGACACAAGCAGGAAGTGCGTCTCTGAGCTTATACTTTCACTTTCACCAGACGACGACAGGGGGCGTGTCCACGCAAAGGAAATCAGGGTCAGTGGATCAGTGGAATTTGTATGAATGTTTGTGTTATGTTTAACACGTCACTCATTCCCATAAGGTCAAAACAACAAAACAACAACAAAACTTATGTCTGAGGTGATACATCAATCTACTGATGGATCGATCAGGGACGATTAACTATACATATGTTATTTATCTCTTTATTTACATTATTTTTCATATCGTCTGCTGCTTTATCGACGCACTGCTGTGTTGTGGAGCGATCGCTGTGACGTCAGGGTGGGGGCGTGGCGCTGCAGGGGGACGGGGCGTCGTGGCTCTTTAAGCGCAGGGCGGAGTGACGTCAGACGTCAGTAGGCGGATTACGGCTGTGTGCGTGTGTCTGTGTGTGTGGGTGTGTGTGTCTGCGGCATCGTCTCAGCTGATCGGGAACAAACACACGTCGTGAATGTTCTGTCCCTGCAGCAGCGTCACAACATGGACTTTAACGTGAAGAAACTGGCGTCTGATGCGGGAGTGTTCTTCACCCGGGCGGTGCAGGTAGGAGCCGAGCGCGCGCGCGCACACACACACACACACACACACACATACGCACACACTAACCCCACACACATGGTGCACGCGCACACACTGTGGTGAGGGTTTGCAGCCTTCATCTATTATTGACAGTTGTGATCGAGTGTATCAGTGTGTCACCCACGTGACCCGAGCAAACCCCGCCCCCTACATCAGCAGCAGAGCGGCTTCTTGCATCAAAACTGACAAATAAATGGAAAATACCTTCCTGTCGCGGACCTTTTTTTTATGCCGAATTAATTCCCACTTCATAAAGTTGAATGCAGCGTTTAAAATGATGACGTAGAACAAACGTCTCCGTGTTTGATACTGATAAAGTTTTAAAATGCAGTATTTTCTGAGGGAGGTTTTCTGTGTGCGTTATCACAGTGCCATCAATGATTATGTCAAATATGGATAGAAATAAAAGATGACTTTACTGCTGTCAGGTGTTGACAATCAGCCTGTGTGTGTCAGTTCACTGAGGAGAAGCTGGGCCAGGCTGAGAAGACAGAGCTGGACCAGCACTTAGAGAACCTCATCACTCGGGCCGACAGCACCAAGAACTGGACCGAGAAGATCCTGCGCCAAACAGAGGTGCTGCTGCAGCCCAACCCCAGTAAGTCCTGCTCAGTCCACCAATCAGAAGGCCCACAGCTGGACACGCAACACGCCAGCTGCTGCTCATGTCTAACATCTGCTCTCTGTCCTCTTCACCCTCCTCCATGCTGCAGTCGACCATACAGGTGAGTCTGTGTGCGACACACACACACACACACACACGTACAGCATGGCACACATGTACTAGGTCAGGGTTTCAGGGCACACACATACACACACACACACACACACATACGTGTTGAATTACTAATGAGTCCTGCAGGAAAACATGTGCCATCCAATGCTGCCTTCAGGGACACGGAGGAGTGCACGTACATGCAGGTTTTTAAAGTTGCTGCACTGCACTGTGTAGTGTTACTACACAATTACTACACAGTACACTACTGTAATTGTTGCTGTGTGGTCTGTGTGTCATCTGCCGTCCAGGTGCACGAATAGAGGAGTTCATCTATGACAAACTGGACAAGAAGCTTCCCTCCAGGACCACCAACGCAGAGCTGCTGGGCCAGCACATGCTGGAGGCCGCCACCGAGTTTGGGCCTGAGACGCCATATGGTCAGTGGCACCGTCACTGGATCAGCGGCTGCTCTCAGGATCAAACCTGGGAACATGAATATATTCATGTCACGACGCCTGTAATGTTTTCACATTTCAGTGTTTTGCGTTTCCACGTGAAGACGTTTCAAGTTTTTATGTTGCATTATTCTGTATATAAAAGAGGTTTGAATCCGGTTTTAATAATCTGTTTACACAGCACCAAATATTACACAGTGTGTATTAACAGCGTGTGTGTGTGTGTGTGTGTGTGTGTGTGTGTGTGTGTGTCACTGGTAGGCAGCACATTGATCACAGTAGGAGAATATCAGAAGAGACTGGGAAGAGCCGAGCGAGAGTTCCTCCAAACCTGCGCCACCAACTTCCTCACTCCTCTACGCAACTTCCTGGAGGGAGACTGGAGGACTATATCAGTGAGTCATACACATATACTGTATGTGTGTGTGTGTGTGTGTATATTTACACACACACACACACACACGGATTAAAGCTCAGTTTTTTGTCCCGTGCAGAAAGAGCGGCGGCTTCTGGAGAATCGCCGTCTGGACCTCGACATCTGCAAAGCGCGAGTGAAAAAGGCCAAACAGGCAGAAGCTAAAGCGGCGGTGAGCTTCGTCCTGTCACAGTGTCACAGTGTCACAGTGTCACAGTGTCACAGCGTCACAGTGTCTGAGTGAGCTCGGTCATCCAGCTGTGCACAGATGCTGCATGTCTGCATTTTCAGTTCTGCTGCGTTGAGCTTTGACTTTTGTTTTCAGCTGCTTGTTGATGTCTGTGCATGACTGTGCCAACACGTCTCCCCCCCTGCTCCCGTTTACAGGCTGCGCCTGACTTTCAGGAGACAAGGCCTCGAAATTACGTTCTCTCTGCCAGCGCCTCAGCGGTAAGAGACGAACAGACGCACACATGCATCGTCCACACTCACACGCTCACAGCACGCCACAGCTGGACTGTGCAGCACGTTCACTCACAGGCTTCTAACAGAACAGAGGGCGTGTTCAGCGTTCAGCTTGTTACAGTCTGATGTGATCACACAGGTGTCACAGGTGAGGGTCACGTGACGCACGACGTCTGCAACACGATTCTAAGGCCGCGAGCATGAGTCAGCATGATGACTGTCTGTCTCAACTGGCTCAGCGCTTTTACTTTGATTGCTGTTGCATTTGACACTGAACGAAAACAGTTAAAGCTTCGTCTCAAAGCAGGAGACGCAACAGCCTGTGACTCTGACCTCTGACCTTTCGAGCCGCAGATGAGGACTGACATGACTTTGTAAAACATGTGAGGTTCTGATAAAACATTAAATCCAACGTTTCCACAGGACGAAGCTTCCCGATTTAAGACACAGTGTGATTTCGTTTGTTTCTTAAACTCTACAACACAAACACAAACACAAACATCAGCTCGTTGTCACATGTGCTGACTGTGCGTTTGTCTCTGTGTGACTGCACCAGCTGCAGAGCGGCTGGGAGAGCTGGGATGTGCCGTCGGATCCTGCTGTGTCAGAGCACAGGAAGGTTGTGATAGTAAAGTGGATGCATGTCCTCATGTCTCCTGATGTGTGGTGGTAGACCTGTAGGCTGATCCCGTGTCTGGTTCTGCTAAATCCTTTTTCCCTACTTGTTTTGTTTTTAGTGGAAGAGAAACAGGTAAATTCTTAGTTTTTAAATATAAAAAAAAAATGAAAGGAGTGCAGAGCACTGATCTTCACTTCCTGTTTACATTTAACCTTTAACCTCAACATGCTCAACATGAGCTACACACAGACAGAGACACAAGTTTAACACAGGGGGGCGCAATATGACAAACTTTCATCATCTGCAGGATGTAGAGTAAAGGTCAACATTGTTGTAAAGGTCAAGCTTGTTATGAAGGTCCAGATTGTTGAAGATTACACAACTGTAGAGATGGAATAGATAATGTTCTGATGATGATGATGTGTGAAACAGTTGTGGAATATATTTAAACTTCCATGTTTTTATATGTTCTGCTTCTCAGCTGCTGAGTGAGGAAGTGGACAAAGTAAGTCTCCTCACATTACGACACTGTCTGTGGCTCTATGTGTGTGTATGTGTGTGTGTGTGTGTGTGTTTCCACTGACGTGTTGTTGCATCACATCCCTCCACAGGCAGAGCACGAGCTGCGCGTGGCTCAGACCGAGTTCGACCGCCAGGCTGAAGTCACTCGCCTGCTGCTGGAAGGCATCAGCAGCACACATGTGAGTCTGGTCACATGACTGTGTCAGTGAGTCAGCTTTGATGGCGAGTGGGTGGAGAGTATCGATTCCCAGAAAATCAACAACATGGGCTCGTGTGTCAATGTCACAGAGATTAACACAGATTACACAGTACTATGAATCAATATACCGGTAATGATTATTCCATCTGGAGAAAACCGGGAACAGAACCCTCACATGAAGACGAGTGAGACATGGCATTAAAGGGACATTACACCTTCATTAGGCTCACGTATGTGATGAGCGTCCGACTGCAGCTGTGACGTCAGTGTGTCTTTTCCTCTCTGTCCCCAGCTCAACCACCTGCGCTGTTTGCAAGACTTTGCCGAGGCTCAGGCGATTTACTACACGCAGTGCAACCACCACATGCAGGAGCTGCAGCGGGAGCTGCACAGGTGAGGAGGCAGTGCTGGTCGGACGCACACACATTCCATCAGTCCAGTTCTATGAACCTCACTGCTCTAGAGCAAGGCATGCTGGCAGATGTTCGCAGGAGCAGATGCTTTCGGGGAGTGGGGGTGGGGTCTACATAACACTGGCACTGCTGAGTTACAATGATGCACAATGATGTGTCATCAGCCATTTCTCAACTTATTTCCAAAAAGTGATGTATTGAAGTGACGTGAAGTATTACTTTAAGTGTTTTTTAAGTACATCTTCACTAGAAAACTATATGAAAACACAGGAAATGTTTTTGTGTCAAAATGTGTATCAGACATGATGGAAGTAGAAAATATTCAAGCTGTGAACACATTTTGCAGAATGAAATTTTAAAATTAAAAAATAAAATGACAATAATTCTTTTAAAATGTGTTATAAAAGTATGGCTGTAGTACAGGTCTTAGGCCCCGCTCCCTCCACGCCTAAAAAAATGATTCTTTTTATGATTCTTTTAATTGTTATCATTTGCTGTGCATGTGTGAATGTTCACATGTTGCATTAAGCTGTGCTAAAGCTGCAACAGGACCAGAGCCACACAAACAGATGCCGTGTGCTCACTGTCTCGTCACTAATCAGGATTATGTAAGAAAATATGCTGCAACCGTCCATATGTGTCGTTCATCTTAACTTCATGCAGATGTCCTAATGCCACGGCTGCTCCGCACTGCCCCAACCCCGTCGCATCCTCTGTCCTCTGTGGCTCATCAGCATCTCCTGACGCCACAGTCTGCTCTTTGTCCAGCCAGCCGGCTGTGGACCAGCTGTCCGTCACAGGCAGCAGGAAGGCCAAGGTCCTGTACGACTACGATGCACATGATGTCAGCGAGCTCTCCCTATTGGCTGATGAGGTGCTGACTCAAGTCTTACTCACATCCTCAACACGCACTCAATATTGTCTGGCTCCGAGACAGGAAGCACTTTTGTGCCATGTGACTGGACTATCAATGCAAAAAATAGCTTTGACAATACCACACAGGGTCACGTGATCCTTTTCCAGGAAACACACAAACATTCATTTAACTGACCACAGGAATAAATACACTGACCCTGACCTGACCTGACCTGACCTGACCTGACCTGACCTGACCCTGACCTGACCCTGACCTGACCCTGACCGACCGACTGTTTGATCAATTCGACTTTACAGACACACTTTAACAGCATCTTTATGCTGCGTTCAAACATGGCCAGGAAAAGGCAGCTGTGTTCATCACCACACAAACGAGCCTCTCTCACACCAGTGTCGAGCTGTTTTAGGGCTGTGCATGTGTGAGCTGACGAGTTTACAGGCCAAACTCATTCATCATAAAATGTTGTTGTGTTTTTCCTGCAGCTCATCACTGTTTACACCGTACCAGGAATGGACCCTGACTGGTTGATTGGAGAACGAGGAAATGAAAAGGGAAAAGTCCCCTTCACCTACCTCGAACTGCTGAGCTAATGGACACACACACACACACACACACACACACACACACACACATACACACACACACTCATTCCACTTCCTCTCTGCGTTTGTGTGTGTCCAGTACAGTTTGTGTGATTCTGACAAAGACAAATCTTGTAAATTGTTTTTTTTTTCATCACAAAGCAGTGATGTCGAGGTTCAAAGACCTCAGTAGTTCTGAGTTGTGATGTTGTGTGTGTCGTCCGTCAGATATCAGGGATATGGAAGAAACCAAGTCAGAGGATGAATCATTATTGATCCCCTCCCTGGTCATTATAAATTAAAAAAGTTAAAAATAACCAAGATAGAAATGCATATTTCACAACAGATACTTTTACAGCTTCCCTTAATTGTCTTGACTTTACGTCTGTCAGAACCTGAGAGTTGCTGTGTGAAGGTCCATGTCGTCCAGGTACCTGCATCAGAACCTGCCGGTTCACTGCTCCAGTTTCTTGGCCCCTTTTTCCAGATCTCGTCCAGTAAAGTAGCGCGTCACAGTCAGGTGATGTGTAGTCGGCGTTAGCTGTGACAGATGTGTAAGCTGCTCTCCTGTTCCCTGAGCTGATCTTTACAGCGTGCTACCTGCTGAACAGGGCTGCAGACCATCGTGGAGCAGATGTGATAGTCTGCTCCCCATGGTGTGTGGGTGTGGGTTTTCCCGGGGTATTACGGACCTGTAAAGAATGAGAAAACAGGGTGAGGTCACATGATCAGAAAATCAGCTTGGCCTTATGACACTCAGAGAACTGACTCATCAGGCTGTGAGGGAATGGAGCCGTTTCCATGGTTTGTGTGAAACTAGGTGTAGGTGCTGTACATGGTGCTATTTTAAAAGTTTCATCAGTGACAGTGATCCTGAGTCATCGCTTTATCAAACGTTACCAGTGCTTCAAAGGAAACCCCAAGTGTGATGTCATACGCCTGCATGCCAAAGCAGATGGAAGAATCACTCTGAGATCATCCCTGTGCTCCAGAGGATGTGTAATTGTTTTGGAGAGACGACACATTGATTCATCCCACTCCAATGAAAATTCTGTCATTCCAAATGCAGATACAGGGGGTCCTCGAGTTACGACGGAGATCCGTTCCTGAGAATGTGTCGTAACCGAATTTCGACGTTAGTCGGAACATACATTCATTGTGCCATTGTGCCACTAGATGTCGCTATAACACCACCCTACAATAAGAGTTTACTATGGTGAATTGCCTTTTGTCACTGTAGGGG
>JAFBJQ010003137.1:147975-165038 GCA_016785345.1 Trinectes maculatus
CCGTCCATTTCACATAAGTAAACACAAGGCAGAGTAGCCTAGCTGTGCTGTGGAGGTGTTGGAGAGCCGGCAGGCGCGCTGAGAGACAGAGAGAGCGCTCACCAACCAGTTCCCGTGCAAAGTCTGTACGTATTTACGGGGCAAACCGCTTAAGCCGAAACAAGGAAGTTCACAGGAGATGTGTCGTAACCACAAAACGACGTAACTTGCGACCGTCGTAACTCGAGGACCCCCTGTAGTGATGTTAGCTTCTTGTGGTTGGAGCAGCTGGGACGAGGGCGTAGCAGCAAATCAGCCTGGATTCTGTGTGAATCAAATCTGGGAAACATCTGACTTGATGTGTGACTTGTGAAAGTTGTTGATCAATCACAACTGACTCACACTGACTTCATGAAGTAAATAATCTTGTCAACACGACAGCTCCCAAAAGAGAGGGGGTTCGCCCCCTGCAGTCCTGCTGGAGTACAGGTTATAAGCCCCGCCCCCTCTGCGTTGCTCTGTAACCCGTGATTTCTAGTTTTGATGTTTTGTGGAGATTTCTGTTGTATCATAACATGTATAAACACTGGACACACACACACACACATACTTATCATGAAGTTAGCTGAATGAAAAACATGTTGTTGTCATTAGTAGCAGGAAAAGTCAGTGAGAATAGTTTGCGCTGATTGGACAGTGTGTTTGTGTGTTTGAGTCTAACCACTGATATTTATAAAAGAATCTGTGTTTCTGGTTGTTTTCATGTTTCAGGCTTGGTGTGTTGTTGCATTACATTGACTGCACGTCACTGTCGTCACGTCGCTGCTCATGGCCGCTGGATTAGATGTACAATAAACATGCATGTGTGTTACTGTCCCTTCCTGACGTGACTGTGTCTCTAACCACAGAAATGATGCAAGGCACCTACAGTGAAACTAATATCAAATCAAATCTAATGAAGAATTAAGAGACATTAAAATGGTAAACAACTGTCACATGACACGTGGCCACAACTTGATGTGACTTCTCATCCAATACAGACACATTCACATTGTGTTTAAAAGGCTGTGAATGACCAGCGTGTGCACTGTTTTTGTGTTGACACTGGGACGTGGTTTATTGTACTGATCCCCACTGGATAATAACACAAGATTAGACATCTGCGTAGCTCAGCTGGAATGTTAAGAGGCATTTCCCAATGTGCGGAGAAGGCATAGAACATGACCTGACAGGTTTTTCATAAATAAGCCAGAGGGATCCAAAGAGAGAAAGTACAGCTGAGTGGCAGAAGGGTCATGTTGACAGGAACATCCCACAGTCTGACTGTACATGCACTTATACAATGATCATTTCAGTGGTTTAACCAGGAATAACCTCCTGTCACTTATTCCTAACCCCTAACCTCTAACCCCTAACCTCTAACCCCTAACCCAGGGGTGGGCAAACATTTTGGCTGGAGGGCCACATTGGGTTTTTCAATCTGACCAGTGGGCCACACTGTTATTAGAGGGGATGAAAAATGAGCGAGCATCAACCCTGTATGTGAAATCTATTTCACACTATTTCTTCATAAATTCACCAACAAATAAAAACAACTCACCATTCCTGGGTTTCATGGGGACATTTCTTTGCCTTTTTCCCCGTTGGTGCCATTTTTATTGTGCAAATACACTCAGGTGTTCATCAGTCAGTTGGACCCTGTGGACCCAGCTGTTGTGTTTATGTCCATCAGTCCATCGGTGTTTAGTCCAATAACACCAACGTCTTCTGTCTGTTCCAGCTGTTGGATGTTGGGAAACTCTGTCTCATTCACTGGGACATAAACCTGATCCAGTTTGACAGAGTTGAGTGGAATAGTCCTTTAGGACTGAGTCCGCCTGGAGATCAAACAGCTCCAGTTATAATTCACCTGCTTCAGGAGCCAATGACTTCTCAAACCTTTCAAAATAAGAGTCTCGGCGACACAACCGTCCAGTGACTGACTGTGTTGATTTGTTTTTAATTTGCTGAGACAACAAAGTCCATTTTATGTTGAAAGTTTTCACGTTCGAACACGTTCCGAGTAGAAACTGATCGTTAATTTGTAGCGTCACGTTCAGTCACGTGCGCTAACATGCCCAAGGTCCAATCACAAAGAGTCTTTCAGCTCGTTAAAATCACCGGGTTCCGCCATTAACACCAAACATAACCCAACTTCCCCCCTGAGCGCCGACACTCGTCCACACACATTAACAACTGCTGTGTCCGAAATCACTCACTCGCTCCCTACTCTCTACACAGGGAAATAAATGTAGTGGACTATACAGTGGCTGTGTCCGAAATCGCCCCCTAACCCCTATACAGTGCACTATATAGTGAGTAATCAAAAGCCTCTAATTTAATAAAAATGCAGTGGTAAACAAACAAGTATTTTGTGAGACGACAATAATGTGGTACGTTTTAATTGTGCGACAGCGATGACGTAATTACCGGCGCCGAGAGTAGTGTCCGAAAGATTTTTCTGTTGAGCTCACTACATAGTGCACTACATTTATTTCCCCTCGTCCACACACATTAACAACTGCTGTGTCCGAAATCACTCACTCGCTCCCTACTCTCTACACTGGGAAATAAATGTAGTGGACTGTACAGTGTTTCTATCCAGTCCGCGGTCTGTTGACAACAAAGATACATCCGGCCATCAGGTCAAACGAAGAAGAGTGACCAGTCGTCAGAAAAGGCCCGGTGTATTTGCGATGCGCCATCTAGTGGTACAAAATAAGCATCGCAGGGAAAGAAGAACATACTTTATTAATCCCAGATTTGGGAAATGAGTTCATTGCCGTCCACCGCTCAAGGCTCAAGGAGGTGGAAATGTAATGCTAATGTAAGTGTGTTGTAGGATGAAACAGTGAGCCGCAGTTTGCCCACTGCCTGACCTCTAACCCCATACATCAACATGTTAAACACCACTCAGAAGCAGTCGACAGGTTACTGGTTTTAATAAACATAAAAAACACCAAACATACAAGTGTATTTAAATACAGCATCCAAATGGAAGATACAGTCACATTCAGCATAAAGTCAGGATTGTCATCATTCTTTAAAATGAACATTCCATCCGTAGTGATGAATTAGAGCCTCAAATAGTATCGAGTATATAGTGTGTATACTGTATATGGGTTTTATATACAGCACATATATTAATTTAAGATGTTTTTTTCTCATTCATTCAATAAAATGTTTCATTAGAAAAAAAACTGATGATGAAAAGTGTGAACAGGGCATTTTCAAGGCATTTTTTTAAAAAGAGGCTGAATCAATGGACTCGATAAGCACCAAATGATGAGGTAATAATCAGTTTATAGCCAAAGTTGATCCACACACTTAAACTGTCTCCTGCCATTAAATCAAAGAGCCGCTCCACAGACACAGTCCTGAATCCTTCTGGCGAGCAGGTCAGACTCTCCTTGGCGCCTGCCAGGTTTTCAGTCTGAGGGTACTGTGGGTTCCATTTGTGCAGCTCCGCAAAGAAAAGAGCAGGGGGTCCAGGTTTGTGATCGGGGTGACATCCTAAGGAGAAGCTCACAAAGACAAAATAAACGCCTGGCTGCGGAATGCTGATGTTTCCGTTGTTGCACGATTGTGGCTGAGAAAACTGGAGCTGCCACTTCAGGTACTGCCCTTCACTCTTGTTGGCCTGATGCAACATGACTGTGGGATGAGAAACGTGCGGAGAGTTAGTCACCATGTAAAAAAAAACCATCAACAACTATTAGTGAGAGCATGATGACGTTTCCTGTTGTTTTTGGCCACGTTGAAACAGCTTCATCCTCAACACAGCCACTGTGATGCAATACGCTGAGTCATCACATTACATTACATTGCATTACATTCATTTAGCAGAGGCTTTTGTCCAAAGCGACTTACAATAAGCACATTCAACGTTTCATCATCTTTAACCCTACACGGACACTCACACGTTCACACACTGGGGAGTGGGAATAACTTACTGAGCTGCATGTGGAAATGTTGGAATGTGGTTTCAGGATCATCAGCTGGTGTAAACAGGAAACAGAGAGAAGTGGATTATTTAGCAGAAAGGTCTCTTGACAACTTGACAACATGAGAAAACGTGAACCAGTCCACTGATTCACTTCCTGCTGTGTGGTGGACAGACGGGCAGTACGCACCTGATGGTCTCTCCTGTCTGGAGTGGGCTGCACTGGTCCAGGCTGTGCTCTGAGGATGAAGAGAAGATATTTCATATGATTAGAGCACAACCATCTGCTGATAAATGACTTACAGGAGGAGTAAGGGCCCTGAACGCCTCGCTGCTGTTACGTGATGTTGCAGGATGAGTGGAATGTTCAGACTGTTTCCTCTGACACAGACTCAGGCTGCTGCTGGAACGGTGACATTTCCCCACTGTGGGACTAATATTAATTAATTATTAATTAATTACTAATAAAGGAATATTTTATTCCTTTATTAGTCCTCATCTCATCTCATCTCATCTCATCTCACCTCATCTCATCTCACCTCATCTCATCTCATCTCATCTCATCTCATCTCATCTCATCTCCTCTCATCTCATCTCATCAAAGCTCCTGGAAGAGGATGAGGAACTCACCCTCTGTTGGGCGGCTGTGGCGGTTTCCTGCGCGCCGTGGATACAGGTGACAAAAAGGTAAAGTGCTGAACAGCTGAGCAGCAGCAGCAGGGTGATGAGTCTGAGATACGTCTCCTGTCTCTTCATGTCCCGGCAGTGTCTGATGAGGATAAGAACTGACTCGTCCCAGTGCTTACCTCCCTCTGCGTCCCCGCAGGCGGGCTCAGCCGGTTTCTGTCCCATGACAACAGGTCTGCTCTGTCTTCCAGCTTCTGTCAAGTGTCTGCTCCTGGACTAGCTCTTCACTGCTGATACATACAGGGTCTTATACTGTGGCTGGAGGCCACCGCCTACACCTCCGATCCTTCAGAGATGACCTCATCCATCCCTGCATGCAGGCAGAGAGGCAAAGGGGAGAGGTGGAGCACAAGTCGGAGTCAGACCGTCTGAGATATGATGTTCTCTTCATTTCCATCACTGAGCAGAGTGATGGGTTTGACCACGCTGCCTGTGCCTCTGAAGGCCTCTCTCTCTCCTCTCTCTCTCTCTCTCTCTGTCCCAAACCAACTCCAGCTGTTTGTAATCGGAGGAATCTCTGGAATCTGCTTCTATGTTGAAACATGACGTGTGATTGACGAACGAGAACCTGGATCATGTGATCAAACTCAAGGCGTCTCTGAAGCTACAAACAGGACCATTCAGCTCCACGTGGTCTGAGAGTGGGTCTGGATATCAGCATCAGCGCCAGCCACTGTTTATTGGCTGCAGATGGTGACATTAAGCCAAAACCACAAACAACTTCCCCTTACAGCTCCCTCCAGTCCACCGGGGGGACCCTGATGCAGACAGCCAGGCTGCCCTCACGTCATCTTCAGTCTGACTCGCAATAACATGTGACTCATCAGAACGGTTCTGGAGTCAAACAGAGTGAGACTGGAGACAGCTTTGGTCTACACCCAAGAGCGCCCTGCCTATCACAGGCTGAGAAATGGAGACAAACCAATCACAGTCACACTTCACAGCTACAGGCCAATTAAACACACGGGCCAATTAAACACACGGGCCAATCAAACCCCCGGCCAATTAAACACACGGGCCAATTAAACACACAGGCCAATTAAACACACGGGCCAATCAAACACACGGGCCAATTAAACACACGGGCCAATCAAACACACGGGCCAATTAAACACACAGGCCAATTAAACACACGGGCCAATTAAACACACAGGCCAATTAAACACACAGGCCAATTAAACACACGGGCCAATTAAACCCACGGGCCAATTAAACACACGGGCCAATCAAACACACGGGCCAATTAAACACACGGGCCAATTAAACACATGGGCCAATTAAACACACGGGCCAATTAAACACACTAGCAATAGCATTAGCATTGATTTAGATGATGTGATGAATGCAGGTCCAAAATCCACTGGTTTCTCTTTTGAGGGAAACAGCTGGCCTCCTTCCCAGCTGTGTGTGTGTGTGTGTGTGTGTGTGTGTGTGTGCGTGTGTGTGCTGGTGTGGTGTGTTGACTGGAAATAAGGTTCAGATTCAGACATTACATATCTGTCTGCTACAGTGCAGAGTGTGCACATTTACATGTCTGCCTGCGGATGGACACACAATGACAAGGGGGAAACAGATCCAGACCCACTCTCCGGTTCCCACTGTTGTTATTATTATACACTTATGATAGGATTTCCCTTTGTGTTGGATGCAATGATGTCACACACAAACATCTCCATCTTGCCCTTAGCAGGAGCCTTTATTTTACTCATGGTTTTTAGGGTGTGTTGTGTTGAAGGCCGCCTCCCAGACATACAAGACAAAGCTGATTTCAGGAAGCCACCTGATGCGTGCAGGACTTCACAGGGTTGAATTAGTTCAGAGATACAACACAAGCTGGTTCAGGCCCCTGTGTTCACCTTCACATTCACCTTCTCTTCACATCACGAGATAATGGTGAAGCGACAGAGCCACCGTTCTGTCTGTGCAGTCGCTCACAGTGAGTTGTTGTTGTTGTCTGGGTGGACGTGAAGTGTGACGCAGTGAAACTCAGTGGTCTACTTGGTGTGGTCCAGGACCCACTGACGCAGTCTGAGGCAGTAGGTCTGTGGACTGACGGTGGAGAAGGAGCGGCCTGGATATCTCAGCCTCTTCCACAGATGCTCCAGCTTCTTCCTGAAACTGTAAACGGTGAAAATGTCAATGATGCCTATGAAGTAGCGCTGCTCGGGGCCATCGATGACGTGCAGAGGATTCTTTAAGTTGGGCAGTAAACGTCGGTTCTGAGTCTGAAAGTCAGGAAGCTGTGAAGCGTCACTGTCCAACACGCCCAGCTGTGGGCCCAGGTGAAGTGTGCTACCACCTGAAGGATCTCCTGCTCTCTTCTCTGGCTTCAAAGTCCCACCGTCTCCTTCAGAAAGAACTACAATGGAGTCATCTTCTGGGACTTGTCCCGGGACAGCGGCTGCGGCTGCGTGGACGGGGCTGGAGCCAGGATTCACAGATCTGAAAAGGGGGGACAACAGAGGGGGGTGGGGTGGTTGGAGGACAACAGAGGGGGGGGGGGGTCAGCTGGTGCAGAAGGGGGGGGGGGGGGGGGGGGTCAGCTGGTGCAGAAGAAGAAGACCTCGACCGAGACCTGACTGTGACTGTTATCAGGAAACGAGCAGTAACGTGTGGTTGTGATGAGCGAGGCGGCTTTAAGGTTTTGATGATGCCTGTCATAACCTGTCAGTCACACCCCGTGACAACACCAACACCAACACCAACACCAACACCAACACCAACACCAACAGAAGACCTTGACCGTGACCTAACTGTGACTGTTATCAGGAAACGAGCAGTAACGTGTGGTTGTGATGAGCGAGGCGGCTTTAAGGTTTTGATGATGCCTGTCATAACCTGTCAGTCACACCCCGTGACAACACCAACACCAACACCAACACCAACACCAACACCAACACCAACACCAACACCAACACCTTTCACCTGTCATATCTCAGCACTGAGTCAGTGTGAACGAGAGTGGGACACGCACACTGACTTTTTGGTTCTCACAATCAGAGATGCGAAGGAGAGGTTGTGGTGGCGCTCGTCGTGGTGCAGCGGCTGATGGGCCAGGAGGAGACTGTAGTCCAACACGCGGAGCTGCCGCAGGAAGAGTGTGTCGATGTCCACCTGCCGCAGGAGCCAGGGACGCTGCTGGTCTGCACACACACACACACACACACACACACCGCGTAACATCACAACTCAGACACCAGCAAACACACACAGGAAGCTCAACGTGTGAAGTCTGTGAGCACTGTTGCTGTTTTCTCACCCACGGTGATGTAGTGGCCTTCAAAGTTAAGATCTTTGAGAACCACGATGATCTGGCTTCCTGGAGGTGCAGGCTCCGTCCAGCGACTCACCTCACAGCCCTTGATGTCGTACCTGTGGGAGAAAACACACATGCACGCACACATGCACGCACACATGCACGACAAAGAGAGGCTGCAGTACTGATGGTGCGTTACGTTTCTGAGGACACACAATCCAAACTCACCTGGCACTGATTCGCTCGTCTGGATAAAACACACTCTGCATGACGATGAAGTATCTCTGCAGAGAAGGAACAGTGCTGTCAGACTCCTGCCTACAGCGAGACACCGTCACTGCGGCAGAACACAGAGGGAACACAGGCGGCTCGATACCTTTGGTCTGTGCGGAATCCTGATCCTGTGAACGCCTTGAAAAAACAGGAAGAAAGGATTCAGTTCACCTGTTCACCAGTAAACCACCTGGCACCATGTGATGGCCGCCAACGCCACACATCATCTGGCTCATTCCTGAACACAAACATTCACATGCCGGGGCCACGTCAGGGGTCAAACATCCAGCCCCCCCACCAACCCTTTAAAGGGCCAATTCGCAGAGAATCCTGCTGCTGCCTTTGTGTGTATGTGCATACCTAAGAATTTGACCAGCAGTGAATGGGGGTATTT
This sequence comes from Trinectes maculatus, assembly GCA_016785345.1. NCBI lineage: Eukaryota > Metazoa > Chordata > Actinopteri > Pleuronectiformes > Achiridae > Trinectes > Trinectes maculatus. The sequence goes on from JAFBJQ010003137.1 coordinate 156,547, forward strand.
CCTCAGATGCTCCATGTAGATCTTCAGGTTGGCCAGGAGGAACCTGATCTCCCTTTTGTTCTGCGTCTTCAAAAAGAAGCGTTTATCATTTCTGCAAGATGAAAAGCACAGAGAAAGTATGTTTCGATTTCACCATCGACCTGCACCGACGTACTGAGACCAAAATAATTAGTCAGAATATGAAACTGTCTGAGAGGACCATGCTGTAATGTCTGCACCATCATACTGAACACTCATCCTACAGACACCAAACATCGTCAGACTGAAATCTCTTTGTTCTCCAACAAAAACATTTTCAGTGAATTGCGTCTGAGTCACACTGGAAGTCTCTGTACTATTGTTTCTGTTGTTGACTTGTCTATAGCATTTCCTAAAGTGGCCTTCAGTCTGCTGCCGTCTGCTCTCACCACACACACACACACACACACACACACACACACACACACACACACACACACAGCAACAACAACAACAAAACAATTATTATTATTATTATTATAAGTATATAATTATAATTATTATTACAATGATGATGTCGGCATGCTGCTCCTACAATAACAAACTTCGACACTTCTGCCACTACACTGACACCACACTGACACCACACTGACACCACACTGACACCACACTGACACTACACTGACACCACACTGACACTACACTGACACCACACTGACACTACACTGACACCACACTGACACTACACTGACACCACACTGCCACCACACTGCCACTACACTGACACCACACTGACACCACACTGACACTACACTGACACTACACTGACACTACACTGACACTACACTGCCACCACACTGCCACTACACTGACACTACACTGACACTACACTGACACTACACTGCCACCACACTGCCACTACACTGACACCACACTGACACTACACTGACACTACACTGACACTACATTACACTACACTGACACCACACTGACACTACATTACACTACACTGACACCACACTGACACTACATTACCCAGTGAGCACAGTGTGTAGGTCCCTGACTGACTGACTGATATTATCAATCAATCAATCAATCAATCAATCAATCAATCAATCAATCAATCAATCAATCAATCAATCAATCAATCAAATTTTATTTGTATAGTCCATATTCACAAATTGCAATTTGCCTCATAGGGCCTTAACAAGGAGTACAGGGTGTGACATCCTCTGACCTCTGACCTCTGACCTAAACCCTCAACAAGGGCGAGGAAAAACTGCCAAAAAAACCCTTTTAACAGAGGAAAAAAATATATATCTATATATTAATGCTGATAAAGAGTGAAACAGTCCATTACTCTGAGATATGAACTGATGACAATGTGCTGTGACATAATAGCTGGCTGAGGCAAGTTCTCCATCTCGTGGTGGAAAAAAGAACAGCATCACTTCCGATTCAAACATGATGAAGAGAAGGTCGTCACTGTCCAGTTTCAGGCCCCGGAAAGATATCTGCTGAAAACATTCTTTTTTTTTTAAGCTGAGAGTTGAATCACCAAGAATAAATAAACCCCAAACAGCCATCAGACTAATGTGGAAAGAATTCCAGTCAAAAATAAATGTTGGGAGTGTTGATGTTTGGTGTGTGTGTCTGCTGGCAGGCGCTGTGTGGTGACTCACGTCAGGAAGAAGTCGGCTTTGCTCTTGGAGTTGCTGATGAACTGGAGGAAACAGTGTTGAGAGCAGAGTGAGTGCAGATATTCCTGATCTGTGATTCCCAATCCCACACGAAGACTGGCAAACACTGGGCCTGCAAATGTCTCCATAGTGAAGTCCTACACACACACACACACACACACACACACACACACACACACACACACACACAGAGAGAGAGATCAATAAGCAGGTCAATGCATCGGACAGCATAATTTAGTTACATAGATATGTGCGTTTACCTTATGAGCCTGAGTGACCTCTGACCTGAAATCATCGTCTGACAGCTGCGGCGAGGGGACAGATTTCAGAGAGAGACAGAGAGTTATCCTTTCTCATAAAGAAAGAATGATTTTACATCCTTCAGTTCAGCGCGCAGAACAAACTCTTTACAAGAGCTCATGTTTCTTCAGCCGGCTGTGAGCTGGTGGATCAGATTTGTCAAGTCAGCTGTTTTCTGGACACGATCTATTTCTCTGTTGTGTTTCTTTGTGTTGCTTTATCATTTCATAGCTGTTTACTCTCATCACAATGTACACTGATGTTTGTACAAAACGATAACCGAGACATTTGATCAAACGATCACTGATATCATGTGAATAAATGATCGATCACAACCAAACACAGAAGTCTTGTAATAACTGTATCAGAAATTCTTTTTGATCCAGTGATGCTGCTGTGAGAATCAGATCCTGCCTCTGCTGACTCGTACTCACGGCGGGCGCGCTGTCACTGGCGTTTTGAATGGCTGCTGCCAGCCCCTCCTTCATCATGCAGGTCAGGCTGTAGAAATCATGCTGCTCGTCGATCTCAAACAAGCCCAGAAGCTTCCACTGCTGCCTCAGACCTCCCCACCTCCTCCTCTTCACTGTGCCCGAGTGCTGACGGCCACCAGACATCATCCCCCGGCCGCCTGCTGCTGACATCTCCATCTACAGCCGCGCATACAGAGAGAAGGCTTCACAGCCCCAGCAAAGCAAATCAAAGAGCAAGTAGACACAATGGACAGCTGACGATCAGGTGACCATTCAACAGGGTTACTATGGAAACCAACACAATGGGACAATAGCTTCGCTGGCTGTGCTCTGGTCGACGGCATTGTGGTGTCTCCAACCAGCAGACCTCTTCATGTGAAACACACTGTAAACAACCACCTGTGTCAACGTGTGTGGACGGAGACAGCACACGAGTCCAGCTGAGGGACCTCCTGAGGACGACACAAAGACAAAGAGGCAGCAGAGCAGTGGACAAGGTCTCAGGTTTTTATACACAATAACAGGGAGGGGGACGGGTTGGGTCAAAGGTCAGCTGATGATATTTTAAATTCTTCATTCTGTCAACAAACCCAAACTGAATTCAACAAAGTCACCTCCCTCAAACCAAAACCATCCTAACCTGCACCACCACGTACGACTGAACTCATCACAACAACCAGTCAACAACAACATGAGCATCTATCACCTGCCATTCAACCTGCAGTCACCTTTGTCACACACAAACACACACTGTCATACATGAGTCATTTGTTTACTATTGTAAATGTGTCAGTCCAGAACAGTCCAGAACTGTGGACAACAGAGGGACAGCAGAGAGACAGAGCTGTCTCACTGCCTGAACCGCAGACACACTGCAGTGCTGTGAGACGCCTTCGTCAGCAGCTCACATATGAGAGGAATTTATTTTCAGCTTTTATGAGTTGATAATCATTCAGTGGCATCAGAGCGAACAGGAAACGGTCTGATCTGCAGAGACAGTGTTTATGATGGGATGCATCATAAACACATACACACATATGTAAATCATGTCTGTCATCAGATGAGGGTTTTACTTGCTTGTTGTGGCTCATGGATGCAGAGCAGGTCAGTGTGCAGTCTGTCCAGTGTGTGTGTGTGTGTGTGTGTGTGTGTGTGTGAGTGCGCAGGCTGACCATGTGACGGCCTGCCTCCCTCTCTCTGCAGCGACACCCATTCACTGCCACTGACTCCGAGCTTTAGAAGAACGCAGTCGTTAAACTGGGTCCACCTGAATAAAACTGCATCCCTGCAGGTCACCTGCCTTCATGGAGGCAGCCATTATTCCTCTCTCATCATATCCATATCATACATATCATATGGAGGGAAGGCCAATCACCATCTGTAAACATTACATCAGCACAAAACCTCATCTGAACTGATGACTGTAAATAATTATGGACGACATAACAGCTTATTGCCCCCTGGTGTCTGGATGAAGTACAGGTCATACTGCAGCCCTCACCACCTCTGTGTTGGCAGTGTGTACGTGAACCAAGCTAAAAATAAAAAAAAAATCACAGCAATGTTAGTTCTTATCACTCTTGTGTCTGTTCAAGCTTTCAAATGTTTCTGATCATTTTGGTTTGGGTTATTGATTTTAATGATGGCAGCAGGCCTGAGGCGTCATGACTGGGCAGGAGGGCGTACATACATTCATCGACAGGATTCATGGTTTCTTGTCACATCATGTCAGAATATTTCTGTCAAATCAGATGCATCTACTGAAAATATAAAAAACACACACATTATTTTTCTGAAATAAAAAACAGGTTTTCAGCACTGACGTTTTATTGAGCAGACAAAAAGGACCAAAAGCTCCAGCTCCAGACTCACTGCAGACAAAATGTTCATTTTCAGCCCAAACAATTTACAGCTTCACAATATACAAAATCTGACTCCTATACAATATGTCACAGTATTTACAGAGTTTAAGACCCATGCTGCTTTTCATAAAACCTGAAATTTGACACTATTTATCAACCTCCACTCCAAACAGATTACTGCCAATTACTGAATTGGTCCAATGATAAACCGCAAGAAACGTTTCCACTGTTATATCTCTGAGGGCATGACAACAACATCATGTTTGATGTTAATGTTTGACATTTCATAATAGTCTTCTTGTTGTAACCTACACTGTCCAACAGACTGAACCTTAAACTGAACTGAAAACAGACCTGACATGAAATAAACCTGTTTCTTAACATATCCAACATTGTGAGGATCATTGTTGTTGTTGTTGTTGTTGTTGTTCAGGAGCCATTTTTTAAGCATGGGGTGGGAGGGCTTTGGGTCATAATCATGTAATTAAATCTACAGTGATTAGTCCAGTTTCTTTGGTTTGTGATTTTTCCACATGATAACTGCAGTGAAGGCCCCTGTGGAGAAAACAAGTATTAACTTATTCAATGACAAAACCAAAGTGAGAGGACTGAGGTTCTGTTTAACATCTACATTCACCTCAGTATTAAAACTATTTGAACAACATTGTGCATCTTGATAAGATAAGAAAAAGCATATTCGTCTACTCACCTATACAGAGGAGCAGTATTACTGCTGCAGCACCAGGCAGAATGACTGAATATTCCCGAGGAAGAAAATAGTTGTGCAGAATGTGATCGCTGTCAACAAATGGCTAAAAAAAACCAAAAAGAAACAATGAGTAAGTTTAGTCCATGTTTTCATCTTCCCTCTGTAGGAGAATGAGGATCTTAGGCAGGGAGAGGTCTTCAAGCAAATAGATTGTCGTTTATTGAGGAGCAATCAGAGTCAAAACAAAATACAAGCTCTTGGGTTGCCGCTGCTGCACGCCGCACTATTTCTCTGCTATAGTAAAAAGAAACATTAACCACAGCAACAACAACAGCAACAACCTCGACTTCCTCGAGTGGGGCGTATTTAACCGACTCCAACCACATGCGTGTTCTCATTTCCTTAGTCTTATTCTGTTGCCCCCTATAAGGTTCCACACATTGAGCTAAGCTTCTGATTTGATAATCACATGATGCTGATACAGTTTCATTTCATCATGGTGCAGACAGTTACCTTATGATCAAGTGTTGCAATGTGTCTGTGTAGACAGACGTTTCTTGATTGTGTCTATGTGTCATGTAGTCTCACCATTATGTCTGTGATAATGGCTTTGAAGATTGTAATCATGCTCATCCACTGAACAAGCCACAGACCCGTTTGCATGATGAAGCCCCAATGTTCAACAGGACGAGACGACAACAATGCAACTTCACAGAAAAAACCCTGTCCCTGTTGTTGGAAACATCTCAATGTGACCAGAGCTGGCAGCTCAATCTCTCAGCACTCAAACCACCTCTTGTTGAGACAGAAGGTGAAAGGCAGGAGGAGACGTACCAGGATGATGACCCACACGGAGTAGTATGTAAACAGCAGGAGGCTGAAGACGACCAGACTCATCCCCACAGCTCTGTCCACTCCTGTCGCCTGGAAGCAAACACAAAGTGGCCACAGGAAGCTCAGTGCCCATACAAACATCTGTAGCCTATATACATGTGTATATACACATGTAAATACTACATCTGTGTATACATCTGAATGTACAGATGGATACACGTTACAATATACATCTTACTGTACAGTTCTGACATCTCAGGTAGCTGTTTTAATGATTATACAAAGACAAATATAAAATACACCTAATGTATTAGCAGTGCTCTCTGCTACACGTGTGTTTGTATATTATTATATATTCAACAATTATGAACGACTGAGCTGTTCCCTGTGTTTCTTGTCTCGTTACGTTGGGAAAACTGAAACAAACTGAAACAAACTGAAAAACACGTTTAAAACTCAGGTTGACTCGACGTGAAGCTATAAGCTAACATTAAGCCTGAGGACTAGCCACCGTTAGCTTCACTGTCACAGGACCGGGACTATCGTGTTTTTTCACATGCTACTTGTAGCTTCAAGAAAAGTCATTTATTTCACTATTTACACGTTTAGAATAGGATTTTTCGTTTTCTCTCTCTCACCATATCGCGTCCTTCTTTGCTGACGTCGCCTGCTGTTCTTATTCATGGCTTTAACTGTGGCACATGAGCTTCTTTAGTGGGTCGCTGGGGCCCCCTGCTGGTCAACCCGCAGACTATCGGCTTTAATAATTGACTTTACATTCTGAGTAATTAATTGTATAACGATGATTTAATTAATACAAAAATACATTCATTTAAACACACGTGTCAGATGTATTACAAACACAATTAGACAACATGCTACAACACTCACAAACAGTGTTTATTTGACACATTAAGGCCGTGTCTTTATTCTACAGGTATAAGTATACGTCCAAGCTCCAATCAAAGTGTAACTGAACTTTATTAAGTTATTTCAGAGTTTATTACCGTCACCTCTTTCCCTTTTTTTTTTTTTTAATACTCTTTTTATTGGTTTTTCAGATTTTAGAGTACAAACATTAGAAAAACAAGACTAACAACAGAACATACACAAAAACAAACCAAAACAAACAAAAACAAAACAAAAAGTCCCACCCCAAACTAATGCAGCGCTGCAATATATATCGCTATAAATCCATTCATGCATACACAAATCTATACACATACAAAGTCAGCAAGATAGACAGGCAAATAGATAGACAGGCAAATAAAAAATAGTCAGCCTTCCTCTTCCAGGGACCTATGATGAGTTATAATTTCTGTAAAAAGGAATTAAATGGTTCCCAGATCCTCCAAAACTTGTCCGATTTATGGTTAAGGTCGTGAGTCAATTTCTCGAGAGGAATAAGTGCAGAAATCTGTGTTATCCACATGTCGACAGTAGGGACCCGGGAAGTTGACCATCTCAGCAAAATACATTTTTTGGCCAAAAATAAAAGGATTATCAACAAAGATTTGGTATCTGCGTCAAAAAGATTGTCTGGGGTATAATGACCGAGGAGACAGAAAGAAGAGGTCAGCAGAAATTTTTTACCAGTGACCTCCTGGATTACAGAGTGTACCCCCTTCCAAAAAGTCTGGATATGGTCACATGACCAAAACAAGTGAATAAATGTCCCTTTATGTATTTTACATTTATAACAAAGATTAGAAGTGCCAGGGAACATTTTCTGGAGGCGAACGGGTGTGTAATAGGTTCTAAAGAAAAATTTAAAGTTCTGTTCATGTATAGAGATCGAGGTACATTTAGGGAAAACCCCACTACAGATCTTGTTCCAGTCAACAGAATTAAACATCACCTCCAGGTCACGCTCCCATAGCAGCTTCAAAGAGTCATAGCTTGAAGAGTCAAAATAAAGTAGTGAAACATAGATCTTTGAAATCAATTTTTTGGGGGACTTAGCCAGAATTATTATGTTTTCCACCTCAGACAAACCCAAACGAATCTTGCCTGTCCTGAGAAGGGACCCTATAAAATGACGAATTTGAAGATATTTGTAAAAATCTTGATGAGGAATATTAAAATCAGCCCTGACTTGCCCAAATGATTTAACAGAGCCGGAATCCAGCAGGTCCATGATGTTAAGTAAGCCCTTAGATGCCCATTCCATCAAACCAATACTCCTCATCTGTGCTGGTAAATCTGGATTCAGAGCTAAGGGAGATCGGGAAGAGATGACAGGAGGAATATTTAGGTGTTTCCTCACATCTCTCCAAACTAGTAGTGTATTATAAACAATTATATTATTCTTGAGATGAATTAACTGATCTATATTATTAATAAAAGGAAGAGAAATAAGTTTTCTGGGATAACAAGACTGGGATTCAAGACCCAACCATAAGGAATCTTTCCTATTCAAAAACCAATCTGACATCATCTTGAGTTGTGCTGACCAATAGTATAGTTGTAGAGAGGGCAGGGACAAGCCTCCGAGATCCTTTGGCTTAATAAGTATGGAGAACTTAACTCTTTGGTGTTTGTTATTCCAAATATAACGAGATATATGAGAATTGAGAGATTTAAAAAATGCCGACGTCAGATAACAAGGGAGATTTTGGAATAAATAGTTAAATCGAGGAAGAATATTCATTTTTAT
>JAFBJQ010003144.1:0-61561 GCA_016785345.1 Trinectes maculatus
TTCAATAGCCACTAATTAACATGTATTCACCATTAGGAATGATATTTCCATGATTCGAGGCCATAAACCAGCATTTCTTGATCGGTCAAAAATCTGCAAAAAACGTAAGGTTATAGCCTTTTGTCAAAAATTCATAGTCATAAATTTTGATGAAAATGCATTCAATAGCCACTAATTAACATGTATTCACCATTAGGAATGATATTTCCACGATTCGAGGCCATAAAACAGCATTTCTTGATCGGTCAAAAATCTGAAAAAAACATAAGGTTATAGCCTTACATTTTTGTCAAAAATTCATAGTCATAAATTTTGCTGAAAATGCATTCAATAGCCACTAATTAACATGTATTCACCATTAGGAATGATATTTCCTCGATTCGAGGCCATAAAACATAATTTCTTGATCGGTCAAAAATCTGCAAGAAACTTAAGGTTATAGCCTTACTTTTTGGCAAAAATTCATAATCTTAAAATTTGATGAAAATGCGTTCAATAACCCCTAATTAACATGTATTCACCATTAGGAATGATATTTCCACGATTAGAGGCCATAAAACATAATTTTTTGATCGGTCAAAAATCTGACAAAAACGTAAGGTTATAGCCTTAGGTTTTTGTCAAAAATTCAAATTCCTAAATTTTGATGAAAATGCATTCAATAGCCACTAATTAACATGCATTCAACATTAGGAATGATATTTCCACGATTAGAGGCCATAAAACATCATTTCTTGATAGGTTCAAAATCTGCAAAAAACGTAAGGTTATAGCCTTACGTTTTTGTCAAAAATTCATAGTCGTAAATTTTGATGAAAATGCATTCAATAGCCACTAATTAACATGTATTCACTATTAGGAATGATATTTCCACGATTCGAGGCCATAAACCAGCATTTCTTGATCGGTCAAAAATCTGCAAAAAACGTAAGGTTATAGCCTTACGTTTTTGTCAAAAATTCATAGTCGTAAATTTTGATGAAAATGCATTCAATAGCCTCTAATTAACATGTATTCACTAATAGGAATGATATTTCCACGATTCAAGGCCATATAACAGCATTTCTTGATCGGTCAAAAATCTAAAAAAAAAAACCATAAGATTATAGCCTTACGTTTTTGTCAAAAATTCATAGTCGTAAATTTTGATGAAAATGCATTCAATAGCCACTAATTAACATGTATTCACCATTAGGAATGATATTTCCACGATTAGAGGCCATAAAACATCATTTTTTGATTGGTCAAAAATCTGAAAAAACGTAAGGTTATAGCCTTACGTTTTTGTCAAAAATTCAAATTCCTAAATTTTGATGAAAATGCATTCAATAGCCACTAATTAACATGTATTCACTATTAGGAATGATATTTCCACGATTCGAGGCTATAAAACAGCATTTCTTGATCGGTCAAAAATCTACAAAAAACGTAAGGTTATACTATGTCGTTGCTAAATTTCAAGAATTTTTATTTCACTAAAACGTCCGAAATGATGAAAAAATGTCATGGTATACTATGTTGTCGTGAAATTTCACAAATTTTTGAAAAAAAATATTTTTACAAAAACGTCCAAAATCATGAAAAAACGCCATGGTATAGCATGTCATCGCAAAATTTTACAAGATTTTTTTTTTCTCAAAAACGTCCGAATTCATGAAAAAACATTGTTCAAAACTTAACAAAAATTTGGAAAAAAAAATGTTCACAGAAACGTCCAAAATCATGAAAATACGTCATAATTTAGTATGTTGTTGCAAAATTTCACAATTCCTTTTTTCAAAAAAATATCCGTAATCATGAAAAAATATCCTAGTATAGTATGTTGTCGCAAAATTTCACCAGAAAAGATTTTTCTCAAAGACTTCCAAAGTCATGTAAAAAGATTGTATTGTATGTCGTTGCGAAATCATAATTGTCTTTTTTCCTAAATCATCCGAAATCATGAAAAAAGTAGCATCGAATGTCGTCCAAAAATATCAAAAAAAACATCATAGTATAGTATGTCGTCCAAATCTTCATGTGAATTCCCCTCCCTGGTATTCTTTCTTTTTGTCAGCCTCTTCCTCCATCATCCCCCTCCCTTTTGTCAACATGCATTATGACCAGCAGACCCAGTGGCAATTTAGCCCCTCTGCCATCTGGGATCAATACTGAGTCTCATCCACAACAAACTGGCCTGACATTTTAATATCTGTAATTTACCCTAAGTGTTGCGCTTTCTGTCCTCCCATCAGACAGCCCACTGTTTATTCTCCCTCTGAGTGACTGAAGTCAAATACCGAACACAAACACACATTCATGGATGACTATCTGTAATCGCTCCTAACCGCACGCACAATGTAGTTTCTGCTTCTTTACGACCGTTTATTCAACTTCATAGCCAGTCAAAATAAAAGTCCCTGGTAGCTCTTGTTTTCACATGAAACTTTTGTCAGCCTAGTTTCCAAGCTGGGGATGTCATCGAAGCTGAGGCAGCAGTGCTGGTCTGAGGTTGGGGATTTTGAAGGGTTTACATGTGCATGGATATTTGTAACATTGCGCTGCTGAAGGACTAAGCGGTATCTGTCTCCTCCAAGTCAGAATTAGTGTTGGAACAAGCATCCAAGCCATGGCTTGGTTAGGATGGATTTAAATTTGGAGCTGGTTCCACATCTAGGTCTAGGGCTTCAGTGGCTGGCAATTTGGACCCTGAGGGGGGACTTCAGTGGAGGCATTTATCTAGGAGATCCACTGATGATGGAGCGCTTCCCTTTCCACTGGCTATACCCATACTCCTAGCCGGCTAACACAAACACCCAACTGACATGTTTAGACTAAATGACAAAACCCAGGGCCCCCTATGTCAGAGCTACGCTTCTTTCTCAGCACACAGGCATGGACTTTTTCCCCAAGCTCTGCAATTTGATTATGGTGATATTTAATCTAGATTGAAAGAGGAGAACTATACCCCCCTCCAAAAAAAGTCCCCCGTACTTCCATTTACCCACCCACTGTGTGACCCAGTCCTGTCCCCACGCACCCCTTCCCAGAGGTAATCCTGTCTGACTTGATAAATGTCTAGTGTGAGGTAAAAAAAAATGGAAGGGGTGAATTTGCCGTCCCAGAGGAAATGATATCATGAGCCATGACATCGTGGTCTGGGGCTGATGGAGCGGGAGTTGGGGTGCTGCCTGGAAAATGTACAGATGGCAGGTCGTAATGGTGGTGTGCTGATAGCCTGTTTGCAGATCAGCCATCGTCTTCTTTCAGTCTGCTCCAGTGTAGAGGAACCAGTCTGAAGCAGACCATCTCCTGCCCCGCTCCTGAGGAACCGACCAATTAATCATGGAAAGGGCTCTGCAAACACTGTCAGCACCCATGTTGTTTAGGTGGAGCGAACTGAACTGTGCGTGCTGTCAACAGATTATTTATGTTTCTCTCTCTCTGCCCACGATGAGTCAGATCTGTAACTGGTAAGGGAATAGCGGCCACCCAGCTCCAGAACGGAGCATTGAGCATTGAACTCAAACAACAAACTTCTATTGTTTTTGACATTTTAATACATTTTGTTGAACAAATAAAATTACACGTAGCATTTTAATTATACAGACTAGGTCAAGAGACTGATAATAGCATACTTGTTCCAAAACAAAAAAAAACAGTGTGCATCTTCCCTTTTAGTTTTCTAAAATCCTGGATACAATACAAGATTCAAATATTCAAATACACATATTTTCACTTTTGCTTTTGTCCCCTGTAAAAACCACATACATAGAAACCACTTGCCAAAGCCCTTGAGAGTGACACTGAGAGAGATTTTTTTGTCAGTATATATTTCCTCAACTAAACTAACATCTGTTATGGTAGAGAGGCTTTTTTGATAGATTTTGCATTTCTGTCATAGAAATACATTTTAATGTCACCTAAATTGCTAACAGAGTACAGTGAAACCTCGGGTCATACGTAATGGCAGCGGCCGGGGAGATGTTTTTAATTTTTCCGTGCTCGAATTTGGTTCGTAAGAGGAAGCAAAAAAATCTTGAATCTCCGGTTCGTATCTCGAAAAGTTCGCAAGTATAGGCATTCGTAAGTCGAGGTTTCACTGTATATGCACCATGCGTTTAGAATGCATGGAGAAAACAAAAAACATTTAGAGGTATGTTTTTAGTCTTTCGTAGACTGCAGTGATGGTGCACAGTGACAAAATGATTATTTGGCAGGTAAAAAAAACATAATTACTATTTTATGTGCATTTTTTTTGTTTTCACTTGTTGTTCAGTAACATTTTTCCATATAAACATACAAACAGAACCACAGATTGGCTCCGAATCTGTTGCGTGTTAGGCAGAACAAAATGCCAGACGATCTTGAAATTCCATCCGAATGCATTTTCTAGGTCTCAAAAAGATGACATGTCCGGGGTAACAGGGGACGTCTGGTCACCCCAACTACTATGGCAGAAGAAAGGCGTTGTTTTTCTGAGGCACTTCCCCCAACATCGGTTACATTTTGTCTCTTTGACCTCTGAAATCCTGGCTACAATACAAGATTCAAATATTCAAATACACAGCTTTGGCCATCGGCCACATATTTTCACTTTTGCTTTTGTCCCCTGTAAAAACCACGTACATAGAAACCACTTGCCAAAGCCCTTGAGAGTGACACTGAGAGAGATTTTTTTTGTCAGTATATATTTCCTCACTTGAACTAAACTAACATCTGTTACGGTAGAGAGGCTTTTTGATAGATTTTGCATTTCTGTCATCTAGAAATACATTTTAATGTCACCTAAATTGCTAACAGAGTACAGTGAAACCTCGGGTCATACGTAATGGCGGCGGCCGGGGAAAGGTTTTTAATTTTTCCATGCTCGGGTTCGGAAGTCGAATTTGGTTCATAAGAGGAAGCAAAAAAATCTTGAATCTCCGGTTCGTATCTCGAAAAGTTCGCAAGTATAGGCGTTCATAAGTCGAGGTTTCACTGTATATGCACCATGCGTTTAGAATGCATGGAGAAAACAAAAAACATTTAGAGGTATGTTTTTAGTCTTTCGTAGACTGCAGTGATGGTGCACAGTGACAAAATGATTATTTGGCAGGTAAAAAAAACATAATTACTATTTTATGTGCATTTTTTTTGTTTTCACTTGTTGTTCAGTAACATTTTTCCATATAAACATACAAACAGAACCACAGATTGGCTCCGAATCTGTTGCGTGTTAGGCAGAACAAAATGCCAGACGATCTTGAAATTCCATCCGAATGCATTTTCTAGGTCTCAAAAAGATGACATGTCCGGGGTAACAGGGGACGTCTGGTCACCCCAACTACTATGGCAGAAGAAAGGCGTTGTTTTTCTGAGGCACTTCCCCCAACATCGGTTATATTTTGTCTCTTTGACCTCTGACCCTTCTGTAGATCAGATCAGGCTGAGGAGGAGCACCCACCAAGCCACAGTTTGTCCAACTCCAAGCTAGGGATCCAGGGGCTGGAGGAAGAAGAGGAAGTGGAGGGCGATGATGAGGAGGAGGATGAAGGCAGCCTGACGGAGAAGTCTCACGATGAGGCACCGGAGTCTCCGTCTCCAGTCACAACAGGAGCGTATGAAGAGGAGGAGGAGGAGGAAGAGACGGAGACAGCTCCACTGGCTATGAGCTACGAACACACTCGCAGGTATTCATCTCTGTAAATACACAGGAAACAACATGAGGCTTGTTCAGGATGCACTTCACCTGAATAAACAATTGAACTGAGCCAACACACACCTGATATAGTATTTGTAAAAAAAAAAAACAGTTGAACAAAATTTACAAAAACTAAACAAAACTTACTTCATGCACCGACTACAACACTACACCCTGAGAAGGACAAACATAAAAAAAACGATAGGATGTCAATTCCCACCGTAGATGTACCAAAATAAAAAAGTCTGTGTTGGACTTCATCAAATGTTAGGTCAACTTCTGCTCCTTTCCTTTGCTCCTCTGTCTTCTACCTGTCTGTTCCCCTTTTTTAATCTCACCTTTCTGTTTCTCTGCTCTTTTCTGCAATATTCCTGCCTCTCTCCATCGCATTAACTCTCCACCTATTCCATCTCTACATCAATACTTTCATCCATTTCTTCCCCCCATTCATCTACCCACCTGTCCACCTCGCCATATTTCTGCCATCCATCCCTCACTTGGCGTGCAGGTGTATAGAGGAGGAGGGTTCCCTCTTGGACCTGGAGGGTCTGCCCAGCTTTCCCAAGAGCCTGGATGGGTTACGAAAAGCAGCCAGTGATGAGCACCCCTTTGACGTTAAAGACATATTTAACACTTCACTAGAGTCGGAGGCATTGAAAGAGACTTTGTACAGGCAGGCTAAAACCCAGGTATGTGACTGGTCTTTGGGTGACCGTTAAAAAAAAAGAGGGACAGGAAAGACCAGATCCGAAAAGATATGAGGGACAATTTTAATTCTGCATACACAGAGATGATGGATAGGGTGCTGCATGAAGCTGTAGTGAAAAAGCACCTTGCCCCTTCCCCCCCCCTGCATTTTTTGTCTCACTTAAGCCTCTAACATCTTCCCTGTAAACCGCTGTCTAATGGAGCATCACTGCAATGCATAGTGTCAAGACATTGTAAGACGATTATAGTTTATTCTGATTTGAGATCTGGCAGCATTGTTACAAATCTGTGGTTCAAGACGCACAAGCTGTCAGAAAATAACACACAAAATGTAGTAAGACCTGATGAACTGTCTTGACAAGCAGATGATATGTAAATAAATGTTACCTAAAGGAAAGTGTTTGAAAATAGTGAACCAGTAGTTTCCTTTTGTTTAAACTCACCTGTTTTCTCACGCAGGCTTATGCAATGATGCTGTCTCTCTCGGAGAACAACCCTTTGCACGCGCCCTCCCAGAACTCTCTGGACGCTTGGCTGAGCATGGGAGGTGGGCCGTCGGAGACAAGTGGCTTTCACCCTCTCAACCACATCTAGATGAGAGAGAGAGAGAGAGAGAGAGAGAGGGGAGATGTAGAAGAAAGAGTCAGAGGGACATAAGGTTTTTCCTCAACAAGAGTGGACACGAGTAGGTAGAAGACGTGGGGGCCAGAGAAGAATTCAATGTCACATACATTCAAGATAGAACGAATGTGTTTGTGTGTGCGTGTGTGTGTTAACGTGTGTGTGAGCAAGACAAAAAAGAAAGAACGACGAGGGGGGGGGGGTTGATCGTCCCTACGTTAAGGGGCCTCATAAGACTCTGTCTAAGAGAAAGCACTGCAAAGCTCCTGTTGATGTGAAGGATGTGAGGACTGCTTTTCAATAGCAAATGAAACTCTGCATCACTCTGCTCCTCCCCAAGTTCAAACAGCTCACTCCACAACACTGCGAGACCCTGCGTAAGGCTCTCATAAAGACTCGTAATGACTAGTGTGTCTCTAAAGTCTGTGTACACCGCCCTCTACAAGCACTGCAGCATCAGCACTGCATTAGCACTGCATGTACACAGGGTGGGGCTGTTTCACCAGGAACTGAGTGGGCGCGTGCACTTTCGTCTCCTGGTTTCTCCCACCAATCATGGGTGACTCATTTACTGATCCTCTTTCAACTGTCAGTGCAGAATCGACAATAGCACCACACAAAATGTTACTTGAGCAAATGACAGTTCCAGTAGACTGTTTTTTTTTTCTTGTTGATTTTTGAAAGATTCAAATCCAGAATGACATTCAATTTTTAAATGTGCACAGCAACTGGTGATTCTAATGAGCTATATGGGACATTAGCCATTGTAACTGGTTACCCAATATGATCATGCTGAAAATGAATTGGAATCATACTCAGAAAGTGGGTATTATCTCTCTGCTCTATTTCATCGTCATTTGTTAATTTTATTTACTGACTTTCCTCTTAGATACCACAGTATTGTTTCTCTGTAGGCACTGCAGTGCTAAATTGTTAATATAATTATTTTTAGAGAAGGACCAAAATTGTATGATATTGTCATATGATGTACAAAATAACCTAGATGTTCATAGCAAGAGTGGTATGTGCCAAATAACCCATAGAAAATGTTTTGTTCTCTGACAATCATTTCATGTCCAAGGGGCTTGCATTTGCTGTCATAGTTTTTTTTTTCTTATTAAGCTCTTATATATTTGATTTCCGACGTGTGTGTATGTATTTATTTCTGGTTGTTTTGTCTTGACTGGAGGAGTGAAAATGAAGAAAAGTCATTTTATCCCTCTTTTCTTGTTGCTGAAGGAATGAACGTCTATCGGAACATGGGGGAGATTCTGAATCTCTGGTTTTGATACGTTAGTGTGCCAAAATAGAAAGACCCCATGAAATTAACTGTCTTTATTTATAGTGAAAAATAGCTGTAGTTAGTTTAGATCCTTTTTGGCATTGTAACGTCCTGCAGTGTTTTTTTTTTAGTCAAACTATTTTAACCCATTATGCTGAAAATGTCTTGCTCAAATTGGCATTTATTGAGACAGACTATTCACATCAAGCTCCCTTTCCCTCTGCTTTCATTTGATAGACCAGGTCTGTCTAACAAATGCTCTTTAAGATAACACGTCCTATCTGAAAAAAATCAATCACAGTCACATTTGCATGAAAATCGTGTCATGCAGGAAGTAAGGCAAGCTCTCATTGAAACAAAATAAAAACGTACTCCTTATTTAGTAACCCACAGATAGTATTAGAATGGACATCATAATTCTGCTGGTCAGTTCCTCCAACACATGTAATAGAAATGTCGAGTTGAAAACAAAAACTGTTGATCATGAGTTTAACAGTATATTTCCTGTTCGCTCTGCCCTCATCCTGAAAATTCATTCTATGTCATCCACAAAGTATCTGTGCCATGGAGGTCACGAGTCATTTACTGTAGATAATTGTAGATAGCTGCAGGAGGCAGGGGGTGAATATTGTTGATAACTGTTGCCTTGGTCCTTCCTGCGTACTGGGACTTTGAGAACTTGGCCTGATGCTGTACTTTCAAACTAGCACTTAAACAATGTGGGTCCAAGCTATTAATTGAACAGGCTTAGGTCCCTAGAGGTTAGAACATGGATCAGTTTTCAGACTAATTTCATTAGATGAGCAACCTGTGCTCACCATGGAGAATAAGAAAAATCTGCGATGGAAGCACTGTAATTTTTCTTCATGACAGCAGGTGGTAGTGTGATGCTAAGACTGCTGCATCATCTCATTTTTCTATAGACAGGAGTCTTTTTCTAATTCTACTGAATGAGGTTTCATTCATGGTAAACATGTTTTTTCCAACTTGTGATTATAAAATGTAAAGACTTGGGCTGTTAAGTTTTTAGGTGGACTAGATGTAATAAATCATGTCATGGACTACTGTCATAAGCACGTGCCGTGTAAAGCAAAGGAATTGAAGGCATTGAAGTATTCCATTTTGCCAACTTCATAAAGTATTCTGGCAGATGGTCGCTGAAAGATATTTCAGCATAATAGAACGTGGTTGCTGTTTTCCCCCCACTGTTACAGGAGAAGTAAAAAATATACTTGTTTCTTTTTGACTGTATAGTATTTTAAAGAATGAAAAAACAATGGTGCATTGTCTGAAGAAAAAAAAATCAATGAAAAATATGGGTTTAAATGGATGGTGCTTGTTTTGTTTGAATCTGAGTTGTATCGCCTCTGTTATGTTTATTGAAAACAAACAAAAAAAGATATTGTGCATGACGTGTTTAGCAGTCATAATGATGTCCATTTGTGAAATGTGTATCAAATCAAAAAATAAGAAAAAAAAAGAGAAAGAAAAAAAATAAATCCGTAGATGCACTTATTGTACATGTGGTTAGGTTAGTAGGTTTGACTTCAAGTTCTTGACTGCCTTACAGATGTTTGGGCAGGTGGCTCGAAAAGACATAGTGAAGACTTGTGGGAGCAGACATAATGAAAAACAGTAAAGGTTTGTAGAATAATATTGAACAATTCTGAAATTGCAGTTCTTTTCATGCTTGTGATTATTGAAGATGTACTTTAGAGAAATCTCATTGAAAAGATATGACTGATGATAATTCTGTAGAATAGCAATGTATACCAAATGTAATCTTTCCAATGCTATGAAGAATTTATACATGAAATTGATATGCAATAAAACCTGTGTGCTTTTTAAATGAGTCCCCTGGTGGTGTGTGAACTATACATGAGAATTAATCAATACAGAAACTCAAATTTAACCTTTTTATAAAGTATGTTTATTATTATTGTAAGAGACTAATCTTATATTACATACACACTCACTTTCCATTTGTTGCTGCTGATGGTCTGCTGTCAGTCAATAGACTTCCTTCCATTACTTCAAGCCTGGTCATTTTTGGGGGCCGAGTCACAGCAATCCTTTTATGGTCATCCTGTGGAATTTTCAGACAAATTATTCAATGCACAATGACTTTATGATACATTTCCTGTTTATGTGGCTGTTTATGAGATATTAAAATTCATAATATCGCCATTTCAACAAATTACAACATATAAACATCCCTTCGCCATTTAACATCAGCAACATCTTGGCATCATGTCTACCAAGTTTGACATGAATCTGATGACCTGTCCAATAGGAGTGTGTTAAAATTGATCATGTGTCCAAGCACACATCAGTCCAATTACCTCACTTCCGGGTGGCTAATTCAACCTATACACGAAGGTTGTTCGTCTTGGTGAGCACCAAATTTGGTGTGCGTAGCTAAAACCATCTCGTCTGCCGCCTGCAAGAGAGGGGCGTGTCGTGTGGTAGTGACGTCACGACACGACACGCCCACCACACGACACGCCCCTCTCTTGCAGTCCGCAGACGGATACTGTTGGGAGAAAGGGGCAAAAAAAATCATAAAAAAATGATGGCGTACAGTATTCCTTTAAGAGCCAAAACGCGGAAGTGACGCAAGACGGCTCGCCTTCCTCGTAGACCCCACAACCAAAACATCCTTCGTTCGTGCGCAATGTGCGGCCCTTCCTCCTAGTATGGCCATGTTTTAATCTAACACTTGGCGCACATCGTCGGGAAGCACCACCACGCCCAGCGTCAGCTGCACCATGCTTCAGCTGAACGACACGGTGGAGCCGGAGAGTCCGGGCGCCGCCGTCCTCCACCCTGGAGAAACCGAGGAGGGAGTCGAGGTAGCGTTCACTCCGCCGGAGGCCGGGCGGAGCCTCCGACACGGAGCCTCCGTGGCCTGCTGCCCCCCGCTGCAAACGCTGACCCCTTTCCATGTGCACAACCCCACAGTGCAGGCCAAAGTCAAGGACTATTTTGTTTTCAGGGTAAGTTGCTCCACAGCACATAACCGATTCTGTTACCCGCCTTTGAGGCCGACTTATCTGTATGACTTCATGGTAAATAGACACGAATATTAGCTTACCAGGACCAGGAGAACATTATCAGCATCATCTCGTCGAGATGATCTCTGACGGTTGTCTCATGTCTTCTCTGATCTCAGCCAGGTACCATAGAGCAGGCTGTGAGCGACATCAGGACTGTGGCACTCCCTTCTGAGGATGGAGAGGTGCTCAGTGTCTGGCTGCTGGCAGAGTTCGTATCCCCACCAGCTTGTCATATCTATCAGCCTGCAATGAAACAGCTGTTGGACAAGCTGCTATGTTGTCTTAGTTTTCATTGTTCACTTTAAACATTCAATCATACATGACATTAAATTGACGATGACTGATTATGTGCTTGATAATGAAAGTTTTAGTTTTTAATTGTTTTTGTAATTGTAATTTTCTGTGGGACTTTACAGAATTGACCACTGGAACAATGAGAAGGAGAGACTTGTGCTTATAACTGATAGGTATGATTAAAAGTTTGTTTGCTCATTAATTGGTCAAATATATGTACCTCTTTGCATATTTATCATCTGTTGGCACAATTTGCCATCTTTTTGGTTTTGGCCAGGTCACTGCTGGTGTGCAAGTACGACTTCATCAACCTGTTGTGTCAGCAGGTGATCAGGATCTCTCTCAACGCTGTAGACACCATCTCACTGGGTGAATTTGAGTTTCCACCCAAATCCTTGAACAAGTAAGCCAACATACATAAGGCTGCCAACAACAAAGACTTGTTGACCAAACAATTTACAATGTCTAATTCATGCCACTGTGACACGATGAATATTATTTCACTAAAGCAATGCTAATATTGCAGCTGTGATTGTGTTGGTTATTAAACCAAAGTTCCTTTAAGCATTCAATGTTCTGCATAGGTATCATCTACAGCAGGGGCCGCCAACTTTTTTGAAACAGAGTGCTACTTCAGGGGTACTGAATAATACGAAGGGCTACTTGTTTGATAATAACTTCCTGAATAACATAATGTTGCATGGCTCACCATTAATGATGTTATTATTATTAATAATAAATATACATTGGTGAATATGACTGATCACATGTTAATGTTCAGGATTCCTCACAATAATTATCAATAATGACTTACCATGGTAGGACTCATATACATTTAAACATAAAACTTTATTTTTTTTTATTATTGTCAATCAGTTTCAACATTTGAAAGTTTTGTAAATATGTTTATTGACAGTTTAGTAGGAATGAGCACATTTGTAGCACGTTCAATAACACCGTCTAGAAAGTAACAATACCATCTAGATATGCCCGCACACGAGTCGCATTAAATACGATTACCGTAGATCAAGCAGCTGGCTGATCTTATAAAGTCACACTGCCCTAACACTGCTGTATTTTCATTTGAATTCTATTTTTTACAGAAGGGAGGGCTATGGGATTCGTGTCCAGTGGGACAAACGCCCTCGGGCTTCTTTCCTTAACCGCTGGAACCCTTGGTCCACAGACATGCCTTACGCTACCTTCACAGAGCACCTGATGGCCCACGCCGACGAGAAAGTCGCCTCACTGTGTCAGGTATAATCCCTGTAACTAGATACCACTAAAATGCAGTTTGTGTAATTACTCCTACCCGTTAACCGATATCTTGAAATCATCGTAGGATTCAAAGTTTAAAAAGTGTAACATGCTGTTTTGTGTTAGCCTCATTCTATAAGAAAAACAATGGTGACTAGTGGTGCCACAGTTCATTCATGCACAGAAGGCAGCAAACACAGCTCCACTTTTTGCAGACACCAGTTGCAATTCATGCCTAGGAGAAAGCTAGTCATTCATAAAATTACAATAAACAAAGTTTTGATCATGTTTATGAACAGTTATTTGTTGTAAGTTGTTTTTTATATTTTTCATCACTTATTGGCATGGAAACAACAGCACCTGGGGGTATTTGGGGGTATGACTAGCAGGAGTGCTACATGCAGTAAACAGGCCTTATTTTGTAGAGTCTCAAACACATTCATTATTCTAAACTAATGAGAGCAAATACAGATGTTGCTTCCATTCTAGACATTTCTAGACAAACGAAATGTGAAAAAAACAACAGATTGTCCATCAATTAGATTTTGATTCCTTGCTGTTTTTCGTTTGTTATGTCTAGCTGGACAACTTTAGGACCCAGCTAGTGCAGGCAGTGAAGAAAGCCCATAAGGAGCAACCAATCCCTGGCCGAGCAAACGGTGTGCTGATCCTGGAGAGACCCCTGCTCATTGAGACCTATCTGGGCATCATGTCCTTCATCAACAATGAGGCCAAATTGGGCTACTCCATCACCCGTGGCAAGATCGGCTTCTAAAAGCCAGTTTCTCCAAAATTCAACAAAGTTATAACCATGTGTCTGTGTTACACTGCACTGTGTGAGAGGCCATTGCTCCACTACAATGCGCAACCAGTGTGTAAGCCCATGAGATTTCCACACTTGTGTAAGTTGGTTTCATGGACAGGTGGTGAGCCTACTAGAGGTAGATGTTGCGCAGCACTGCATGGACTGTCAACTCTTTTGTTTTTAGTCACCCCAGTGCTTTTCTATCAAAGAGCTGATGGCACATCTGCTGTAGCCACGTGGAACCCCCCCAGGAATGAAAGCCAATGTGATGACTTTGAGAGATAGTATACAGCACATGCATCAAGTCATCTTCTTGTTACTTCATTACAGATTAAGCTTCTTGTACTCTCATGCTGCTTTAACCAGTTACTGACAGACTGTCATAACTAATGTGATGTTGCTGACATTTCAGTGCTGCTTTTAGGGTAGCACTAACACCAGGGTCATTATTTCAGGGTTAAAGGTTAGTTTTGTTTATGAGAAAAGAAGACACAGAAGAGATAAAAGTCAAACCTTTACATTAGCCTAGAATATGTTCCATATTTGCTGCGTTTATGTGGTGGTATGAAGGTTTGTTTCATTCAGACTATGAGGACAAATCAAATCTGGAATGGAATGGCAGCTGATGGACTTCATTTAACAGTTTCATCACATGGTAATTGTAATAAACATTACTAATATGGAAACTCTTGCAAGATCTGGAATGTTACTGAAAAGCTCTGGGTTCAGTAGTGGAAAATAAGTGTGATGACCTTCCCCTGTTATTTGGCCAGTGTTACGCTCTCAACTGTATGCTTGCCTTTAACCTAATTATGTTTTTCCTCAGACTAGGGGACTGCTGTTACCACTTGGAAAGATGCATTAGCTACTGTAGCTAAAACAGTCTTGTATGCTAACAGTAATTTATGCAACATTACCTTGCAAACCACATTGTTATTTTTTTTAAGTTGCCTTCAAGGTTCTTCCGTTTGTACTGTAAATGTGCCATGGTTTCCATTTGCATTCAGCTGCAATAAACTGCACTGAAAATAATGGATGAGACACACAAAATTAAATAAATAATTAAATAACGGAGCATTCTATCAAGCACCTAAATACTGTATGTATCCTGTGAATAGGCTATAGATGTTTTGTTATGTTGCTCTCTGTAGTACCCATTGTGCTACCAAAGCCAACACAACTCATCTTAATGCTCAACCACATCCATGAATAATTGTGTCCCATGCCTTGCGCATGTTTCTTGCATGCTGCGTTTGCATGACAAAGTTTTTTTTTAAAAAGAAACATCCAAACTGAATTTGTAAATACTAATACGGATGTATTTATATGCTGCCACTTTGATGCATTTAACATATGAATAATTCTAGGAAAATATGTTATTTCAGTGTTTTATTTAATTTGGGGATTTTGGAAGGGATGGACATAATGTAAGAAAACTGGAGTATTACTTTTACTGTTCCAGATACTTGTTGCACAGAAGCTACAATAGAGAATAATAAATGCCTACATGTTCTTGCTGGGACCTTGTTTGTGCATTTTCATTGAAGTCATACTGCCCAGGACTGCAACAAAGTGATTACAGAGTCTGCACAGTGTTCATTTTATCAAAGGGACAGCACAATGACTAATGATGCCTGCAAGCTCAGAATATATTCAGAATATATTGTCTGTTTGGATTCTTGCTAGCTTTTCAGTTTGGTCACAGGGAGCATACAACTAATGATGTAGTATTTGCAGATGACACGTAACACTAAAAGAGTTGCTTTAAAATTACACATTGAAAAACCTGTCTAAGGACTTTGTTCCACTGAACAGATCCAATACCACAAACAACCACAGGGAGATGTATTTTCTTATGAAGATCATCAAATGTGACTCTACTGGGTTCACAAAAATAGCAAATAAGACATGCACAGATTATAGTAACTCACCTTAAACTGCATTTCTCCTGACAAAATTTATTCAAAAATAGTTAGACTTTAATGCCAGTACAAGTACAAAATGTGTAAAACTGTACATCTTTGAGAACATCTATCATCTCTCATTCTTTTCAACTAGTGCTTTAGTACAAAATTTATTTAAAAATGTCTATTTCTATCAAACACAATCGTTCTCACCAAGAAATAAGACACCTCAGTAACCAGCACTGAGGGGCCTAGGATTTTGAGGGTTAGGGTTAGTGTTCCCACCAGTCTGGTCACCTTAACATGTTCCTGTGTGTTTAAGTGCTTGTGCCTACATTGTCTTAACTGTGATTCAGTTAATCTTGATACCTGTGTTTATGTGTGCTTTACTTGTCCTCCTGGTCAGTGTCCATGTAGCAAAAACACAGCTGCTCCTTTCCAAGCAGGATCAGCGAGTCTCCACTGCAGTGCCAGCTCAGTGATTGGACCTGGAAACCCCCTGGGAGGAGAGACAGAGATGTAATTGTGCTGACAACACACCCGACATATACACTATATGGTATAACACCCTAGTTTGATTGTGATTTAATTTTACATATGCACACAAACATCTATCTATCCATCCATCCATAACAGTTATACCTGAAAAAGGGACTTCTTGCTATACTGACATGCATAAGTTACCTGGTACATAAGCATCTATAGTTAAGTTTGTCAGTGACAAAGCCTTTACCCTCAGTGGGAACTTGGACAGAAACGCAGCCTGATGGTGACCAGAGATAGAGCTTGGTGTTGGCCGTGCACAGTGCCAGCCGAGGGTGTCGAGGGTCCCATTGAAAACAGCGCACAGCTGATGTCTGCTCCAGGACAGCCTCCAGGTTCATCTTCTGCATGTCCCACACCCAGACAACACTGGCCATATTGTCTACAGTAAAAGAAACAACAAACTTTAATTAAAAATCACTGCCTGTGAAGAATTGTAGCACAAGTAAATTGAGATAAACATTGATCTTAATGGAAAAAAAATGTGCACATAATTATGACTACGTAAAATACAATTCTTGGACTTATTGCAGAGGTGAAACAGCATAACTGTGAAGTCTTACCATTTTTGGTAGCTAGATAGCGACTGTCAGAACTAAATGCCAAAGTAGAGACACCAATCTTGGGATTGGCTCTGTCTGGGTCTGGTTTGACCACAGGAATTTGGACTGGCAGTTGGCAGATCTCATCTGCATGACACAAAAACAAATTTCAGTATTGTGATCACACAAGTTTTTTTACTTGACCTTGTTCAAAATGAAAAAAGAAGACATACATTTGCTTTGGGTGCCAAATAGGGTGGAGCCAACTGTGATGTTGTGTAGAGACAGGTCATCGCTTTCCACAGCTGGCCGTTTCTCAACTTCCTTATACACAACCTAAACACACAACAGTTAATAACCAAACTTCAATGCCCTCAAGGATTATCATGCAGACTGGCTGAACAAATACTCACAGCTTTGGTATTGTTGATGGTTGCAGGGTGGTCAAACTGTGCAATTTTCTTCCATGTGATATGATTGAGAATCCGCACCTGACATGAGGATATTAAAGTCTTGAGTTTATTTGTACTGATATTTATGATTCAAATTTTGTAGTGCAGATAAAAAACACATTGAGGATTCTACTAAATACATTTTATAATAAAGTTTAGTATATTATTTTCATTCAAGGGTACGCCACCAACTTTCTGTCTTTTTACTGGACTTGTGGACCACTACAGCATGTAAGAAAACAATGAAATATACCTTTTAAAAACTGTCTAATGCAATTTCAGTAGAGTTTGAAAAGGATAGTGCTTAATTAGAGGAATAGTCCGGTAAGCTACTTGGTGTTACAATACTCCTGAATAGTGTTAAGTCAAACTACAATGTGACATTCGGAAGATACATGTTTGTACATACTTTTCCATCATAGCTGCCAATGGCCAGGAATTGACTGCTGGGGCTCCAGGTCACAGACTTGACACCCAGCGACCACTCGTAGGCGCTGTAAGTCGATAGCAACCGGCCATCCAATGAGTATAGCAACACTTTGTACTGTAGAGAGGACATAAAGAACTTGTGAAACACCACTTTTTAATTCTAACATTGATCTAAAACTTTAGGTGATAATTAACTGTATCAGAAAGACTAGGTATTTGCTCAACAAAACTGTCAAGAAGGTTAATCTAGGTTCCTCTCTTATTGAATCTTTGTAAGGCAGCTGACTCACCTCCAGACAGCTGTCCCACACTGCCAGCACACAGCCATTGGGAGACCACTCCAACCCTGCAAGGTCCTGTGTCTCAGTCTCAAAATGCTGTGAAAGAATTAAATGAAATACATTTTAAACTACACCTGTACAGAAAAAAAAAACATTATCAAGAAATATTTCTTAACAGTCTGGGTCAACAACAACTGCAAAGAATTAACACTGGATTTGGAGGTGCTCAATGAAGTTAGAAATCAATCTGTAATGCAAAATGGGTTAATTTAACGAATAATAAATCTACTACCACAGACATAAACTGAATTATTTTTCTTCACCTAAACTTCCACTTCCACTGCACAAATAAATGGTCAGAAAACTCAAGGGAAAATTTAATGTCTTACCCTGAGCAGATGCCAATCGTCACACACAAAAACACTAACATAGTCTTTGCAGTCACGGCGTTCTGCCAAGGCCATATAGCTGCCATCTCTACTAAAATCTATACCTATGGATTAAAAGATGAGACAAATATGTAATTTCACAGACACAATACCACTTGGGGCATATAAAACTACTACGTATGGTGTATTTCCTACAATAACACTTAAATAACTTGGTTCAATTGATAAATATAATTTTGATAGGATTAATATAATTTTCCATTGTAGCATATAGCCCCTGTAAAGCAGCTATCTTGCGCTCATGACAATTTTAATTTTCAGTTTTTGAAAACTTTAATCAACACTCAAAGGTCAATTCTGCAGGGTAAATATATAAATGACAACATAAAACAATTACTTGCATTTAAACAGAACAGAGTATTGACATTAGGAAATTACATTTTATTACTAACTGAATTTAAACCTCACAGTTTCCAGAGTATATAATTGTCTAACTCTTCTTTTTCTATCAAGTTTCTGCTATGTAACTATCACAATTTATATAATGGCTGTGAGAATACACAGGTCACAGAAGGGCATAGTATTGCATAGACATAATTTTTCATAGACAATAATTCTTTCCCCTTGTTGCTGACAGGCCGGTTATGAAGAGCATGCCCCATTTACTGAGGAGAGGCACAGCTGTCAGCAGACAGAACCATAGTTTGGCCACATACCCGGGGTCATGCCACAAGATAGAGAACAACATGTGATTCATGGGGCATGCTGAGGCATACCGCTGGTCCTGTCCTCAGGTACTCCTGTTAATACTGATATACTCATAAGCCAGGAGGAAATAAATTAAACAATAAAATTCCCATACTTACCCTTCTGACATGCTTTGGGATACTTGATGTAAGACACAGCTTTGGTGCAGAGGGACCAGACAGTGACTCTAAGCTACAAGGCAACCAGAGATGAGGGGTAGGGGTGATGTGGGGTTGACAGAGTTATCGTCAAGTGAAAGCATGATAAGCAAGCACACCATACTGCTAGGCAACACAAAAGCCATAAATACATCCAAGCACACGATCTTGCCTGAGAAATACAAGAATCTTATGACTGACAAAAATACAGGAGTCAGACTTCTGGCAGGACATCTTCCATGTGATTATTTTTTAACATGGGCATACAGAATTAACAATTATCTGAGTCTGATCCAAGTACCGCGTGTTAATGAAATAGCTTGTTTTCTTTTAAAGTTTTTAACAGTTGTATGACAAGGTTCTCAGACCCTGAGACCGAAGCAGTGGTCTATTAGATCACTGCTCTATCACACTTTGTATGATTGTACAATTGGGCATGAAGGTGTTTATATAGAGTGCTACAGCCCCACTGTTCATATCAGGATAAGATATTTAAATATAAATTATAAATCAGGTTTAATAATAATAATACAACAGTAGGTGCTGTGCAATCTTGTGCATTTCTACTTACCACAAACTTGTACTATTTTGCAATTCTCAGAAAAATCAATAATCAATAACAATAACAGATTTCCTTCAGTAAATCGTTTTTGCCCAGCCCTAATATTTTCCCTTCAAAAATATGCACAGCTAAAACTATTAAATGACATAGCTTTCAACACGGTGTCCAGACAGACATTTGAACTGAGCCAAGTCTGACACCGAACTGGGTTGGAGTGTCAACCCTACAGTTCGTCAAGACATCCAGCTGTGTAAGGCCTGCAATAACAAATCACGACACAGTTCATGGACATCCCCTCAGACACAGTACCATAGCAACCAATATCAATATAACTCAAACACAAACTTGCTTCCACTTATTATATGCCTTGAACCAACCACACAAGGGATGCTGGCAGATCAAGACCTGAAAGACAGTGTAACTTTAAACTGGGTGAAGGAAGGGCAGCATGAGGGAAAAAGGTGGGAAATGCTTCTCAGTGTTGTGTGGTATGTAATAAGATACTCAGTTGGTAAAGCTATACTTCAGATTAAGTATCCTCACCAAAGGTGAGCAGTAACTTGGGAATGAGGGCTAAGGACTTGAGGGTGGTGTGAAAAGTCCAAATTTCAGTATAACAGCTGTTGTTTACACAATTCACATTTTTGCCGTGGAAGACATAAATGCAGATGGTACATACAACAGTTTACTACTGTTTTGATCACTACAGGGACAATTTAATTCATTAAAAATTGAGTGATTGTGGTGATTTTCCAGGGCTGGAGGAACTTAAATTATGGTGTCATGTGTGGCTGTTGTAAAGTCCTTTTAGACTGTATTCAAGAGCTTATGTTGGCATCTTGTGATAAGGTAAGCTACTTTAGACACTACCAAGCAGGACAGGAGTGGCTAATTACAAGCAGGACATCCAATTAGTAAATATTAGAAATTAATCACAACAAGAACACCACACAATTAGGAAGCATTCCCAAGTGGACAGATGTGGGCAACATGATAACTATGATCAATTACAGACTAAAGTTACTGACAGCAGGATGGAATAAAATGTATCAGCCGTTCTGGTTGCACGCCTGGACGGGCGCAAAGAATGGGCAAGTGTATTTGATGCCATATAGGCCTATCTGTCAACAGAGGCTTAGACTGTACGCATTCCACATAGGAAGCTATCACAAACCAATATAGCTTATTTCTCTTGTTACAGCCTCATGATTCTACCAAGGAACTGGAGCTTCTCACAGCCCACACATAAGTATGGGTAAGCTATTGTCTCATGATGCAGTGCAGCAGCTGCCTACATTTGCAGTTTAGTCTGGTAGCATTGTTGCCAACAATGCTGAATTTTAGCAAGGCTCCAGCAGTACTTTCCAAGAATGCAACTGCTAATCCCTTCACAACAATGTAAAAACCATTAGTGAGGTCAAGCTCAATAATGTCCTTGGCTAGAGTTTTTCCACCCCTCAGCTGGTAAAGGTGGATTAACATGGATGTGCAAGTGACATTCTGTGAGGTCCTAACAGAAACAATCACAATTCACTTAGGAGATAACTTGCATGATGTGTCACAATATATAAACTACATTTCAGTAATGTGACTTTCGATTAACTATGTGACACGGCACCATACTGTAATCTGTTAGAACAGATATTCTGTTTTGGGTTATAACAAAACAAACACACTGGCACACAACACAAAGACTACCAGATACACACTCAGCCAGCTAAGCAGATTTACTAACACACACAGAGATAAACACTCAAGCACACACAGAGACAGAGGCACGATCCACACCACAGGCAGCTGTCCCTAAACAAGTTAATATAGCAGACTGTTTATGACTGAGGCTGAAATTCAACACTGACACGAACACCAGTCTGGCATAGCCTTAATGAAATCTTGGGCCAGGGTGAAGGTAAGTTCAGTGGGCCCCTTGGCAATGTGGTAGCTTGGTTCCTCTGTTAAATTAGCTTTGTAACTATGATGGGAAGCTCAGTTGTAGAGAACTTCCTGCTCATATCCATCCACATGATTACAGCACTGAATGAGTCCGGGTGAGAAGATGCTGGATATGTAGGCATGAAGTAACATTTCCTGCTTAAGTCAGTGAAGATTTTCAGTCATCAATGTCATGATATGTACCACACAAGAGGACTTGCTAGAGGTTCACGAGGAAGTTTCGCCTCTCCTGCAGTTCTAAATAATCTGTAGGGGCATTCCAGGCATTTGAATGCCTTCATTGGGTGCTTTTGTCTGGTCTGGTCTGATATTGTCAGGCTGTTCTCCTTTACCTAAGTTCAACTTAACAGCTAATGTCTCAAAGGATTGATAAACAAGCCCTAGCATGAAAAAACGCATGTAACAAACAATTTTCATGATGAGTTCTTTTAGTTTTCTCTCTCAGCCATTGTCATCTTACCCCTTGCTTTGTCCAAACAAGGCTGCAAATTTCCACTTTACTCTGACAACTGTCACAGAACACTAGTAAATGCGCATAGCAGAGAAGCTGGAACTGGATGAAGTTAGGCACTATGGGTTGAAAAATTACCTACAACTAATTAATAATTACAATATTTGCCAATTACGCTGCTGCTAATTATTTCAGATGAAATACTTCTCTGTGGAAAAAAATCTGCTAAATGGACAATCTTAAACCCCTGCCTCTGTGGGCACATACATCTATCTGGACAATTCACCTTTAAAATTAGTGAAGTACTTTTCTGTTAATTAAACATCTGTCCAGGCTTTTGTTGATCAATTGTGAAATCGCTATCCACTGCCACAAGGTAGCCACACAGCAACAACATGCCTGCTCTGAGAAAGAAGCATCTAGTCATTTCTGCTTTCTCTTAATAGAAGATAGACAGACAGACACAAAGCAGACATACCACAGACGCTTCCACTCCCTGCTCCCCTCTCTAAACCAGACACAGTTGTGTATTTTCTCAAAACACCTGTCAAATGAGTCCTGGGGTCAGGTTCGGCAGTACAGACGTGGCAAGACGTGTGGTGCCCCATCATATTCCACATGGCCCGAAGGTGGTGTCTACATGTTCTCAGTCAGCACAACACTTGCTTAATGTGGAATGAATATAAAACTAGAATCAGGTGGAACTCAATGAAACTAAATCACAAAATGCAACATCTCTAATTTGGCCACCACGTTTACCAATTTGCTCTCATATACTAGGGAATGAAATATCATCAAACCATTTGTGGAAATTCATATTGTTCTGTTAGCATTTATGAAAAACATGTCATACATTAGCTCCTTTTTTCTTCGGGCACTTCTCTAGCTAGTATGACCTGTGGTTCGATGTCACTAAATATTTCTTGAAGTATAACAGCCTATAATATATTACTTAAAGGACATGATTAAATGTACTTGCTTTCTAAGAAATACAAAACCTCTCAGCAGGGCTCATACTCATTGCACCCATGTTCTAGTGGCATCTGAGATTCATGTATGACAGGACGATAACAGGAGGGTAGCTATGAAATCAGCCTGAATACATGCAGCAGGTGGGGGGCTATAGAGGCAGTCAAGAAAGGCTCTGGTGTCTGGCTATTTTCAGGTCCCCCTTGCTTGTAGGCCAGCAACAGTTGAAGCCAGACAAGCATATGCATAAACACACTTCGGTACCCATGAATGCATGCACACATGCACACCGCAACTTCACACTTACATGGAACTCGGTGGTGTTGAGAATGTGACGTCCATCTGGACTCCAGCGCGAGGAGACAAGTCCTATTGAGCCCTCATCAATCTTACAGTGCCACTCTGGCTGTTCGAGAGACCACACCTGAAGATAAAGACAGAAGGGAAGAGTGACAATAAGACGACAATCAGCCATTCATGATAACGTGCCTCATATACATCCTGTTCATCCCTACAAATTATCTCCATTAGGTAGAAACACTTAAGTATCAGAAACCATGAAAGACTGGCGGTGGATACCCCTACAAAGGTAAGCTGTTCACACTGCAGTATACATTTAACAGTACAATGCATGCAAAACAATATTTCAATTGTTTGGTAAAGTGTGGCTACTGATCCAAAAGTAGAATACTGTTCTCTAAAAATTGCAAATGAGTTACCAAAAAAAACTGTTGTTTTTAATAGTTACATTAGTTAAGAGAAGAAAAGCCAGCTGGGTTTTTGAGTCATTGAGTGACATTTTTTCGTATTCTAATTCGTGTTTTTCCATAACGTTAGTGTTTTACAAAGCAGCAGTAGTACCATTTCTAAATGTGACGTATAACAAGGCATGACTGATGCAACTACTATATTTTAAAGTGATTTTTAAAAATAAGCAAATCATTTCCAGTGATAACACTTTATTTTGGGGAGAAAATATTAAATATTAATGTTTCCTTGATTTCTACGCTTCTTGAAACAGAATGCAATGAAACAGCATTTTAGTATTTTGGTGAAACAAATTTTGTGCAAATTTAATCTGGAAAGCATGATCTTCATCTTTTTTGCATATATTAGCAAGCCTTCATTTCTATTATGGTAAAGCTATTGGGAAAAAAGCAAAAGAATTATACATTACATTAATAATACCTCTACTAAAAAGAAAGCACTCTTTCAGCATATGACTGAGCATTCACACTACATCCTGGCTCATATTATTGTCCCGTAACATACCTGTACCAGTCCTCTCTTGTACATAGCACAGAGGATAAAGAGAGAGTCTGAGGACCAGTCCATGTGGGATACCTGGTCCAGGCAGGTGTAAAGCTGCAAGATCTGCAGGGTGCTCACATCTCGCACTACCAGTCTGTACTGCACACAGGTAGCCTAAGAAGTACAATCAATGAGGCCTCTCAGAATAAAAGACAGATTTACTTCACCAAACGACAAATTAGTCTACTTTAAAAAGAACACTCACCAAATATTTACCATCAGGGGAAACTTTACAAAGCTGATTGGATTGCTTGAAGACCTCTGAGAAATTCATCTTTTGATCACAACTATTCCTTTGCACACAAAAAGTAGTGACTTAGCATTAAAAACGCTGACTGGGTTTCGTCAAAACCTTCAACATCATGAGAGAGAAGAGTGGTTTTAACGGAGGGGTTAGCCGATTCATCTCAACTGGCGCAGTGCACACATATTACCACGAGATGACGCCATAAGTCCGTTCAATGAATTAGCTTCATACACAATAAAAACAATACATCACATACACACAGTTCTTCTGTGAGTTAAGAAAAGTTGTTATATAGGAATATTACTTTGCTCAGTAACATTGGATTTAGTCCATTTAAAAACAACCTCAGCAGAAACAGCTTCGAAGTGCTATTAACGTTAGCCGAGCTAACTTCAACACCATGTAATAAAACAGTTTAAGCTAAGCGACGCAGCCGACAGATTAAATCACTACGTCGTTGCAATTTTATCCTTTATCTGCGGTAACTCTAAGATTGTAGCCAGTGAGTAGCAAAAACTAGTTTGCTATGTGCTAGCGGTGATGTTAGCTGTTGACTGTCACTGGACGCTACAACGTTAGCATCCAGCATGGAACGCTACTAGCAACAAAGCTGTTTGTTTGGTTACGCGTCACAAAACTTCACAGCATATGGTAGCACCCACCTCCACCAACAATCCTCTCTTTATTCCGTCGCCTAGCGGATAGAAGCAACAACAAAAAACCCGTAAGCTGTTTAAAAAGTTTTTTTTCTTTACATGATAGTCCTCGTAGCACAGGCTACCACACTCACTGTTGCTAGTTTGTCGGTTTAAACTTGTGACGTCATGCAAAGCTACCCAATCAGCATCGCTCTGCAGCGACATGCCTTCTGGGAAATGTAGTTTAAAGTTGTATTTTTGCTTCTATTTCTGCGCGTTTCTATGAATTAGTATAGTATAGTATAGTATAGTATAGTATAGTATAGTATAGTATAGTATAGTATATACTCAAATTCTGCTATTTTTACTAGAGCTGAGATATATAAATATATTTTCCAAGCCATACATGTACTATTTGTGATTCTTTCATAATTGCTTTATGAGGCAAATGTGTTTTGTGCATGATGTTTGTCCTGGTGTTAGTGAAGGCAATGACAACTTCATCACTTGGTGTGTATCCCCCACCATCATCTCCCTGCCGCGGCTTTCCCGCTTGTGTGCGCCCAAACCGCGCTACCGCCTCCCTGCTCCACGCAGCGGCAAACCCGCTTCACCTCCTCCTCAGTCCCCCGCTGCAAAGCTCACAACTTCCCCGAGGAGCTGTTTCCTCGCAGTATCTTCTTTCTTTCTTTCTTTCTTTCTCCGAAAAGTCAATCGTCTCCAACCACTGTTATCAAACTCTGAATTCGGTCGATTTATTTGTTTTTTTTCTGGTTTTGTTTTCCTTTTTTCTTTTATGGAGGGTCACTCTCTGGGCATGTTCGATAACAAACAGACAGGTGCTCGGCGCAACATAATTCCTGTGCATTTGGACTGGACTAATAATAACCTTCAGGTACGTTGATTTATTTTTCATTGACTGAGGTGGCGAGGTCGAGCTGGGAATTTAAGTGGTGGAATATGTTTTGCGGGGCAACCTGTTTGTCAACGTTTGGTTTCCAATCGTGACAAATCAAAACAATTCGTTAAAACGAGTCTCGGGCAACACAGCACCAGCTGACCTGTAAAACGCAATGAGAACTATACCATTCTTTTTTTGTTGTTGTTGATTATACTGATTTGATTCTGCAGTGGTCGTGATTTTCCTGTTGTTTACTAATGTTCTTCATTATGTCGGCCTTCTCTTAACACTATTGACGCATATTGAAAAAAGACAAATAAAATTAGCCGTCTAAATAAAATTGTAGGCATTTGAAACCATACCAAATATAGCTTATGCATGCTGTTACTATCAACCTGATATAGATTTTTCCCCATTTTCACTAGGAGAAGTTGAAAGGTTCTTTGTTACTTATTATTAACATATAGCACGTTCAATAAAATATTAATATTATTTGTTCGGTAAAATTCACAAAATATTTATATCAGCTTATTAAGAGCTACTCTTTTTATGTATGGGTCATTTGTCGTCAGTATATTTCGGATGACCCGTTGATACGTCAGCGATCACAAACCCTTTTAAACCTAATATAAAATATTTCACTTGGGACTGAGGAGGATCGAAATTAATACAATTTTTAATTTAATTTCCACTCGCTTGGGACTGTATATTCTCTGTCATCAACTGACCCATGGGAAGTGCGTATGTGTGTGTGTTGTCATGGGTGCAGTAACCGGGGAGTGGGGACACAAAGTAGAGACAGGACAGGTGACAGGTGAGATGTTGTGATATTCAGGGAGCGATCCAGCAGAGGCTCTGTTTTCCAGTCCTCTTTATACTTGTTAAAGGAGAAAAAGGAATGTGCGAATAATCTATCTATCTATCTATCTATCTATCTATCTATCTATCTATCTATCTATCTATCTATCTATCTATCTATCTATCTATCTATCTATCTATCTATCTGACTAGCTGTGTTTATTATTGTGAGTGATCAATGTATGTCCGTTGCCTGATATTTCAAACAATTATTTTTAGTTTCAGTGATTTTCCATTGGACAATGGCTTGTGTATGCTACACAGATCTGCTACCTGTTTTCATTTTTTTTTTTTAAATCGGTGCATTATTGAACATGATTGATAAGGGAAAAAAGCTCGTCAGTGTCCAGGTGAGATCGAAATGGAAGCAGCTGGGCTGTGGCGATGCATCGTCAGGTCCCCTGAGCGAACTCCGGAGCTGCTCTGGGATCTGACGAGGCGGTACTACAGGTCGAGATGGGAATGGGAGCTGGTTTCTGCGGCGGCAGCCAGCAGGGGAACAGCGGGAACCTGGAGTCCACATTACGACTGCGTGCGCGCGCCGGGGCCCAGTGCAACATGCACGGCGCATCTACATTTGAATGTGATATTAGTCCCAACCAGAATCATAGACGAGTCTAAATGTGTGATGCAATAGCCAACAGTCATGACTTCACTTAAGATGTTTACAAAGCAGCATATCTTCAATCGATGTAGACCAGAGCGAGGAGGGTTGTGTTATGTAGGACATAGAGATAAGGCTGCAGCACACACACAGCGATTTAAAGTCACCGTGTCGTTTTTAACAACGATTCATTCCGAGAAAGTCATCGTATTGATTTGAACGAGAAAAGGTTGGAATGGGGCCGCGCGTGTTGCTGCGTGCGTCTTTAAAGCTGCGCACTTTTGCCACAGTCTTTTTCCTGGCGCAGTCTTTCAGGGGTTACTAAGGAGATGTGACGCTGCTGTGGTGCGCACTTGTTAATGAAGCAAACTTTGGTGGGAGCCATATGTGTTGGATTTTTGTGATAACTGGAGACCAGATGGAAACCAGAGGCGTCCATTGCTCGGCTTCACGCGGTAGGCGCGCTGTCCATTCCATTTTCTGTCCACTGTTCAGGACAAAACACGGACACTTGTTTTAAAACGCCAAGTGTTTTCATCAAAGCCCCACACAGAGGCCCGGATGTCCTCCTCACGGATAGACGTTTTAAACGGTGCACGATTGTCGTTTGCATTCGAATAAAAGTGCACAAAAGGCTTCTGTCAGTGGATGGAAATGCACTTTCCTCCGACGCACGTTTTAGAGCCGCCCTTGAGGATGTGTTATTTCGAGTGAAAGAGGCGGAGGAGGTGATGTTCAGACTGGGGCAAGCAGGTCTGGGCACGCCCAGGCCCCCTGACACCACGCGCCACCTCATTGGGACCACATTGGTGTGATCACACCTGAATCACTCTGCTTCTGCTTGTGTGTGTGTGTGTGTGTTCAAATTATACACATACAAACATATATATATATATAGTTTGAACATACAATAATACTATTAAAAATATTTTTAAAAATGATATTATGTTATTATTTTTTTGTCACAGAATCATGCTTATTAAAACGTGTGTGTGTGTGTGTGTGTGCATGTGTGTGTTTGTGTGTGCGCTCTGCAGAGTGATCTGTCCCTCATCAGAATACCCATCCTCTAAGATGTCCCAGTCCACTGTCACCGAGGAGGGAGGCACCTTCGAACACCTGTGGAGCTCCCTGTGAGTGTCAACAACATCTGATTACTGTTAAGCTTTCTGTGAGACTAACAAATTTTCCAATCAACGGAGTGCTTTTACTAAAATTTAAAAATGCACGATTACAATGATTCTATTCTGTAATCACAGTATTCATTGTTTTATAAACAAATTGAGACAAGATTATACAGAATTCAGTACTGACCCAAACAATGTGGTGTATTTAGGGAAAGCAAATGTTACATGGCTTTAATTGTCCCTTTGTCTCACTGTAAAAACAAACAAACCCAAGGACTTTCCAAAATAAAAGATACCAAAAAAATGACCAAGGATATAACTTCATACATCGTTTGCCCTGCCTCTGAAAACTCACCCTTCTTTGATTAACTTGTGTGTTCAAAGGGAGCCAGACAGCACCTACTTCGAGCTCCCACCAGGCAGCCAGCCAGGTGAGCGGCCAGTGCCCTCTACCAGCACCCCGGGGAGCCACTGCAGCACAGCCGAAGTCTCCATGAACGTCTATCAAATGAGGGACATGAATGACAATGTGATGGTAAGAACATGAACTCTTACTGCAGTTCCGTTTTTGTCTCTATGGTCAATCTGTGTCTGTCCTGAAACAGCTGATGGCTTACCTGCGCACACACACACATACACACACACACACACACACACACACACAAAGGACCTCTCCTTTTCCTCTTTGTTGAGTGGTACCTTCCACTCTTTCCCTCCAATGTTGAGGAGATTCCCTCCCATGTAGATTCCCTCTCCTCTGCATCCGTTTCCCTCTCTCCGGCTCCCTGCTGAGCGGCCTGTAGGGACTGAGGGTGTAGTGTGTGTGTTTGGGAAGGGCTAATTAAACCCAAAGCCTGGACTACATGCTGCTCCAGTGTAGATCCATCTGTAGACTGGGGTGTGTCTGTGTGCATGTGCTTGTGTGTATGTGTTTGCGTGTGTGTGTGTGTGTATATGTTCTACATGTGTTTCCAGGTGCGTGCACTTGTTCATTTTTGCTGCCGCACAGAATCTTCATATCCACAAAATCTTTTTTTAAAAAATGACAAAATGCTCTCATCGTCTGAAGCACCGCAAAATTTCTTGCAGGAAAAATGCATAACAATTTAATATTTTTCATAGTTCATACAAGAGAATCCTGATCCTGAGACACAACGTTTCTGGAGGACCACACAGTTATAAACAGCTGATCCTGGACTGTTATTCACTCTATCCATCTCTAGCTTTCAAATACGAAATCGGAAGTTGCTGCAATTACACACCTAGGTTTCCTTCTCCGACTGATCTGTCATATTGGTAGGATGTAATCTTTAAGTGGGCAAGCCTGGGCCTGCCTTGCTGGTTAATGAATAGTCATGACAGAAAAAAAAGGGGGGGTGGAGGGGAGTGAGGATTTGTTGTTAGATGCAAGACAAATTCAGAAGGCCCAGTCAGGCAGGAGAAACAAGTGGTGAAGGAGAAGAAGAGTGAGACAGGACATGTCCTGTGTCCTCCATCATGTCCTCCGCAGCCGTTTGTGGCACGCTCAATTTTTACTCTCACATGTGACCACTCGCAGAGAGACAGGAGTCACAGAGGAGTCATAGACACGCCCAGTCTCACCTTTAAGATGCTGTATGCTGTGGTAAGTGGACAAGAATTGATTGTTTATGTTCTGGCATATTCATGGCTCTTTGTACATCTGAAGGTGGTTGGATGGTTTATGTCATGTAGTGTAACACATGTGGAATGACTTGGCCATGTTGTTGATGAACTTGTCGTTGTCTCGGGATCAGTGTTGTCAGTGTCAAGCGTAATCAATCATTTGAAAAGTCAGTATGTTCTCCTATGACTCCTCACACTGGTTTAGAGTTAGGCGATATGTGATTTTTTTTTTGGGGGGGGGGGGGGATTTTTCAAGCTTGTGCAAGTAGTTGTTATGACTGCGTGAACTTGTGTGTTTGAGTCAAAACCGTTGTGATTTTTTTTTTGGGGGGGGGGGGGTATTTTTCAAGCTTGTGCAAGTAGTTGTTATGACTGCGTGAACTTGTGTGTTTGAGTCAAAACCGTTGTTGACCTTCACCAAATATGTCCAATAGGTGGCAACCTTCTTACACATTTTACCTTGTCTTATCCTCACCTCTGTTTCCATCACTGTTCATATTATGCAGCGTCATTCATTCATTTCTGATGTTTTCATCTGGGCCAAGATGTTTCTTAATTTCAACAGGGCTAAATGACAACATGCAAGTTTGACTAATGTTTTTTTTACTCTTCATAAATCTATGAGGTTAGGTTAAACGAGTGGCTATATGCAGAGGCCATTAGCATGTTGATGCTCTTTATCCTCTGCCTATTATGTTTCACTCATCTTGACAAGTGAGTGTTGTCGTGGATGTCTTATCTAGAGTTTCTAAATGTTCTGAGTCTTTAAAGCTCAGCTTTGAGTGGCAGCTACCAGTATGGCTGCCCATAGGGGATGTCAGAATCTGTTGGGATGGAAAGCTTAAACACACACACTCAGAGCGAACACACACACACACACACACACACACACACACACACACACACACACACACACAGATACCAAAGGGGACAACAGAATCTGTTGGGATGGGAAGCTTAATCACTTTCAGTGAGCACACACGCGCACACACACACACACACACGCACACACGCACACACACACGCGCACACACACACACACACACACACACACACACAGTTGCTGACAAAGTTACGGCAGAGGATTTAGCTCTGTTTCAACTTGTTGCAGATCAAGTTAAGGCATTGAGTGCAAGCACACCTGTGAGTGCATGTATCAGTGTGACAATGGGCATGCCTGCATGTGTCAAGTGTTTTCTGTTGTTGACACATACACCTGGACTTACCTTGAGCCCACAAACCCCCTTTGACTAGACCTCTTCAAGGTCTATTTCAAAATGGGTAAACAGTAAAAGGTCAGATTTTGGATCCTGGAGTGCAGGATGAGTGTTCTGTACACTAGAGAATGACAACACTCACATGGCTACAGCTATCCCCCTTTAGTAGATATTTAAGATGCTTGGTTAAGGCAGTGTTTAATTTTCTTTTTTCATTTTCAATTAACTTTCCATTTATTTTCCCTCAGCTGTTTTATTGATTGTTGTGAAACGATATGTGAAATTATGATTTCCAATTTCTTCATGTGACATACTGTTGTGTAAATTACTATTTTAATGTGAACATCATTTCAAAGATAATCGGTTAGCTAACATACATAGTATGTTATAAAGCAAAAATATTTTTTATACTTTCACACAAGTGAGAGGGAGCCCTTTTGCATAAAAATAATCTAAAACAAAAAAACAGACAGCTATTTTTCTTTAGTTGTTTTGGACCCAGCTTTGTCCTGCATAAAGTTTTGTTGTGTCCAGATCAACACACACACAGATGCATACATCCACATTTACCTTACACAGTTTGCATTAAGTCTAGGACATTGACCTGTCCCCTTGCTTTAATCTGATGGAACATGGCATGAAGTTTACATATGCTTGTGTAACTCTGCCTGGGTTTGCTGTCTGTTTAAGTTGTGTCTGAGCTTGAAAACACAAAGTAGAGTGGAGTGGCTGGATCCTAAGGTGAAATGAGGTTATGAATTCAGGTTAAGGCTTTTTTAAATGATTAATTAAGAATTATTATTTCTATAGAACTACTACTACTACCACTACTACTACCACTACTAATGATAATAATAAGAGTAAAGTTCAGCCTGAATGAAAGTGTGTCAGTGCTCTAAAGGCATTTTATGCTCAAAATGTAATATATTAATCTGTCAAAAAATATTTTTTACATGTACAGTCAAAATAATACATCTATCCAGATTATACCTATCCTGTGTTACTGATATTTTTCAGTGTGTTGAAGAGTCTTGCTCTTTAAAGCATTGAGTCAAACTGCTGACTTAATGCAGTATTTATATACAATAGGTGCGGGGATCTGACCCTTGAACTCTTGTTCTTTCATGTGTTTTCCTTCTTTTCTCTCTCTCTCTCTCTCGCTCTCTCTCTCTCTCTCTCTCTCTCTCTCTCAGACCAGACAGTGTTTACTTAGTGCAGGCCTTCACAAGGTGTTTTGGAGCGTGTGTGTACATGTGCCCCGGCATTGCCGTCTATGTCCGGGCATGCCATAATTAGAACGTCGTACCATTTTTTGGGTTCCCATCCCTCTTTCCCTTTCTCCTTCTCTCCTCTTGCCTCAGTCTATCGTTTCTCTCACTCCACAGCAGTCCTCACCTTTTCCCTGTCCTGGCTGTACATGTGTCTGTTGGTGCGTCTCGTGAGTGTGTGAGCGTGTGGTTTGTTCACTGATGCACACTCTTTAACTCTTGGGTTGGTCCCACTGCCTCTTTGCTTTATTGTGTCTGGACCTTTCTGACTGAAGAGTTGACAAATGAGATCAAAGCACTGAAGGATGTACTACGTTAAAAAGAAGGTAAAGATTTTGTGTTTTTCTGCTCACTGGGTAAAGTGCGTCTCTGTATGTGTGTATGTTGTGTATGTTGTGGCTATTCCAGTGTGAACCTACAATGAATGTCAGTTGTTTGCAACACATATGGACAATTTATTCATGGGACATCTGGCATCTTTACCTTAATAACCTATTTTATTGGATTTGTAATAATTTAATTTCTTGGGAATAGTTTTTTTTTTGTTGAATTAATTCTGATATCAAGTTGGCTGGACTCCCATTTTAAATATAAATGGAATATTGCTCAGAGACTCTAACGGTTTAATGCTGATGTGCTGAAGGTGGGCAAACCACTGTTGTTGGCTTTTGGCTTTTGTGTTTTGTTTTTCTGATTTATCCACTTTTGTTCAAGTTGTATTTCAAAAAAATCGACAAATGCAAAAAATCTGGGACCAAAAAGTAGTTCTACATCTACAACAGTAGCTTATTTATATATGAGCTTCACAGAGTGCTCTAACATAGTGACACTGCAGACAGTGCAACAGATCTTCCCAAGCACATCTCAGAGGACAAGAGGGGAATGGCAGGCAATTAGGCAAAGCACAGATTATGCCTGTGTTTTACAACTCGCCTCACATAGCCCCAAGGAGGCTACTGTGAGGACCGCACTGCAACCACCACCAACACACACACACACAGACACACACACACACACACACACACACACACACGCACGCACACACACACACACACACACACACACACACACAGAGTAATCATGACTCTGTGACACAGGTTAGTTAAAATATTTACAATAAAACAAACAATGACTTCATCACACAAGCATACACACACATTTGTTGTCCTCGTCATTATTTCATCACCTGTCTACAAAAAAGTGTTCAGTGCCTATAATGATACCTACCAAGACAGTTATACGTGTACACACACACACACACACACTC
This sequence comes from Trinectes maculatus, assembly GCA_016785345.1. NCBI lineage: Eukaryota > Metazoa > Chordata > Actinopteri > Pleuronectiformes > Achiridae > Trinectes > Trinectes maculatus. The sequence continues at coordinate 34,148 of JAFBJQ010003144.1, forward strand.
ACACACTCACACACAGACAGACAGACACAGAAACACGCACCACCCATAACGCTTCTTTCTCAGTGTAATACGACCTCCCTTCAAGCCTCCAAGCCCCCGTCTCTCCAGCACCTCTACCTGTGTCCTCCCTCCGTCTCTCTCCTCCCTTTTCCACCTCCCTCATTCTCTTCCCTCTTCTTTTCTCCCCAGTCCCAGTACAACTTGCTGAGCAGCAGCATGGAGAGCCTGGGGAGCCGCGCAACGTCCGCCAGCCCCTACAGCTCCGAGAACGCCTCCTCATCAGCCGTGCCCACCCCCTCACCCTACTCCCAGCCCAACTCCACTTTTGAGGGCCTGTCGCCTGCTCCTGCCATCCCCTCCAACACCGACTATCCTGGACCTCACACCTTCCAGGTGTCCTTCCAGCAGTCCAGCACGGCCAAGTCTGCCACATGGACCGTGAGTAAACACGCTTTCTTGGCTTGGTGCAATAAGTGTGTCTGTGTTTCTCTGTGCTACTGTTCTATCATTCTGATTCTCTATCTGAATGAGTCACCGTATTGGACATACATCAACATTCACACAAAGGCAATTTTTCACATGCACATGTACACAGTCATTCAAGCCAGCACATGTGCAGGCATGCCATGTGCAAGAGAAAGTAGCACATCATTCAGTAATTCATCTTGTCCTCTACCCACCTCTTCTAATGAAATCTAGTGCAACAGTGAAAGTTTGGTATGTACTGTATAACCAAATGTGACACATGTATTTCTCTTTATAGGAAATTCTATCTGTTCACAAAAACAGTGTTTGAATCCCAAAGACGTGTACACAATGGGTCTACAACAAAGTCTGGGAATAGTTCCACTATTTAGTGTGGTGAAATCATATATTTATAATACAAATACATAGAATGTCTCTATCTTTACATGACACAGTTAGTGTTTTCATGGTTTTTAAGTAGGAGTGATGTTAACTGACATCTGCTTTGGAAAAAGAAGCTTTTTGTTAGTTTTTGCAACCACAATAACAACAACACTATATGTATATGATAAAACAATGCCAATAGCAGTAGTTCACAACACAGAGGTACCTCCACTATGAAGCTTCAAGCAACTTAACCAAACCTAACGAATACAACACACACAACTGCCTTGTGATGTGATGGTGCTGAGAGGCAGGTGAAATGGGAGCTGTGCAATTCATCATGACCCAAGTCGAAGTCTCCTGTTAGAAAGGTGTCACCTCTGACTGTCTCACAGTTGACCTCCCTGAAACAAGAGAAATAAGAGACAAACTGCACTTCCTTCACTCTGTGTGTGTGTGTGTGTGTGTATGTGTGTGTGTGTGTGTGTGTGTGTGTGTGTCATGGTTCAGTCTTTTTGACTGTGTTTGCTGGAAGTAACCATGCATGGTGGGCTGTTTGACTCAGCCCGCAGTGATGTAATAAGATCTCCCTCTGGACATTAGTGCGGTGGTCTTTGACCTGCTGCTTTTCTTCTCCATCTCTTTCGTCCTCCACTCTCAACACATACTCACCGCTGTCACCCCTGGCGCCTTAAGTTTCTTAATGCCCTCTGCTAAACTATGTCTGTCATCTCTTTTCTCACAATTCCATTATCTGACTCATGTCTTTCTCACACTGCATCCATAGAAACCAAGAAAACATTGACAAACATTGAAAAAATATTGGTTTGTTTCATAAAATTCTGCAAAAAATAAATAGATCATAAAAAGAGATCATAAATCAAATCAATGATAATCTAACGTGTGACAAAATATCTTTTTTTACTTCAAACTAAAAGGCACCTTCCAACAGATCTTCTGATTCATTGTTTCTACTCGTTATACGTTTGCAGTCTCGTTATCCCTTTTGGACAAAATAAACTCCTCTTATTGGCTCTGACTGCATAGATAATAACCTAAATTATCCCAATCAACAAAGAAGAAAGCCTTGATTCTACCTGCCTGAACAGTTTTTCTTTGTGTGTATGTGCGTGAGCGTTACCAGCAAAACCAAAGGAGTTTCAGACTGGTACATGACTTACAGTGCAGTCGATGAGGCAGCAGAAAAGTGATTGTGGGTAAGCCTATGATTATTCCGGCGCATCTGCTGCAGTTGAAACAGGAGGGATTAGAAAGAGAGAGAGAAAAAAGGTTAGTGTCTCATCGTTTTTGTGGAGTTTAGTGTAATGCTTTGTTTTTATCTTCCATGCCATAAGATTGACAAAGTATGAGAAGAGGTATTTAAAGATTATTCTAGATTAACTATGTAACTTCAAAGAATTTAATGTGTGAAATTATGTAATATAGTGTTTATTCCTGTGGGATAGTCTTCAATGTCTCTGAAGGTTTGCTTCTGCTTTTTAATTCAAACGTGGGCTAGAAAGATTCTGGCATGCATTCGTTTATTCATATCTTCATCGCGTGCCAGGCTGGGTTTGAACCATGCGGGGAAATGCTTTTGAGGAATAAGCTCAGGGGCAAGTCGATATAGAGGTGTAGAGCACGGTCAAACGTCTTGGAATAAATACACTTGTGCTAATGAGAGGGGGGGATTCCCCAACAAGAACACCAGGGTTGCACAATGACTTGTGTGACATGTGTTTCTAATGTGGGTGTGAGTACACAAAACTTGGTAGAAAGGCAACGCTTGAACATGCAAAAAAAGGGATGAGTAGCTGGACCAGACTGAGTCACCTTGTTTAAATGAGGGAGTTAACAGTCTGGATTTCCTGCTGATTTCCTATGGCCTCAGGTAGTGGGGAATGCCAAATTCCATAGGCGCATATTGACTATAATCATTTGCCCAGTCTTCAAATGCCTCCCAGTAAGAGTATGTGGCTTACAGGAGACTATGGGAAAGATGGGATTTGTTGCCAGCCATACACAGCTGGCTGAGAAGAGAAGAGAAGAGAAGAGAAGAGAAGAGAAGAGAAGAGAAGAGAAGAGAAGAGAAGAGAAGAGAAGAGAAGAGAAGAGAAGACTTTTTAAAAAAATCTTTCATATGTTTCCACATACACTAAGTCTGCCCAAGTCCATCTTAAGCCAGTCTGGTAATCCTTCAATCCCCTTCCTGTCTCGTCAAGACAATGTGCATTAGTGATAATAGCGCTGACACTCTGCCGCTATCTTGACCCTTGAAGATGATTCCATGGCTTGGATGCAGACAAGCGTCACTGCAGCTGGAAATGAGATGTAACACCTTTGGCCTGTCAAATAACAAGACTTCTTTCCATACGCTCGTAGATCAGTTTCTGAGAATGTGTGAGCGTGTGCACGTACATTATGTGTGCGTTTGAGGGGATGAGGGTGGGGTGGGGGGCGGGGGGGGTGTTACACATGCTCAAACATGCACTGCATGGCGGCTTGTCTGAAGCTGCTTTTCCCAGCTATTAGCTTCTCTCCGCTAGGATGCAGGTTCCAACGTGCCCAACACAATGCATCTTTCTCCATGTATCATCTGTGGCCAGATCACAGCTGGCCTTGCCGACGGCCATCAAATCTGGAAAAACACTCATACACGCATATTTCAATTCTCAGATGCCAACACACACACATTAATGTGTCCTGCAGTCCTTTCTATAGTCACCCAGTAGAGAACATGCTTTTAGAAAATAGCCTCCAGGATTGTTATCGTTACTAATTTCATCCCTATAGTGTACACTGTCCAGTCTCCTCACTGGTCAGGAAATGTTCTGGACTACAGCATGTCATCAGTCCAGAAAACAACACATTTACCACTGCTCTATTCTGCCTTATGTCCCATAACACTCTTTATATGTGCCATGCTGTCAAAAAGACTGAACCATTACAATGTGCCAGTACTGCTCAATACTAAGCTATTCGAATCAATACTAATACAGTATCTCATCTGACATAATACTTTCATGTCTCCTGAGGCTCAAACGTTTCTCTCAATCTGATTACTTTTCAGTAGTGAAAACAGAGAAAAAAGTAAACTTCTAAGTATTTGAGGTAAAACAGTAACATGTTATTTTTCAACAACTCATCTTATCCCAGATGATTAATGACAGAGAACTGAGTTTACATTACAAAAATCCAAAAAGTCACTACAGCCATTCCATCTTTCCTTATTTCCCAAAGTCTCATAGAGGCAAACAGCAATTACTGTGCGTGTGTTTGTGTGTGTGTGTGTGTGTGTGTGCGTGCGCGCACAAATGTAGTTGATATTTGGACAGTTAAGTGAATTTGCAGTGGGCAAGTTGTTGCTTGTGTATATGGATGGCGGTATGGCAATTATCACCCCGTCTCCAGGAGCCTGTCAGGACCTGTATCTGTTGGCCCACTGTTAAGAAGCTGGAGTGGATGGATGGACTAATGGATAGATAGATAGATAGATAGATAGATAGATAGATAGATAGATAGATAGATAGATAGATAGATAGATAGATAGATAGATAGATAGATAGACAGACAGACAGACAGACAGACAGACAGACAGACAGACAGACAGACAGACGCTTTAAATCATCTTTTCTTCAGCCGTCTTCTTCTCCTTCCTGTCCAACCTATCATCCACCTGTGTCCTGAAACAGATTATTCACCTCCTGTCTGAATATTATGCGTCTCTTGTCTGAACAGGGAGATTCGCAAACAGATATCATTCTTAATGATTCACTCTCAACAATAACACAAGGCGCTGACCTCACAAAATGATGTACACGTGTGTGTGCACGCCAATTCACTCAGTGCATGTGCGCACTAGTCTGTGTGCTGGGCAAGTTGAGACATCTACTGTGCTTCTGCACCCCGAAAGTTGTTATGCTCATCTGCATGGTTTTTGCAATGTTTCCTCAAGGAGCAACACAACAGTCCCTTAATACTGGACCAGCAGGACAGCCGAAGAGTCAGGGAATTCCAAATAGTTACGGTCTGTCAGAATAATTTGTCAGACGGAAAAAGACTATCTATTTTGCAAATCAGCTGACTATACATATTGCTATACCTAGGTCCCATAGCTGCATATGTAATGCATATGTAAGGGTCAGTCAATTAAGCTCTGTGTAGAGGAAAACAATTGAGTGCATTAGTGTGATACAGCAAATGTACTATTTTCAATGTCCCATGTAATCAATCTCTGAGCTGTTACTCTGTTAACATGCAGAAGTAGCTGTTGATTGGTAATTGATTTAATTTGCTTTGTAGGACCACACCTGTGCATCAATATGAGCGATGTTTTGATTCTTGAGGTTACATGAGCATTGCATCATACTATGACTGATATTTGTCTTTGTCTTTACAGATTCTTTGACTTATGACAATGTGATTCAGCCACTAAAAAAAACATTTTGTTAGTAAGCTACAATAGATACAAGTTGTTGCATGCAGAGTCGATATGCTGCTTGCATATTTGTACATACAGCAAGTCATTAAACCACCAAGACTGAATGCCACCACTGTCTGTGAGCCTGCCACAATATTTGCTATATCCCTCTTATCAATCACTAAAGGCATCTGTTGTGATCATGCTGCGGGGGGCAAACCAATGGGGTTATTTTTTTGAGGTTCAATTGTTGCAACAGGAAAAATTCCCAAGTCCGTAAATAAGAAGTTTGTTTGGCTGTTGTATCTCAGAAACATTATTTATCCATGGTATGGACCGGTTGTTCAGACTTGTTAGGGAAAGTTAGATGAGAAAACGTAATGTTGCGCACAGGTATTTCCATTGCCCTCAAGGGAGTGCTCGTGGCGATGGGTGTGTGTGTGTATGGACGTGTATGATGTGTGTGTGGTTTTGAGGGGCTTAGTAACGGTGTCACAACAAGAAATCCAGGCAGCTGTTGAAGGAATGACTCTTTCCCAACTCTTCTCAGGATGGAGACTGGTAGCGTCAAAAGAGAGACAGAATGATGGTGAAAGCTAGTGAAGATAGTAGAAATTGTAAGAAGAAGATTTTTGCAGAAGTCTAAGAATTCAAGTGTCTACACAGAGAATACTACACTGTCCATGATGCAGCAGAAATCTCTGGTGAGACCCACCCTGCATTTAAGATGCCCACTGCTTCCAAACTCAAACCTCCAATGTGTTAACACAGCCAAACATTAAAAGTGACATTAAAAGAGACGTTTGCTGTAGAGCTGTATATGCTGTATCTCTGCCTTGAGGGGCATGGATGCATTTGTATTCAGACTCATCATAGCAAGCCCACACAGGACAGGTCTCCTTTTTTTGAGAGGTCCTGAATTGATTTCTGTGGGGAAGATTTTTCAGATTTCGTGATAATGTCAAGGCATGTTGAGGCTTTTCATCCTGTATCCGGATGCGTCTGAACAGGCATTTACACTCAGACACGCACAGACGCACGCTGAGCTTCACTGTAACTGATTTGAGCGACTACAGGAAAATGTGTCCAACACCATCCATTCACCTTTTTCGAACTGGCACTCACACGTAGACATAACTGTTTTTCAGTCTGTCCTTCTGAACCTCTGTCTCCCATCTGCTCCCACAATCCCACTGCGCTACATAATAATTATTCATTAATTTTAATGACACAGTACTTAATAGAAACACAGACTACAATTTGTCTGCTGACTGTAATAATCATGTAGTTCCCCTTTCTCCTTCCTTTCATAATCTCCCTTTCTTCACATAAAACAATTTGTTCTAATGTTATAGTATAATTACAGAGTTTTCTGTTTGCACTCCACAAATCTGTCATCATCTAATCCCTTCTATCCATGTACTTCTTGAGAATACAACTCTAATACTGTGTTTTTTATCTGAAGTTAAAATTAATGAAAAGATTAAAATAATTACAAATTACTTCATTTTTTGGAAATGCAAAAGAAACTGCTTCTTTATGTTTGATGACTTCATCAAACATGTCAGCGAGCTTACTGACTTGATTCCGCACTGATTTCCCATCCAGTACTCTCCATTGCTGAAGAAGCTCTACTGTCAGATTGCCAAGACCTGTCCAATCCAGATCAGACTGTCCTCTTCTCCTCCGCATGGCAGCATCATCAGGGCCATGCCTGTCTACAAAAAGGCAGAGCACGTCACAGAAGTGGTGAAGCGCTGCCCCAATCATGAACTAGGGCGAGATTTCAATGACGGTAATTAGTGAGATTAATCTTACAATAAGATTTATTGATCATAACTTTGATGTGAAATATGCAAATAAGCACATTCATGTGTGCACTGAAGTGTTAAAAAACAAAACGTTGTGGCGTTTGGAATGTGTGATGGTATTGACACGGATCAGCCAACTGCATCCTCACCTTTTATTCTTTCCAAAGGTCAAGCAGCCCCAGCCAGTCACCTGATACGGGTGGAGGGGAATAACCTCAGTCAGTATGTGGATGATCCTGTCACTGGCCGACAGAGTGTCTTCGTGCCTTACGAGGCTCCACAGGTTTGTGGGTCATCAGCAATATCTATCTAGCTAGCTAGCTAGCTAGCTAGCTAGCTATCCATCCATCCATCCATGCTTTTGGATGGATGGATTTTGGAGAAATAAAAATGTAGGCCATGTCCAAACCGTCTGAAAGATGAGGAATCATGACCAAGTTAATGATATGCAAAATGCTCAAGGCTCACAACACAGTGTGCATCAGCACTGCCCCCTGGTGGTACATTGGTCACAGTCACACTTTAAGGGGAAGATTAAGTTATGGACATCCTGACATTTATTTACTGTAAATAAATGAAGAAGCAGAACCTTACTTAATGATGAATCATTGTTGTGTGTTGAAGGTGGGGACTGAGTTTACCACCATCCTGTACAACTTTATGTGCAACAGCAGCTGTGTGGGTGGCATGAACAGGAGACCCATCCTCATCATCATCACTTTGGAGACAAGAGAGTAAGTCAGCAATACACACACACGCACCGCACACACAGCGACTGTGATGTATTATTCTTCTTTGTATTATTCTTCTGACCTTTATTTATGGTAAAAATGAATTTGAACCCACTGTTGTTTACCAGTTCTGATGAGTATATTTTCTATGGACAATAATGTCTCCAGTGGTCAAGTGTTGGGCAGAAGGTCATTTGAAGGTCGAATATGTGCGTGTCCTGGGAGAGACCGCAAAGCCGATGAGGACCACTTCAGGGAGCAACAGGCCCTGAATGAGAATGTGGCCAAAAATGGCAGTGCCAGCAAGCGCAGTGAGTTGAAATTATTTTCGTTCATGGTTGTTGACTGTCAAAAAGAAGAATAAACGTTCAAAGCCTGTTTAACTATGATTCTGTTGTCTGCAGACTTTAAACAGAGTCCGCCAAATATTCCAAGTCCAAATATTAACATGAGGAAGAGACGGCACGGAGAGGAAGAGATTTACTATATTCCCGTAAGCAACTTATACATTTATACACATTTTACATGAAAACAGGACAATGTCATATATTACAGCTGATTTCCATTTAATTTATGAGGTCTCAACCCAAAGCTGATTTAATTAATGTGTGAAAATATTTACACCAATTCACAGAAAGCAAAACACTATTGTTTGAAACAAATGTAAGATGTGCTGAGCAGTTGTTTTTACCTTACTGATTGTTGTATGTGTTGTTTGGCTGTAGGTCCGTGGCAGAGAGAACTTTGAGCTGCTGATGAAGATTAAAGACAGTTTGGAGCTGGTGGAGATGGTGCCACAGCCACTGGTGGAGTCCTACAGGCAACAAACACAGCAACAGCTGCTGCAGAGACCGTGAGTCATTCCATCACAAACACACATATGCCAAATAATATATGCATATATTTGCATGATAGTTAGAATAAATAAAATGATATGACCCTCACAAAAAGCTTGATAACGACTCTTGGTGAGGTCATGAAAATGTGTCTTTCACACTCATCAACACAGATCTCCCTAATCTCTGCCACACTCTCCACTTTTCTCTAGGAGTCACATATCATCCCCGACCTCTTACTCTCCACTGTCAAACATGAACAAGCTTCATGCCCACGGAGGTCTCGGCAAACCGCCCTCAGCCAACCAGCTGGTGGGGCAGCAGCTCCCGCAACACCCCACTGCCCCTACCTCTGTGGCTCATATGGGTGAGTATCCGTCTACTCACCCATTCTGTGATTCAGATTCGATGTATTCAACAGGTATGTTCACCAACCAATAGAGATTTTTATGCCACTGTAGTGCAATCCTTTGCACTACTTGCTGTTTGTTTTTTTATTGACCACCATCCCTTTCTCACAGGTTCAAACATGCTCAACAGCCACCACATGCAGGCCAATGGTGATATGAATGGTGGCCACAGCAGTCAGAGTATAGTGTCTGCTTCCCACTGCAGCCCGCCCCCTCCGTATAACCCTGACCCCAGCCTTGTCAGGTACCTCACCCTCCAATGACACTTCTACTTTATTCTCCTGTAAAAAGTCCAGCAGACAATAAGATGCACTTGTTGGTTTTAAAACCAATGGGTGCCATCATGCTGATGCGAAAACTTTCGTTAGACCATACTCATACCCGTTTGGTCAAAAAACTTTATTGGATAAGTTCCTTTTAACAGTGAAATGTGTCCAGCTGGACCTGTGTTGTGCAGACAGTTTGATATGATCACGGCTGCTTTGTAAAGACAAACTGCAAATACATCACAAATCTCCCAGCAACCAGGCTGGAGCCATAATGAAGGTCCACGTAATCGATTGTATTTATAGTACAGCATTAGTGGACAGGTTGCATTATAGGATTATGTTAACCAATTCATGTTTTAAGTACAAGTAATAATGTATGTTTTGGTTTCTGTGCATCCAATTTTTGGCCCTGATGCTGTAAAATAGTTCTGTTCCCAGTAGTGCAAGATAAGCACTGTTTGTCTGTGTCTTTATTCAATGTATGAAAGTAAGTAGCAAAGCAACTGGTAGCTCCTAGTGGTTGCACGTGTTTAGTATCTAAATCAGATGTTTACTATGCTCACACAGCCAAGCTGCTCAAGACTTGTAGACCTCCATTATTGCTGCCAGAGGAGTTTGTTATTTACCCTAAAGCCCAAACAGTTTGTCATGCACATACACGTTGTCACTGTGTATACAGCCTATCTATACCTTTGCAATGCACTACAATGAATTTTCTTCAAAAGAAACTTTCATTGCTTAATTTCTATTTAATTTAAACTGTTTTGTCCTTATTTTTTCTGCGAGAATGTGTCAGTGCAGTTGTTTCAACCTTTACTAGCATAGAATTAACATTTTTTTACACAGCAGATTTGTCTAACTTCTTTATTTTCTAGATGATTATGTTCATTTTACAGTTAAATTGTACATTCATAGCTTCTTTTTTCAATTATATTGTATGTTGCCAAAACATTAACAATTCCTGTATTTATAATAAAGGTTGTTCACCAAAGCAATAATGGCCTTATGAATCATTAATGTAAATGCATGTTTATGGTTTTACTTGCATCAGATAGGATGTATAGATTCTGTAAACTTGAAGCTACATAGGTGCCTTACATTTTTCACTCAATACACAAATAACAGATAAAGATAGTTATAGTAAGATAATGACATGTGATATACCTGAGGCTTGTTCTCATCTGTCTAAAAATAAATGCTGGGATATTCTTTCTTGTATTTAAGTTCAAATGCACTTTTTATTGGAGATAATGAGGTTGAACTTATATTTCAGTTCTATTATTAACTTTATATATGTGGTGTAACACAGTCTAAGCAGCCCTGTTTTTCTCTCCATACAGCTTTCTTACCAGTCTTGGTTGTCAGAACTTCATTGAGTACTTCACCTCCCAGGGCCTCCAGTCTGTCTACCATCTTCAGACTCTCTCCATGGAGGTAACTATTCTGCTTTCGCACTCGCAACCTCAAAGAGACAATAATCTCAGCAAAGAAAAATTTAAAAAAAAGAATCGGTAACAGATAGTGTAAACAAAACATAAAAGTAAAAAAAATCTGACAAAGTTCATTAAAAACTTAGAAATGGGAATAATTTGGCCAAGGTATCCTGTGGAGTTTTTGATGAGGTGGAATATCTTTGATTAGCAAGACCCATTATTATTGTGTCCAGCAGCAATCACACAAGGATGAAAGTGCACTGCCATTACTTTCTGTCATTTTGTCTTGGTTTCCTCCATTCTTACACTCCTCCACTGTCTGTTTGTGCCTTTATCAGGATTTAGGTGCACTGAAGATACCAGAGCAGTCCCGCCTTGCCATCTGGCGAGGTCTGCAGGACATGAAACAAGCAGCTCCCATTCAACTTCCTGCCTCCTCTCATCACCATGACTACCATGGCCAACAGCTTCTTCGCTCCAGCAGCAACATGGCTGCCTCTGCAATGGCAGCTATTGGGGCCGCCGGTGGGGAACTGCAGCGTCAGCGCGTCATGGAGGCAGTGCACTTTCGTGTCCGCCACACCATCACTATTCCCAACAGAGCAGGTGTTGTTGGGACAACAGGGATGGCATCGGCTGCAGACGAGTGGGCTGACTTTGGTTTTGACATGCCTGACTGCAAAATGTCACGTAGCAAGCACTCCATCAAGGAGGAGTTCATGGAGAGTGATATTCACTGAGGCCAGCAAGAACTTGGGACTGTTTTGGCAGCATTATTGTCATCATCAACCCACTAAGGGATTCAAAAAAAATGTGGCTAGGGACTTTAAATGTGCAGTTAGCTGTTGCTGTTATAATTAAGTCAGTAATTTTGCAGAAAATAAACTTACGTTTTGAATTCGGGACATATTATCAGTGTATCCAAGCAGTTTCCTGTGCTGCCTGTATGTTGTGCTTGAACACTTGCTCCACCTAGACGGTTGAACAAAAGATACTACAAAGGACATGTTAGGTCTACACATTAAACCATTGTTATTATACAGTTGTCACACAAATGCCAATGGAAACAAACATTGCTTGGACTATACTTTTTAAGACTCTGATAAGTTCTTGTTACAAAAGAGGAATATGTTGAAATAATGTTTGTTCTCACTGAGCAGGAACGGATGACTCTTTTTTTCCTTTACAACATCGTCAAATACTGTATGTTATGTGAACATCGTTTGTAGCAAGGGTAACATTGCACAATAGACATATCACAGTTTCACTTAGTAGCAACCATCTTTGTTGGATCATAAAATTAGTTCTCAACTGACTTATTTATTGTTCTTTCCGTTGTATCTTATTTGTGCAAATGTACATACTTTAATTTGTAAATGTTTTAGACTAGATGTGGTTTAAAAAGGGTATTTTGATTCAAAATGAAAACATGTGTCTGCTGTTTGATGCAAACAGGTGAATGGTTAATCAGCTATGGGAATGCATGTTCTTAATGGACATGATAAGTGTGCCCACATAATTTCATTGCTAACGATTATTTAATGGCCTTGGTATAAAATACAGGTACTCAAGGAAAGTCATTGCGGAAATCAAAGACAACGCATAATATCAACCATTAGACACTGCATCCATTGCTTTTTCACAAACTGTTGAAAAGTCTGCATTAAGTCTTGTACAGAAACACATTGCAAAACAGCTGATCAATCAATCAAAACAGTATTATTACTCTGTTTATTAAGACATTTGACAGTAGAATTATTGTCCCGTGTATTTTGAAAAACCTTGCAGGGCAAGGCGAGCATTCTGATAATAGCTAGCAGTGTACCTAGTGTGTATCTTCATGGCACTTGATCGTGGATACTTAATAGCAACATTCCAGTTTTACTCTTTGGTTGCCATTTAACATTAATTATTATGGTGCAATTTTAGTATGGTGTTAAATATGTTTGTAGAATGTTCCAGACTTTGTACTATGAAAATAATCTATATCTGATTTGCAGAAATTCTCTTTGGCCTTTTCCATCCTTCCACCAACTAACCACCAACTGGTCAAAGAAAGAGCACTTTAATGCTTTAAAAGATAAAATATTCAGGATAATTTGTGCTTATGATCAGTATTATGCCTCGTCACAATGTAAATAGAAATAGTCCTTTCATTTCGATATTCCGGGTAATTTTTTTTTATAAATATTATCAAGATGTGTGTTACTATTGCTGGTCATCGATGTCCATTAGATTCTGAGGTTGTTAAGTTCAGTGTTTTTCTTAAAATTGTGGATATTAAAATATTTGCCTTTTCTTTAACGTCTTTAATAAAGTGAAAAAGGTTTAAAACTATTCTCTGGTCTGAGTTTTACTCAAATTGATATGTTAATTGTCATGGGAATTGACTGAATCTAAACAACATATTATAAGACATGCATTATGATGTCATTTATATTATACCCAATGTGGTTTTCTGTTCCTATGCAGCCCCCCTAAAGTCTGTGTTTAACACTTAGTAGTTTTTTTGAACGAGTGATGGCCAGATTAAGCTTAATGAAGCTTTCCATCCAGTTGGATCAAAAAAAGGTTTGTTTCTTGAGGCTTCATAAAAGATTTTCTAAATTTTTCGACGTACGCTCCGAAGCTTCGACACAGTATGTTACATTACTATAAGTATGTTGTGTTCTTGGTTGTTGTTGTTGTCCTAACTTCTTCTTCTTCTGTGGCATTTTATGGCAGCTGGCATCCTATTTGTTGCATTGCTACCTGACCTGGGTCTTCTACTTCTGCTGTTTATTGCTGATTGGCAAGCAAGTAGGTGCATTGCCACCAAATCACATTACATCACATCCTGCCCCATTTGTCGCCTCTTGTGGTCAGCAGGGGAGGTGCTAGGGACCTGTTCTACCCCGGTCCCCGCTGGTGTGTGTGGCTGTGAAGTGTATGGGGTCGGCACGACCTAAAAGGAAAACGTTATACAAAACCATTATTAAAGCCACATTACAGGAGCTCGTCATCTTCAGAAAAAACCTATCGACTTGGCCAATATGGCTGATACACTATAGTTCGAGGTACTCGGGGATCTTCTATTCTGTCTGACGTGTGTTCGAGCCCTTCCGGAAGTACTGACGTGTTCACATCAGTTTGATCGAAAGGTGGCTAGTTTGGCTAGCCAAGTAGAGCCGGGTAGTGAGAACAGCGGCCGTATCAGGTAAGGAAGGACTGTCATTGATTATTTTCTCTGTATTAGCAAACACAACCAAGAGATAAGCTCGGGTATTGAAAGCAAGACACAAACTAAACAGATACTGTAATTTTTTTGTGAATAGTGATACAGTTACCAGAGTTTAGTTTGATTTCTGTCTGGGCTGGATGGCTAGCTGTAGTCCTTCGGCAACCTAACAGTGCGCCTCCGGAAGTGAGTTGTCAGATTCTCTGTGTCATTGCTGGTACTTGTAGTTCAACGATTTTCTGATATGCATTATTTGCAAGGGCGAGAAAGTGAGTCGTAAACTACATGCTGTGTTGCTACGCTGTTTATGCGCTGCTGTTGGGATTCTGGGAAATGTAGTTTCATACGTTAATTCAAAGCCTGAAATGGACTGAACGAAGCTTTACTTAAACTACAAAACCCATACAAACGGTAATTTGGGCGAAAGGGCAGTGGACATTTAGGTAGCTAGTTAGCTATTTCCAAGGCTAATTTGTCAGCTAGCGCGAGTACCCCTAACGTAGTAGCACTGTCAAAACGTCAGCAACACCTTGTGCATCGCTTGTTTCGACCCCAGCCATATAATGGGTTCAATGGGGTGCTTAATTAGATGCGCATTACCTATAAATTTGCTCCCTGGCTACCAAAACCTGTTAGCAAGTTATGCAGCTAACGTTAGCTAGCCACAACAGCGGATAGTCCCACACGGTTTTTCTTTCTTAAAACTAACACTCAGGTTAAATAGTGTAAACTCAACATACGTCGTAATCGCAACATCAGCTGTCAACAAAAATATGTTACATAACCCCATATTACTCTAACAGTGGGCATCTAATTAGATTACCAAGAAAATTCATGATACATTCATTAGTAAATGAGTGAATCACTGACGAGTCATGCGTAAAAGAAGAAGGTATTGGTAGTCAGCAGCCTCTCAGGGCTCCAGATCTCTGGCGCTTTAAAACATGATCATAAATATCAATAAATACAATCAATTAATAACTAGACTTACTGGAAGGGATTTTTGTTATTCAGTACAGTTAGTCCAATTCAGGTGATTTGTAAGTGAGAGCCCCCTTCTTCACCGTTTTATCTTTTTGGGAGTACTTTCAACCCTAGATCTAGACAACTGCGATACTAATGGCCTTCTTTTTGATTCTCATTTTTGGGGGACAGGAATGTTAGATAAGGCCAATGGATGTTGACATTATGTCTTGACTCTAAACAAGGTGTGTTGTGTTACAAACTTGAAATTCAAGAAAATATAGCCAGGGGTATCCTGCCTAGACAAAGATACTGCACTACAATATGACTAACAGTCGCACTAGTCATTGGAGGTGGGCGAAATATATCGTTTACGATTGTATTGTCAATGTTGTCTTGTTGTTGTGCAATTTTACATTATTGAGTAGTACATTATTGAGTAGTTATTCTATTTGGGAAAGAAAACAAACGAAAGGTGCATAAATGATCTCATTTGTCATATTCACACCACATGAATCATAGATAGTACTCATGTCTCTTGCATGGAGGAAACATGCAGGAATCTCCGCTCTCAGCAACGAGCCCAGCCGATCATTTACTGGCGAGACGTGGCTCTACCTCACTCACCTGCTCATCAAAATGTTTCTGTCTTCACTATTAGAATGTCAGAAGGGGACAGTGTTGGGGAGTCAATCCATGGGAAACCATCTGTAATTGCTGCCTTCTTCTCAAGAATTGGACAGGTAAGTTTGCTCCAATCGCACGATTTAAATGAATTTTCTGACATTTATCCATCCTGATTGTACCTAAGAAGGTGGGCACCAATTTGTCCAATTGTATTGGTCCGTCAGACAGATAAGTCCACAGGCATATTTAGTATAATATAATTCCCTTTACAGTAAGTAGTAATTATGGCACAGGATGCTCAGGTATTGTCTCCGCAAAGTGAAAGTGAAATAGACAGAAGTGTTTTATGAAAGTGTTTTATCTGTCCTACTATTTAAAAAATGTTTCTGTATCGTTGATGGTTAAACTTGTTTCCCTTGTGTATTTTTAAAAGGTCTATCAGTCATGGCTAGACAAGTCAACGCCATTCTATGCAGTGCGATGGGCAGTCACTCTACTACTTACTGCAGTCTACATGATCCGAGTGTACCTACTACAGGTACTTTATTTTAGTTTTTGTGTTTACTATATTATTATTATTTACTCAGGAAAGTCATGACCTATAAGATAGGGGATTTGTAAGTATTGTAATAAAAGGATTCTGTTACTGATTCACCTAACTTGTGATAACTCTACTTTTGTGAAGTTTAAAATGTAGAATTTTTGCAACTGAAAGATTTTGACAGCAGATTTTTTTTTTACAGTGAAAGAATGTCATTTTAACTAACAAAGATGCAAAGCCATGTTCACTGGCTACCTCAAAATTCTTGTAACGCAGTGATGCTTGTGCTTTATGCTGCTTTTCAGGGTTGGTATATAATAACATATGCTTTGGGAATCTACCATCTCAACCTCTTCATTGCTTTTCTATCGCCAAAAGTGGATCCTTCACTGCTCGATGAAGGCAAGTTAACTCATTTAAATTATTTAAATGATCATTTTTGCTAATATGGTTATGTCATTTACTTGGTAGTATCATACATCTTGAGTTAGTAACCGCCTCTTCATTTAGAATTCTGACTGGTTGAACTAGTTCATCACTGGTTCAGTATCTATTGTCTCTTTAAATCCTAGTTATCATTACACAACACAGGTATCAACTTTTAACATACTAAGTATGTTTAACAGAATACCGAAAGTTAAAATTTCGTATTGCAAGCTGCACCACTGTGATCATGTTTCTACTAGTGTTACTTTTAAGGATTCAAGATTTAAGCATTTAACCCACACATCCCCCTTTATCATATCTCTTCCAGATGAGGGCCCATGCCTTCCCACCAAGCAGAATGAGGAGTTCCGCCCCTTCATCAGGAGATTGCCTGAATTTAAATTCTGGTAAGAGTCCAGCTCAAGATGTGGGCAATTATCCAGATAATTTGCAAATTATATTCTTTCAAATTACCTATGTGGTCTATTTGATACACCATGTGATACCAAAATTCTCCATTTTCACCTCAACTTTAATTATACTTTATTCCAAGTTCTGCCTAGATATGCTACTAATTGATCAACAAAGCCAAATTTCCTTCTATTTGAAGTTTGTGTGAAAAGACAATATTTGGTTCCTCTTTCATTGTGGTTTGTCAATGCACTGTTATATTTTAATTAAAAACAAAGACTGATACTAACAATAAGGAATTATTGTTAACTAGAACTGGAAAAAATTCATTACATTTTAACATATTACAGAAGTAACCTTTTGACCTGAGTGTTAAAATTTCTATAGCAGGCGGTTAATAACTCAAGATGTATGATACTATAGCATGTACAATATGTGTTTCTGCACCTTTCAATATGGATTTATTTCATGTTATGAATTCAAGAAACTTCCTCCCCAAACTGATCCCAAAATTAGATCTCCTCTGGCACATGGACATGCTGTTAATGCATAACAGACAGTAAAAGTCTGAGCTATCGTTGACTTAAACTCACCCAGTTTTACAAGCTGCACTGCTCTGTACTTGTGCTGTTTTAATCAAAGATATGTAATTTTTCTTGTTAGGCATTCTGCGACGAAAGGCATCGTCATTGCCATGATTTGCACATGTTTTGATGCCTTCAATGTGCCAGTGTTTTGGCCCATACTTGTAATGTACTTCATCATGCTCTTCTGTATCACCATGAAGAGGCAGATCAGGGTAAGTATTTTTATATATATATATACCAACATATACATGTGCACTGAGTATATTGACACTGTACCAGAGTCACAGATGTTAGCTTTAGTACTTTGGTTGTTTAAAATATCAGTTTTTAACTTCAACATAGGGCTGTATGTGAAATATCTATTGCTAATTCCTCTTTTTTTCGCTTTTGCTCTTTCTCTAGCATATGGTCAAGTACAGATACCTTCCCTTCACACATGGGAAGAGGACATACAAAGGCAAGGAAGACACAGGGAAAGCTTTTGCTAGTTAAAAAGTCCCACGGGGTTTTCACTTCCTTCACATTTGAGATCTGTTAGGTGCAGCTGATTGGGAGTGACAAGGGTTAGACATAAAATTTTGTTTTTGTTGTTTTTTTTTATCCTTGGTTCTGTGATGGATGAGGATTTTAACAACATGGATCTAATTATACTGGGAATTTATCCTTTTTGATGTTCCCAATCCTCATTTAATATTCATTTGCAGTTTCTTAGTAGTAAGCGAGCTGAAACTCAGTGTTGCCTTTTGCATTTTTAACCCTATGGAGTAAGTATAAAATCATCAAGAGGGAACCACACTGAAAAACAATTTGCAGTAAAATTTTGTTTCACTTTTTTCCCCCCTTGGTTTTTCTGGTATATGTCCTTTTCCCAGCTGAAATAAATCTGCCATTTTTTTTGAATAATATATTGGTTCCTTCTTATTTGCAACAAGTGAAATATTGAAAGTGAGCAGTGTTAATAAAAATAACACAATTAGGTTTGTAAAATAAAATCTGAAGGAAGTCTTTAAGTTGAATCATCTTGCGATACCTGTGCTGCTGCACTGGCTTTGAAGTGTGCAAGTCAGTTGTTCTCTGTGCTAAAGGCTGACATTTTGAAAGGAATGTTACATTACACTTGAATATACATTCATAACAGAGAAAATAGACACTTATATACCTGGAGATGATGACAGTCAACACAAATTTCTGAACTGACCACTATGGCGATTCATTGTACAACCCAATTCACACTGGTATAAATATGATATCAGTGATTTCATTCAAATTCTCAGCCACACACCACTGACTGCATATTTTAAGGCCAATATTCTAATCTTAATTTTAGTTTCCTGTAGCCTATAGTTTACCTTAAATTCAGTTCTTAATACTTTTGATCTCTTGAGTAAACCCCAGCAAACCAAAATTTCAAATCATTTCGTGGGGCATTTAACTTAAGTTGCAAGTCAATTAATTTTATCTCCAATTTTAGACCATTAGGTGGATTATTCAAAACATATCCTCAAAAGCAGTATTTAAGCCTGATTCTTAGCAAGGTCTAATATTAAAAACAAATTAAAGAAAAACAACTCCATGTTTACCCCACAACTTTTTCTCTAATTCAAAACTTGGGGTTCATTCGATTTGTGTAGAGTAGCTGTTGTTGTCCTTTTATAATCTGTGTTATGGAAAATCTAGTCATTCATTCCAAGCAAACTGTTATTCTCTTTCTTTTGCAGAGGAAACATAAGAAAACAAAGATTGAGAGCTTTTGTTAAAACAAATGGATGAAGTAGGTGGAGATCACACTTTCTTTTCAATGAAACTTTTTTCTTTGCCCATTTTTATCAGATTGCTGCGGATTACCTGTCATTACTAAACTTTGAACAGAACTGTAGTAAGGGAACACATTCTCCTGTAAAAATGTTTCAAAGGATAGTCTGGAGGGTTTATGTGTGTGTGTATATATATACATATATATATATATATATATTTTAAAATTATTTTTTATTTTTTATTTTTCCTCCACCATACTGTTTCCTGTTTTTTTTTCCAATGCCAGTTCCAGTTGAAATTTACAAAGGTAAAACAGGTTGATTGGGTTCACAATTTGATTAACTTAACATGTTTTTCATTGATTGCATGTTTTTGTTTACTTGTGCTAAAGTTATTAAAAAGAACTTGATTTTAATGGCCCAAGTGTAATTTTTTTTTTTTTACCCCAGATGCTATTAAAAAGCTGTGACCGTCCAAATATGACATTTATCTCAGCTTCATAATTTGTAGGAACATCAGTCAGCGTACCCAACCAAATAAAGCGATCTGAGCAGTGCTGGTACACTGCTATTTCCTTTTTGTCAATATACAAGATAATCACTACTGTTAAAAAAGTTGATTCAGAACTATGATTAAAAAAGATGTACAGGTGAAGTTTCAGCCAATTCCTTTTGTAAGGTTTCCTGTACTTACATTTACTTTGCTGCTAAACATCTGAAATGTCCAGGATCATACATCACTGTGTTCCCCACAATATCCTGCAGCATAAGCACAAACAGGGCAGGATGTAATTTCAGACACTTTGTTAAGCACTGTGTTGACCTCACGCCTTAATCTCTCCTGCATGGCCAAAAAGAACACCTGACAGATATGCTGACTTTTTTGCCACCAGAACAGAGGATTTAATTGTTACAATGTCCAAGAAACGTGCAGATGGCTGCTCTGAGCACAACAAATATTTGATGAACTGTTTTTATCCATTTGTCCTGGATCCTAGTACTCCTATGTCACGATCAATTCAAGAAACATTATTGTGTAAGATAAGATATCACGGTTACAGCAGCCACAGGGATAGCAGAAGAAATCATGATGACTGTAGATATTTCATTCGTTTTATGGGTATTTTAAAGGCCATTTCAACAAAAACAACTGAAACCTCTAAAAATGATGGCCTCTACTGTAAAATCTGTCTTATCCTACCAAACCGAACAAGGAAAGTAGCGACTAATCATGATTTTTCTATACTATAATGATTGTACAGTTCATGATTGTATCATCTGTTGTGATAATCCCCAGTGGGATTGCAAATCGGCTCCTTTGAATGACTCGTGTGAAGGTGAAGTCATGCAGAGCTCATTTGTAAGGGGATGTTGTAACATTTTAGCATAAACCAAACGTACCTGGTTGAATTAAAGAATTTGCATCTATTTGCTTGTGACCTCCTCTTGCACAGCACTCATCAGCCAACAACACTGTTTGAAAATTAGTTTCTGCTTGTGAGCCACTGGAGGATCCTACACCATGAGGTTCACAAGTCACTGTACAATGATCACACTTAAGTTTTCGTGACATATCTATGTAATGTTTTCATACCTTGTCCAAGGCATTGCACTAGTTGACACTTTTCGGCAGCAGAGAGATCCTGTTTCTTTCCCATAATGCTTGAAACCTGCAATGTCGTAGTTTTCCTTTAATTGGGCTCACCTGGCAAACTAATCATCACAGGTGTGTGAGAATGATTTCTGTGCTCCAAAGAGCCACGAGATCCACGAATTTAACTGAAAAACAAAAAAAAACTTAATTAAACGTGACTTTCACACACAAATTTATAATTTCTTTTCCTTCCCTCTTTGCACTAAAAAGCTCAAATCCGCTACATTGATCTGCATCACATTTGGTGCAGCATTGTGCAGTGTGTGAGATAATCAATCATAATGTAACATCAGACTTTGCAGTTACAGTTTCTAGCCTTCTCTTGTGCAGGGTCATATGGAAGCAGAAGTGTCTGCAGTGCAGTGCAGTGCAGTGCAGTGGTGGGTGATGGCTCTGCTGACCTATACATGGTGTCAGGAATATACATGGAACATGTACATGTAAGTCAGTAGCAGTGTATCATTCTCTGAATCAGATAAACTGATGTTCTTCATTTCATTTAAATCTTCCTACACAGTATGGGAGTATGACAGATCAGTCATACTTCATGTTGTTCTGCAGTGTTTTGACCTGCTTCATACTTATTTCAAGTTTATACAAGTTGCTACATTTCAAGATTATTTCTAAAGCAGCAGCCATTTTTACTTAAGCTTTATCCATGTGACATTCAGTGCCGCTAGATGGTGCTCTAGTGCCATCAATTAAGTTCAAAAACTGTTGACACCAATGATTGATTATCTGCTAAACCTACAATACAGCAGTTGACCCACCCCATGTGGCTCTGACAACACATTTTATTTTAACTTTTTCTTTTACCCTTTAATCTCTCCTGCAAATAAAATCCCTCTCTGCCAGACTATAGTGGCTGTACAGTTCACGGTCTATTAATCTTTGTGATTATCCACAGTGGGATTGCAAATGATCTTCTTTGACATGACTCATGAGCTCGAAGGTGAAGTCATGCAACGCTCATTTGTAAGAGGATGTAATATTTTAGCATAAACCAAACACACCTGGTTGAATTATTTAATTTGTATCTATTTGTTTGTGACCTCAGGCCATTTCGTAACCCCTTTTATCTCTGCTGATGTATCATCCATCCCAACAACTTAAACTTACACATAATAATGGTATATGCCAGTCAGTTATCAGTTATAGTTTTGAAACTTGACATAAACTGTATGGCATGATATTATTATATATATAAAATGTTATATGAAGTAAACACTGCATTGCTTGTAAAATGTCTTGTACAGCCACATGAAGGATTGACAGTGTCCCTCAAACTTGACTTGTACACCATAAGTCATACTTCCTTTCCCTATTTTATAACTAGAGCGGTAAGAGAGTTAAAATGCAACTGGCATGTGTTTACTATGTGCAGGCATCTGTTAACTGTGACAACATTTTAGCTATTTTAACTTAAATACATAATTGATAGAAACTAACAATAGTGAGGCAAGCGTTGCGGATACTGTGGTGATTTATGCTGATTATTGTCTCCACATTAGTTATCAAAGGTCGTGTTAGGGTCAGGGTTAGTGGGTTGGTGCAAGGTGCAAATGCATTTAGGGTGTATCCGATTCTACTTTTGCAAGTCTGACAGCAGAAATAAGGTCACTGTACCAGGAGTATGGTTCAAAGGGCTTGCATATAATATTTTAATTATTCAAAGAGGGTGTGTTTTGACTGGAAAATGCAATAAACCGATGTCCCATCCTGTTTAAAAGCTGTCTATGTTCACACCTGAACAGGCTGTAATTATAATGGTGGGTTTGCCAGGTAGAAAGAGAGAATATGTCTCTGCACAGAAAGCAGATCTGCTCGTGCAAGAGGTGAAATGCTCATGCGCTTTAAAATAGCAATATATAAACTATTCACCTGACCGCACCCCTTTTTAAGACCCCTCGAGTCCGCAGATGAGCTCAGGTGCATCTGATAGCAGACAATCATAAGGGACATTGGGACGTTCTGGTTTTGTAAAGACAACAAGGATCTATTGCACCAGCCACTGGTACACTGCTATGGGTTGTATTCAGAAATTGAAACAACCTATATGTGATGTGTATGCTAACTGTACTGTCATCACAGGGGTTAGAGCATCTGAAATACTTTTTGCATACTAATCTCTGAACTCCCCTCCAACCATTTACATATGCATTTATGGAATGTAGCGCAAGGAAATAAAGACTGCCAGTTGGCCGCCTCACATTGCTGACTGAAAGGCAGAGGCTAATCCCCATACAGTTCACACCACCTCTGCCAAATGATACCTACAGCTATGAAACATGTTCTTGCCTTACTGTGTCTGCTTGACTCTTTATTTCCTGGACATCCTCAGTGCACCGTCCCAGCCTCAGAGTTTCAGCTGGATGGAGATTATTTGATTGGCGGACTTTTTGACATTCATTATGTCAGTACCCCGGTTCATCATTACAGACCGGAAGCTATTGACTGTTCCAGGTGAGTCTAACGATAAAATTTGATTGGATATTGTCTTTTATGATACTGATGATCAGAATAATAGATTTTACTTGTACAACATGTAATAGCTTTGACTTATCTTGAAGTGGCTACAGTTGGCAGTGAATATATCTTAGCACACTACTCTCCTTGGTCAGTCTAATTAATTGCTGTATGACAAAAGCTGGTGTGTAGCATTAAATGTTCTATGTGTGTATATCAGTGTAGAGAGCTAAATACCTTGTAACAATTAAAGTCAATCCTACTGTCCTGACTTGTCCACAGTAAACAGTTTGTTCTGTCAAGTTATCGGAGGTTTCAGCTGATGAGATTCGCCATTGAAGAAATCAATAACTCTACCAGTCTACTCCCAAATGTATCTCTCGGCTATGATATATTTGACCACTGCTCACAGGCGAGGAATTTTCCAGGAATTTTTAAACTCATCTCAGTCAATGGATCAGTCCGACCTTGGGATGAACAACTGAGAAATCTGTCCAAAGTGATAGCCGTGGTTGGCCCCTTTTACAGCTCCGAGACGTTTACTGCAGCCCCACTATTCATGATGGATCTCATTCCCATGGTAACTCTGTCAGATATTGTGTTTTAACATTGTTTCCCAATCACTGTCAGGAACGAAAGCAGTCAATTTGTCAATTCAGTCAATTCAGCATTAAAACAATTATGACTTGTTTCTAGAAATAACGGCAATTTCTCTATTATTCTTTTCCCAGGTCAGTTATGGAGCAGCTAGCTCTTCCTTTTCAGAGAAAGCGAAATTTCCCTCCTTCCTACGTACAGTGTACTCCAACAAAGAAATGATCGACGTGATTGTTAAAATTATAGCGCACTTCAACTGGCGCTGGGTTGCCTTCCTCCACAGTGACGATGAGTTCGGCAACGATGGCCTGCATTTATTCATAGAGAGGATTAAGAACACTGAGATATGCCTTGCGTACAACACAAAGCTTGATGGAAATACAAATCACTCCCTCGTGTTCAAACAGATAGAGGCAAATCTGATACATATTGTTATTGTTTTTGCTCCCGAAATGACTGCCGAGGTTCTGATTCAATCAGCAATACAACTAAATGTGAGCAACAAGGTGTGGATAGCGATGGACACCTGGTCCTTAAATAAGAGACTCCTCAAGGACAAGGGAATTGGAAACATTGGAACTGTACTTGGGGTGTCTCAGTCAACACTGAAGATACCTGGTTTCAGTGATTTTATCATTTCTTCCAAACACCAGGCTCCATGTGAAAATGAAGAACAGATGCTTTGTAATCAAGTTTGCAACTGCAGCAGCGTGAGTCACGATGACATCCTGTCCGCGGACCCATCGTTCACTTTCGCTGTTTACTCCGCCGTATACGCTGTTGCACATGCCTTGCACCATGTCTTGCAATGTGTCAATAATAAATGCAATGAAACTATTGTCTACCCATACATGGTAAGTATACAAAGAATGAGACTGTTTATGTCACCTTTACATAACTTGTGGATAAATCAAAAATATAACACATAAACTTTATATTTGTAGCAATCTCTAAGCTCAAAGGAAGTAAGGAAATTAATCTGATCGTTGTGTCTGCATGTCAGGTTCTGGCAGAGTTGAAGAAGTCAGACTTTGTACTTTTAAATCAAAGAATCTCTTTCGACCAAAATGGCGATCCAAAGTTCGGATCGTATTCCATAGTTTTCTGGAACCACAGTGGTGATGCGGAGGACATTGGCTTCTATGGTTTTTACCCATCCGTCCGGTTTTTTATCAACAGCACAAAGATTCAGTGGCATACAAACAAAGAAGTAAGTTTTTTTCTTCCCGTTTTGTTCCTTCTGTTCACTGTTAAAAAGGTACTTTGTTTTGCTTCTTGCTCCACCCACATGGACACATGCGTGTACATACAAAAACACAGTCATTCATTAATGCTAGTGAATACAGCTTGATATTAAGGACAGATGGTGTTATCTGTATATAACTTACTGCCTGTATTTAACTGTATTTTCTTTTCCTAATTTACTTTGCTGCGAAACAATTGTGTTGTACAGGCCCCTACTTCCCTGTGTTCCCCAGAATGTCCTGTAGGATACATAAAAAAGCAAGACGGAATCCACAAATGCTGCTTCACTTGTGAAATCTGTCCAAATGGAAGCTACGTCAACATCACAGGTAATTGGCTTGTAGAACACACTGTTGTCTTCAACCGCATTTTGAACCTTTTCATCATGCACAAGCTAAGATCCAGTTCAGATATTTAATAGCAATAAATATTAACACTGCTTTCAATTAAACAAAAGTGCTTCCTCTTTTCAAATCTTATTAACTGTCCTTCTCTTATAATAAACAGAGGATCCCTACAGGTGCATCGACTGTGAGAAGACAGAATGGTCCACAAAGGGAAGTACGTCCTGCAATCTGCGGGTGGTGGAGTACATTTCACTCACAGACAGTGCAGCTATCGTGCTCATGGTCGGGGCCTGTGTCTTGGTGGGCATCACATTGGCCATGTCTGTCCTCTTTGCCGTTAACTACAACACCCCTGTGGTCAGATCTGCTGGGGGACCAATGTGCTTCCTCATCTTAGGCTGCCTCAGTCTGTGTAGTGTCAGTGTTTTCTTTTACTTTGACCAGCCCACTTTTTCTTATTGTATCCTGAGGTTCCTACCATTCACGTTGTTCTACACTGTTTGTATAGCATGTTTTGTTGTGCGTTCCTTTCAAATTGTTTGCATCTTCAAAATCGCTGCCAAGTTTCCCCAGCTCCACAGTTGGTGGATGAAATATCACGGACAGTGGCTGGTCATTACTGTGATATTTGTCCTGCAGGGATTCTTTCTTCTTATTGGCTATTTAACTGAGCCACCCACCCCCTACAATGAAACACTGTGGTACCCAGAAAAAATCATACTTGGCTGTGACATCAGTGTGAAAGCAAACTCTGGTTCTGTGGTTTTAGTTTTGTCTTTGTGCTCGCTCTGCTTTATTTTCTCCTACATGGGAAAAAACCTCCCCAAAAATTACAATGAAGCCAAAGCCATAACCTTCTGCCTGCTCCTGCTGATCCTCACCTGGATCGTCTTTTCCACTGCTTACATAATTTACCGTGACAAGCACATCCAAACCATTAATGCTATGGCCATACTCTCCAGTCTCTACTCTTTTCTGTTGTGGTATTTCCTGCCAAAATGCTACATCATCATTTTCCAACCTGACAAAAACACACAGAAGTACTTCCAAGGTCTCATTCAGAATTATACCAAAACTATTAGCCAGTAGCTGTTAAGAGTTATTCTTAACATATTTTCAAAAAAGATGTTTGGTTAGATTTGACCAATTAAACCAATAAACAAGGTCCTAAATGGGGTTAAATTTATATCATCTATCATCTAATTTCCTTATGTAATTTTTGAAAAATATCAGCAATCAAAACAAGAGACACTGATCAAAACAAAACAGAGAAAGTATGTGAATCATCATCACCAAAGAAATAAAGTGTCACTGTGTCCGCCACTGTTAGTAATTTAAGTTTGGGAATTAACATATAAACAGTTCAGACAACTTAGTCGATATTTATATTTCACATATACATAAACTGTTATTTGCTGATTGTAAACGTTTAGCTTATTGTCACATTGTAATTTTTTTCACTGTTTTTTTAAAATAAATTGTAAATGATTATACATTCAATATGTTTTTGATCATATTGTGGAGTTTTATTTTGCCTGTTGTACATTATGTACCTCAGACTGTGGACAAAACATCTCACTAGACTTTACTTGCACAGTGATGTACATCTCAAACAGGAAGTTTGCTGAAGTTAATGCTGAATAATAGCTTAGAATTGCAGAGTGCCTTAAACTTTAATCTAATGTTATAATGTTATAATGTCAATGTAATTCGTCTATGAGGCTGTAGCGGCAAAGTTCGTTCAATTCAATTTTATTGTCCCAATTTTAAAGCTCTTCAGTTACAACACATGCCACTACTATTGTACAGCCTTCTAGCAT